>NRSV01000036.1:0-362018 GCA_002286855.1 Bipolaris cookei
CCTTACGCAACGTCTTGAGTCTTCACAGATAGTGTACGTAGCAATTCACCAACGCTTCCCAAAGCTTTTGGATTCGTGCTCCTAGCATCTTGTGACACACAGTGAGACCTTGACTGAACTTAGTCCCAAGCACTTAGTGTATTAAGTATAAGTACACATCAAGTACTGTCCAGAAAACTACACCTCCCAGAAATCGTCTTCAGAGCCCTCATCTTCATCGTCAGAGCCCGAGGCCTTGTCGCTGATCTTCCAGAACGCAGTCGGCCCAGCAGGTCCGTGTACATCAAAATCTTTGTCAAACCACGTCCCGACAACGCCTCGTGGACAGCGCAATCCGCCTACTTGGATACCATCGCTACGCCATCTCTCCTCACCGCTTTCATACGTCAGTAATACTCGGCTCAGTGATGCATCAAGAACAATGTAAACTTACCCTTGAAAAACTGAAATCGTCTGCCACCTCACTTCGCCCTCAGTCGTCAAGCTCACAGTGCCACGGATGCTAAAGTTAGCATTAGGATCCCATTGAATGTCTATGGATCTTGATTTCCCTTTGAAATGTACCACGGGTAGTGCGGGGTTATTTGATGGGCCTGGTGCGGTAACATCGGTAATTCGCAAATCCATGAGTATGTGACGAATAGCTTCATCTACGTGAAGTGGTGCTCTTGGTTGATCAGCAGGAACTCTTCTTGCGTCCGTTTCAAAATTGTAGCGGTATAGATCGGTGTAATCCAGAAAGCAAACAACCTAAAAGTTATCAGTAAGTTATCGATGCTATTAGTTTGTGAATGACATACACGGGACCAAATTCCTTGGACTCTGTACGGATCTTTCATATCGAGCGGGAGTTCAGGTTCCCGTAGCAGTGCTATGTAGTTTGGTCGATCGATGCCTATATTGACTTCCATATCTGGAATGATACCCTCTAGAGAGTCTAGCCATGGCAGCCGGAGTCGGTTGCTTAGCGTTTGAAGGGAAAAGAATGAGTTGTATCCAAGTACGATCATGATGCTTTCGATCATTTCCCAATCCACTCGCATACTTCCATCTTTGCGGAAAGGGCCCCATTTGTTCTTATCAGTATAGTTTCTGAGATCATACACGCGTGATCGGGCGTACGGTTGCGTGAAAAGTATATTTTTTCCGGCCTTTGTCTGGGGGAAGCCGAACAAGCTATGCAGTTTGGCGCTCAGCTGACGGCCTTCTTCATCCTCAGCAGGTTTCTGTGTTGATGTTCCAGCCCGGCTGAAATGCGATGAACGACACATGAAAGCATCGTGGTTTTGAGAGATGTTTTCGAAAAGTTCTTTGAGCAAGGTCCTGTTGTGACTAATGCCGAGGTTGTCGCACGACATGGTGGCGATAAGACTTTCCACTGTCGATGCGACGAAACTAAACTCTTCCCGCTGCGAGTGTTAGATGAAGAAATGGTGCAAAAGGCGCGAATCCTACCTTGAGGTCGTTATCGGCTGACAACAGCATCTTCTGACATCTGACTAGTCTCTGCAGTTCTTCAACCCACCTCGGCTCAGGATCTGTCGGTCTTCTCCGGCGAGGATCATCCTAACATACAGTCAGAGTCCTGCAATCACTAGAATCTTGCCGATTTCTTCATACAAAGTGTTTGAGGTAGAGAGTCTTATATATCCGCGCATTTTCCTTGATGAAGCTGTTGAAGCCCTTGGACGTCTGCGCACAAGCCGCCACATCTTCAGGATTGATTTCTCCAAGGATCTGAAGGAGAACATCGTAGCATAAGTTAAGTAGTTTTTTCATCTTTATGGATACTGTGCCAGAGCTTTGGGTAAAAACTGAGCGTGGGAACGTTGGGGACCGTCAGCTAAATCAACGGTCGGAATGTACGAATGGTGACGATGTGGGGTTCGGAGTTAGCGGAGTTATGGCCGGAGGGTAGTGTGCCCGTGCACCTCATGCCCGGATTAATCTCATGCCCCGCCGAACACCATCTCAGCGATCTGAAAATGAGGATGTAGAGTCACACTAAGAGGCTGTTATCAAAAGACCTTCGAATTAGATATTAATTAGATATCCGCAATCAATCTGTGCTACTTGAATCTATCTGGAAGCTTGACGTTGCGGCCGTGGCGGGTAGTTCGTTGTGAAGGAGCCGATGCACCACCTTGAGCTTCTTCAGGAGCTGCAGCGGCAACCACACGTTTCTGACGCTAAGGCTTTGGGACAGACGCCCTTGAGGCCTTACACTTGCTTTGTAGCGACGTTTGTGTAGCTTTTTCGGCGCTGCGGGTCGCCTTCTGGCGCGCGCGTTTAGCAGCTTTTTCAGCCCTCTCCTTCTCCCTCGCCTTTCTGACTGCCTCTCGCTCCATACGCTTCTCCTCAGCTATCCTTTGTTTGTGCAGCCGAGCTGCCTATTGCAGCTCCTTAGCCTCGGCTTCTTGGCGCTTCTCTGCTGCCTCGTCTCTCTCCCGTACAGCCTCATGAGCTTGAGCCTCTCTTAGCTTGCGAGGAGACCAGAACGCAGCTCCACCGTGGTACTCTTGGCGCTGTTGAAGGTCAAGAGCTTTGCTCTTCTTCGTATGCTTTTTGTCTGTGTTCGAGAGCCTCTCTTAGACCCTCATTCTCATGCTTCAAGGGTTCATTCTGCACAGACAGATGGTGGAGTGTGTAGCTAAGCTTTTTTGATTCTTCTTGCTGGGTATCCTTCACCGCTACACGCAATAATCGATCAATCTTTCTCCAATCTCTGTCAGAAAGCCCTGATGATGAGCTCCTCTCACCTTCTGGCGCACTCGCAAATCTCTTGACGATGACATCGCTACAAGTAACAAGAAGTTTCTCTCCTTGACTGAAGACGAGAAGGCGGCAAGCCGAGGGACGTCCACGTCAGAAGGTAATGATCGTCGCAGGTAAGGATCACGTGATTGCCATCACGCGCTAATGCCTGATGGCAGGAAATATGTGGCAACCATCAGAGACATCAGGCATGACGGGGATTAGGTCCCGATGGCAATGATAACGGAACTGGAAGCAATGAGGATATAAGGATGGATGGATTTCATTATTACTCTCGTTGTGGTCAACTCAAATTGTACTTTCTTACTAGTTACTTTTACTTAACAAGATTGTTACTCGTTAGTCTATAGCAACATAGATTAGTGATTGTAAACAGTTGAGTGTGTGAATTATTGTGTATTCTGATGTGTATGATGGTAGGAGCAAGTTTAAATACAGTGTTATTAGTCAGTGAGTAACCACGAGACTATACATGGTGTAAGGGTGCGATGGATTAACCATAAGTGCAAGGTAAACGATGATGAATTCGATAAAGAGCTGTCTAGCTTTTTGTGCGGTCGTTTATCTACCCATTCGGAGGAAAGTCATGCCAAGCGTCTGAGCGCTGCTTAGGCGGTGAGCAGGATCCGAGATTCCATCACGTGCGCTATCAAGGAGCTACCCAAAGGCCGTCCAGTCTATCCCGGCTAGCTATCACGAAGGCTACAGGCCAAGTACTACCAATGAAGGCTTCAGCCTCTTACACAGGGTACTTCTGGGCTTACAGTGTTTGTCAAAACCCCCACTTACATCCATAACTATTTTCCACTACGAATCGCCAGACAACCTCACGGAACACTAGCGTAAAGCTCGCCAGCCCTAGCAAGGACCCGGACAGAGAAGTATAGATCTAAACCCTGTGTAACAGACACGAGGATCTGTTGGTCATATACCAGTAGCTTCAAACGCTGTCAATATAGTTGATCGTGTGAACGAAGACTGCCGGGCTCTCCAGAACAACGGAAAGTAGTCCCCTTTCTTGATTGAAACGAGGCCCTGGGTGTTGTGGAGGTGTGAGGTGAGCTCAGCTGAGTAAGCTTGAGATAGTGGTCTGAACAGTACTACATCTAGCAGCTGAAGCGTGTGAGTCGAATGAGGAGGAAAGATCAATAAGGGTGTCCTGTGGCGATCGCAGTAACTGATAAACTCCATCGTCACGTGAGATCCGTGGCCATCAAGGATGAGCAATCTCCATCTACCTGATCGCTGCTTCGTACAGCGATCAAACACCTGCTCAAGCCAAGCTAGCCCTACGTCGTCGTTTGGCCAGCCTGACGGAGATGATGAGACAAAGACGTCGTGTTTGGTAGCTTTAATATCCTCTACCCAAGACGATATAATTGTTCGTCTAGCTGCAGCGTAGATGAGGCCTGGAGGCAGCCAGCTCCCGTCAGCACAGCAACACACCAGGAGCGTCAAGAACTCACGTGGTTCATCTTGAAGAGATGCTCTGGCCTCTTTCTTAGCCCATTGGCGCTTGCTGAAGATCCTGTTGCTTCTGCCTACTACGCCAATCAGGAAGCCCTTCTCATCCATATTGTATATATCTCGAGCCTCAAGCTGATACTAAGTGATCTTCTGGTACAACAGCTTGAAGTAGAGTCTATACTTTGACTCTGAGTCAGCTATATGGCACGTACGATCCATGGCGCTGGTCCTTTCTGAGACGAGCTCATCTTGGTGTCGGTTGATGAAGCGAGTAACCCAGCTCTCGCTGAGCTCGCGATGGGCTATTTCTGAAGAGAAATTTCTAATCACTTCTCTCGTGGGAGGAAAGCCTTGCTTATTAAGCTTAGTGATACATCGTTCAAGCTCTAACTCCTGTTGTGGGCCGATAGCTCTCTGCTGAACGTATCCATTGCTCCTAGGCCCTATTACACGCCTCCAGCGCCGACCCAACGTTGAGCGGTCAACGCCCCATTTTTCAGCAACCTATTTTAACTTGAACTGTTCCCCTACATCTCGCAATTCTAGATCTGCAATTGCTTCATCAATCGGGCGCATAGTTGTGAAGCTACCGCGCGCCAAAGCTATGGTGTTGAGACACGCGTTGGTGTTTGGCGGGGCATGAGATGAATCCGGGCATGAAGTGCACGGGCACACTACGGTAATCAGCAGGATTCACTAGCGCGCCGAATTCATCAAATTCATCACGGTCTGTCATATTACACAACTTCGATTTGAAGCATACGCAAGAAAGCTTTCAATAAAGTGAGCTCGGTTTCATCGACATTTCCTTGAGCATAGTATCTTTCCATTGATAAGCTGTCACCATTTGCAAGTAGATCATCATGAACCAAATCTGCTAGGCCGGACATATAAAACTTCATCACGAGCATACAAATCGCAAGTATCATGCATACTGAAGAACGCTAAGATTTTACTGGGGGTATCAAAATCTACAAAAAAAATCTACCATTCCAACCGGTCATCACATGTCAGTCGTACATCCCATCTGTCATCTCCTTTCCACACATCGCCACCTTTGTTGGTGCTAGCGATGATGCGCCTGAGGTCGCTAATCATACCGCCTGGGCCAGAGGCAAAGACGTCAGTTCCTCCTCTTACTGTTCCAGCAACGAACTCGCGCACGGTTGCGTCAAGGTTGGGTCGTGCCTGGACGTGGTTCAGGCTGAGATCCGATTTCGACACACCGTGGACCGATAGGGCGGAAGAAGCGTCCTGAGTAGAACCATCTGAGCTCAAGGCGGGGTTGATTTCCTTGCTGCAGTCGGTTGCGCCGACCTTTTCTGATGTGGCGGGTGGTGGGGTTTCTACTTCCTCAGAGGCGCGTGTGACGTAGATGTGAATGCTAGTGCGCAAGTTGCGGCACTTGCGCTTCAAGATGGCAAGTTCGGGTGCAACCCAGTCGATATCGCTTCTCCGGCGGATAGCCCATACAAGGGACATGTGACGGTCGGGGTGTTGCTGTTGGGAGGCGAGATCGAGAAGAACCGGGATAACGTATGCAATGCCAGTTCCACCAGCAATGCAGAGGATGTTGGAGTTAGGGGCAAGTTTACTCATCGTACGCTCGCCATATGGACCAGTCATGACAACCGAAACGCGGGCGTCGGGGATCAGTCCCTCATGTGACTCCTCGTGGTCCTTGACGTGAGCGATGCGCTTCATAGCTAGCTGGGCAATCTTCTTGGTCTCGCCCTTCCTTGCGCGAAAAATGTACGAGTGCCTCTGGCTGTCGGCACCAAAGACCGGGAGACTGACTGGAGTGAATGGATGACTTTGCCAGATGCTGCTATCAGGGAAGGTAAGGTAGAAATGCTGACCGACAGACCAAGCGTCTTGAGGGTGGTCGAAGTCCAAGCGCACAATATCGCCACTGACCTCGTCCTTGAAGAGAGAGACATTCGAGGAAGCTGAGCGGAAACCCATGTGACCGGAAGGTAGGAAGTTGTAGTGTAACAGAGTTGTCCTGGCAAGTCGGATACCACGATCGATGAACCAAACAATGAGTCCAGGCAAAAGGAAGACCTTAAGCTGCTGCCAGTGGCCCCAGCACGCTCCGATGTAGATCATAGCCAGAACATAGTGGGCCTTGCGGAAAAATTCGTAACCAGTGAGTTTGATTCCCCATGGTGTGGAGAGCAAGACCAGCAATGTCAAGATGATCATCGCAACCAAACCCCATATCATGTATTCCTGCACAATCCAGTTCTTGGCAACATATGGCTGGGGCTGGTAAAGGCGAATCTCGACGATGCACCAAGCGATGGTGTGAAGGGATGACTGGAGGAAGATAATATATCCGAGCCAGCGATGGAGGAAGTTGAAGCTTTGGTATGGCAGACCGGTGACAAGCGACAGAATAGACTCGCGGCTCGCAAGCATAACCGACAAAGGCGTGAGAGCATATGCCAAAACGCCAATGCGATCAGACCAAGGACCGAGAGTACTGCGAGTTTGGGTAAGACCGGGAGGATTGGTAACGCCAGAAAACTTTTTTGCGGGAGTATTCCAGTGGTTGTAGATCATGCCGACGAAAGAAAAGACGATGAGGTAGCCGGTCAGAACAGTGAGAGTCAAGACCTGAGTACGAGTGACTCGACCAAATATCGGCCTGGCGGCATCTGGGAGGAGGTACTGTCGTGAGTATGATGCAATTGCTTTTTGGAATCGTTCGAGTGCGCTGCGTTTTTGTGGCACTCCTTCTCCTACTTCGGTCGGGAGCTGTACACCCGAGGGTTGCGAACGCGCAAAATGTCGTCCGACGCCCCAGATCACCAGGGTGCCACCAATGATGGACCACATGATACCGCTGTAGAGCATAGAGAGGTCATGAGCGTGGTAGACGAGGTCGAGATAGGTACAATCGTCTGGCACGTTGGTGCAAGGAACCGCGCGGTCGGCATATCCCCAATGGTGTTCTATGGACGATGCCGCGCTCATATTCTGGATATGGCGCGGGGCCAGCATGTTGATGTCCATGTTTGCTGGCGCGCTGTGGATGAGGAAAGGCGACAGACAAACAGCGGAGGCAAAGATTGTGTGAGGCTCTTTGCAGGTTCAGGAGAGTCGGTAGAGTCGTTGTATCTTTATAAATGTGGCGAACCAGAGGCGGTAGATAGTGAGCATATTTCATCGGTAATTCTAGCACGAAGCCAAGCTTCTAGATGAAGACAAGATATTTAGAGCTGTCTTAAAGCATGGGTATGGCGTTAGTGCGAGAGTATTTGAGCAAATAACCCCACAGTTTCGGGAGACTATCTGCAAAGGTTGAGCCCAAGACGGGACCAGACGACGACCCTGTGGATCGAACATGGCTGAACCAAGGACCCTATGAATATCGCATCACCCACTGGCTCTGCGGATTAGCGTCCAAGACAAGTTGCTAAAGCCTCTGTTCAATCCTTTGGATTCCCTCGCAGTTTCTTTGCGAATTCACGTTTTTCAGTCTCAACTTTCGCCGTGCGAGATTCTACACCCATAGCGCATCGCCCATCATGATGTCCCATGGAATATCCGACATGACCGGCAATAAGACCTGCGTCACTGAGGTATGTAAAGTCCATCTTCAAAGTCGCAATTGCAAGAAAAAAAATGATGATGGTAGAAAAATGCAAAATGCTAACATTTTCCAGATGCTGTGGAATTGGCGCGTCAAGGATGCATGCTTTCTCTCCTCCTCGTGGCACATCACAAACAACGGCATGATGGCCGCCAGCTGCGTGGGCGCCACTCTTCTAGTCGTCTGCCTCGAATTCCTGCGCCGCGTTAGCCACGAATACGATGCCTTTCTCCTGCGCCAATTCCAGCGGCAACTCCACGCCCAACAAGCGGCACTAGCGGCCGCCATGCCCACCAACTGCTGCGACGGTCCCACGTCCAACCTCGGACTTCAGCACGCGACATTCCGTGCCACCGCATTGCAACAGCTCGTTCGCTCCGTCATCCATGGCGTCACGCTCGGTCTGGCCTACATTGTCATGTTGTTGGTTATGCACTTCAATGGCTACATTTTCATCTCCATTATTTTGGGCGCTGGATTGGGCAAGTTCTTATGCGATTGGCTCGTGGTCAGGATACCGTACAACACGCCAGAACAGAAGGAGGAGAGGCATGCTTCGATTAGTGCGGCTGGGCCCACGGGCTGCTGTGCGTAGAAAAATGGGGTTCGGGCAGTGTAGAGCGTAGAGTGATTGATAGATACCCTTTTTTGATGATAGCGATGGATAGCAAATGAACTAGTTTTACAATTTTAGCACTACGCAGGCCCGAAAACATGAAAGCCACGCCCAAGAAATGCCCATGATGAACTTTGGGTTATCAAAAGTGTAAAAACCTCAAAATGAGCTTGCCAATCACATTCTTTTGGGCCTTTTCTGTCCACTCAAGTGTGACGAGCATGAAGCATACACGCACAACCGGAAACAGGGTCGGACTAGAACTTTACCCTCCTCCCCAAAATGTGCTCGCTTGGCGGGTCCCTTAGCGGTTACCATTTCCCTGGGGGCGGGGCACGTGGGTCAAATAAACTCCACAATGGCGTTGTTGGGTCCGGTCAATTCACCTCTTTTGCGCACATTGTGGCGACGGAGCCAAGATACGTGTCCCTCCTTCTCGGTCACCTGTAGTCCGAGGGATTGGTAGACGTGACATTGTTGGGATCATCTGTGCAATGCTTGATTGGTCACTATACGATGACTTGCTTCTGGCTCGTCGGTAAAATGTAACTTGGGCTAGAAAGGATGGATTGGGCTCGACTCGTGTTGTGTGTCCTGCGAGCATGTTACGAATCGCGTCCAGGATTCGGGAAAGGGCCTGTTTTGTATTTAGTGGCGAGGATGGGATAGACCAGAATATTGCACTGACACATTCACATTACACTAGGTCTTACATTTTCATCTATCTTCAGAACACGATTCAGGAAAAACGAATATCGTTGTAAAGGGTCCGGTCCGGTGCCGAACCTCTGCCGGTAGTTTAATCTATACCGGCATCTCCAGCCGGAAGAAACACTTGTAATGCAAAGGGACTGTGAATAATAGGGTGAATATTTTTTTGTATCAACATGCCAACATAAGATGCAGTATCGCAACAGTATGCGAAAACGATCCTTCAAGTCACTTAATCACCAACATGAGATGCCAACACATCATTGATGAACGTAAAACAATACGTGACAATTCGTTCATTCCCAACCAGTGGTAACATACCAATACGATCCAGCGAAAAAGTAAAAAAGTCATCAAGATCGCCAAGCAAAATATTGACCCCAGTCCACGCCTAAACATAACCCAACTACTCAAAAACGGCTCAAACTCCCTCAGCCGTCTTCGCAAGCGTACTTTATTGGAAGACCAAGAAACCCCGCTCCCGCATCTACTTCGCATGTATACTCCAAAGCTTCAATGCGTTTCCACACAATTTCTTGAGCGGCTGCGTATCCATGTTTAGTCGCGGGTTGATTGGCAGAGTATTGATCTTGGTAATATACGCCTCGATTTGCATCCTATAGTTGCCGACATCCATGTCTCTAAGAAAGCCTTCTTCGCCGTTGGCTAGCCCAATCAGCTCCTTGAGGCATTTGGAGGCCTGTCGGCGGTGGATGCCCACGAAAGTGTTGTTCCTAATTAGGTCTTGGACTTCGCTTTCGAAGTAGAGGTTTTCGGTGGCGATGTAGTATAGGAATGATGTTCTGGCTACGTGAGCTGGTGATAGGTTGGTCTTGGGGGTGGTATTCGGAGAGTCGTTCGGAGCAGTGCCAGAACTTGCTTACTGGCTGTTATTGGACTTCTCAACGGTCGCAGCAAGGACTTTCGTGAAGCCGTTATCTGTAGATCCAGGCTCTCTATTTTGTTCTTGCTTGACACTCTGAGCAGTCGCGGCGATAAGTTTAGAGGAGCCGCTGCCAGCAGGTGTTGATGCTGCACCAATGACTGAAAGCCCTTCAGAGGAAGAGGGCTTCGCTACAGGGACAATTTTATGTGGAATAAATTTCCAATTCGAGCTATCGTTGAAAAATGGTGTGTGAGCATTGTCGAAAACCGGCTTGGGGGCAAGTGGGTCTTGGAAAGGCGTCGGATTGTTGAGCTCTGTGCAAATGACCTGAATCCCCTGCATCATATCAATAGCCTGAGGCGGAAGATGAGGCTCGCCCCGCAGATACTCGAATACCGCTATAAGATCCTCCATTGGCCAGACGCTTTTACGCCTTTCAGCTTTTCAGCACCAACCTCTTCGATTGGTATCTCTCTATTGCATTTCTGGAGCAGGGTATGGATAGGAAGAAGGACCTGATGAGTCATGTCTTGCATCACATTGGCCGCTTCATGAAAGCCACCGACTATTAGAGCAGCTTCGATGTATTCGATGCCCATTGCAAGATCACGGCCATAAAGAGCTAGCTATTCCAAGCGATTAATGTATAGTTGGCTGTAGTGATCGAAGAGAGTCTGTATCTTAAATCTCCTAACCTCTTGTTCGTGAGCTTGGCGCTTTCGCTCCTCTTCCTGCCGACGCATCTCAACCTTGTGGGCTTCCCACTGGTCAAGTATACTATTTATAATTGTTCGCTGGTTGTGTTCGGCGATGACAGGATCAATAAGGTTGCGGCCGGAAGGGAGCAGCTGGAACTTCATTCGCTCTGCACCAAGAATATGTGTAAGCCGTTCCTGAACATAAGCATGGCTCTCTTCATATTTTTGGCTTTCATAAATGGACATGTCTTGAGTGAATTTCGGGTCGGGAGCCGGCGAATCCACTGGTTGGGGATGCGAAGATTTGGTCTCATCCTTTTGTCCATGAACGTGAAACCTCTGAGCCCTCTGTGATCGATGTTCTTCTATGCGCTCCTTGGTTACCAACATGTGTCTTTGTTGCTGTCGTAAAACTCAGCGCTTTGCTGTCTTGAGCTTGCTTTTCTTCTCCAAGTCGACGATCCCCTTATCATTACGCCATCTTGCCGTTTGAGTAGGCTGGTAAATGGGTATAGGGTACCCAGTGTGGGTAAGGGTAGGGTTAGGAGGTTGTTTAGTGTGGGTAGGTGTAGGGGCGGGGTTACTAAAAGTCGGGTGGAGGTAGGGGTGGGTCCCACAGACCGCGGGTATAGTTAGGTATAGGGTACCCAGATGGGTACCTACAAAACATAGTTTACAATATTACAATACAGTTACTATAACTATGGCTAGTATAAGCTAGGTATAGATATAGAATAAGCTAAAAAATACAAGCTAGCTGTTAGTGTAGAGAGGCGTAGATATTGAAATTAAGCTACATAAGCTTAGATTGATTACAGTTAGGTACTTCATCGTCCTCTAAGTCCGTATTAGTAGAACTAATATGGTCATCCATCTCTTGAGAAATTGAATGTTTAAGAATCAGAATCTGCCTAATCTTTTGAGCAGTAAGATGATGCCGTCGATCACCAATCACATCCTTGGCAACGTTGAAAACGCGCTCTACACCCACTTGGGCGATTGGTATCGCTAAGATATCCTTTGCAACCTGAGCAAGGTGAGGATACGAAGCCTCACTAGCCTTCCACCAGCTAAGTAAATCAAAAGATTCATTCGGCAATACACAGGCACTACTAAGGTACAACCCTCCTGCCCGGTATGTAATCCCTTTGCCCTCTTCAGTCTCTTGGGTAGACGAAGATTGGCTTGAGCCAGAAAATCCGCTTAGTTGAGATTAAAGTAAAGAAGGCCTTCGAAACCACTCGTCGCTTTGTGATCGTCAAGAATATAATCCTGGAGTTGAATCTATATGGCCTTCACTATCATAGCGCGCCAGATAGTCAAGGAATTGTTGGCGGTAGATTGCGCTTGTCTTGGTTATCCCATGTGTCATCCTAGATATCCTATTAGAATATAGCTGCGATAAATAGCTTTGATAAATAGCTGTGATAGCTATACCTTGTAGGCAGTGAGCTTTTGAGTGGGGTCAAGGATCGTTGCGCAATTGAACAAGAACCCTCGCTCTTTATCGGTTTTTGAGTAGTATTTACTCAGCTTTGCTCGACCTTTTCAGCTGCCGCTTTCACCACCTCTGGCCACTCAGCATTGTCCTGGTTCTCTGAAGCTTCTCCTAGGTCTTCTGTCATCTGATCTAGGAAATCGAACAGTCGATTATACATCAGCCAGATATATGGAATCTGGGGCTTCTGGTTCTCGCTGAGAGACATGGTAGCGGTCTTGAAATGGCGCAGCATCTGAGTAATCATCTCAAGATGGGTCCACTCCTGTGCTGATAGCCGCAGTCGTTTGAGGTCACGTGAATCCATGTCTGTGATGCTATCGATCTCTGAAAAGCTATCAGTATGGGTGGAAGCCTTTAGCGTGATTTCTTCTTTAAGTCATTCATCAATATACCGCTAAAGCTTAACTGCGCGCTCGCACATATCGTATGTTAAGTTCCATCGTGTTTTCACATCGCGTATAACTGAGAGGCGCTGTTTTGGTGGTAGGTGCGATTGTGTGGCAAGAAATCGCTCAAATCGCTGGGTTGACGAATCAATAGCGATACATATTGCCCGGAGCTTAGTGTTAGTAAGTATATTATGATTATCTATGATAAAAGCGTACGTGCCTTACGGAGCGAGTTGGGGACTGACATTTGGGGTCAAATCTCGTTGACCGGGCACCTCTGCAAGCCTTGCCCAGCATCATCCTCAGCGGAAGGCGCTAGCCTTAAGTGCTGGATGATATCTTGAACAACAAGGTTGATGATATGGGCGAGGCATGGGATAGTGCTTTCACTTGGGCTCCAGCTAACACTCTCTTCTTGTAGCCTTGTTTGGACAGCTTGGGCAAGCGTACGATTATTACTAACGTTGTCGCAGGTAATAGCTAGAAGGCGTCTCTGAGTCCCCGTGCTTGAAAGAATCCTGAACACCTCTTTTGCCATAGAAGTTCCAGTATGTTTTCCGTGTATAGGGATGAAGTCTAGAAGCTTCTCTTTGAGCTGCCAGTGAGTATTGATATAGTATCCCTTGATTGCTGGAAAGCTGAGGTGATTATTGGCTGGCCAAGCATCTAGTGCAGTTGATATCTTCATTCCTTGGCCAAGATCGTTGAGAAGTTCAGCCAAAGCTTTCTCAAACTGGTGTTGGAAAATCGATTCGAATTTATAGAGGCTGACGACCACAGTACTAGGCTGGAGAAATCGGAGAAATCGTTGGAACGATGGCCGCTCAACTGTTCGAAATGGCCAGCAGTTATCAACTACTACCCTTACAAGTTCCTTCTCAAGGGCCTCTAAGGAGTAGGTTGGTATTGGGCGAGGTATATTGGTTATTGGTGGCGGGATAGTTTGGCGAAGAAAGTTTGATAGCTGATCGTGTACAGGAGAAGAAATAAGCTGGCAGGATTGCGTTTTAAGATGATTGTGGAGATGCTTTGTACCGATGCCTTTAGGTGTTGGGTGCTGGAGTGCGTAGCTACAGTCAAGACAGAAAACAAATGGGTAACCGCTAGAAGCGTCTACAGCCTCTCCAAAAGTAATCCAGATATGGTCTGTGCGACTACTAGAGCCCCACCGTGGATCTCAGCTTAAGGGGTCTTTTGCCCATGGTGTTCGGCTCCACCACTCCCTCCATGTAGAGAGGATCTCATTCTTCTCATCACTCTCCTCAATACCTACAGCTGGATATTAAACCAACAAAGGGGTTATTCTATCACCACCCTTAGCTAAGTAAAGAGCACTTATCTTCAATGGTTCGAGCACTTCTGGAAGTCTTAAAGGCAACTCAGTCATAGTGTAAGGATAGGCATAGAGCGTTCGTGATAAAGGGCTGCAATGACTAGAAGTAATCCTCTCGAGTGTATATGGAAACGGTTGATTGTACGAAGCAAAGGCTGCTAAAGCTACAATCCCTCATTATTATTAAGATCTACATAGTGCATAAGGCATCTAGAAAGCTAGTAATAGCTGAGCTAGATAAAGGCCGAAGCACCCTAGCTACACTCTATAGCAGAAACCTCCAAATTGTAAATAAGAACTAGATAGAACGGCCTTTGGCCAAAGTCTTACATAGCCAACGGCTGATACAGAACTATAAATGGAATTAATAATACATAGTGCATAAAAAGTAAATACACCCCTCGGGGTTGTCTTCTAATAATTGGGTTATAGAATATCTATGACGCAGCTACTATTCTAGACTTATATGAAGTATGGTACACGTAGGGAAAGAAAGTATAGCCTCAGACGATTAGTATACAATCCTTAGCTACAACAACTACTAGTAGATCCCTGGTGTGCAAATAAGCTACCTACACGTCATCCTCTGGTCATTCGTCATAGAAAGATCCCTGGAAGTCGGTAACTTTCTCAAGAGGAGGAGTAGCAACATTAGCCTCAACAGCTTCTGGCTCTTCTTCCCTCTCATATTCACCGTCTTTGCTACTATAGGCTTGTAAAGACCTTCCTCGCAACTCCTAAAGATGTAGCCTATACTAATTCATAGAAGCATCCGTATAGAAAGTATATAGGAGGCCCAAGAAAAGTCTTTTTTAGTCAACTCGATATTCAGATCTCATAACTCCACCGTATGTTACTACATGGTGATTATCATGGCTTTATTTTCTCTATACACACTTCGTCCCACACATATAGCTACCTTGGGGAGACGAGAAAAAGTCTATTTTACTATATCCATATACCTATACAATCTAACCACCAATGGGTATACTAAAAAAGTCTTTTTTGGTAGAACCATACCTGGAACGAGCCAGCGAGCTACTAGGACACGCATATTAGGATAAGCCTGAGCGCCCTGTTTCCTCCTGTATGCGGTTTGACAGTAAGAGTGACATCAGAAAGGGAGAGCTGAGAGAGTGAGAAATGAGAGAGGGCAACAGCGGAGGGGGGCTTTCAGTGAGGGCAACAGTTGCCCTCTCTCATCCTCCCTATAGTCATCTACCTCTTACCTCTAATAACCTCTACTTGCTACAACAACAAGTAGATGGCACGTTCTTGATTATGCTGCCATTTTCTTCTCTACACTAGAAAAGTATATGTCCATTTAACAGCCCTCTCCAACCATAATAGAATGCCATGAGTAAGCAGGTTGTAATATTTAGCTAGCATAGTAGCCAATCTCAGCCATTTAATAAATATTCAGAACGATTTGTGATGAATCAGACCCAACTATACCCACACCCTAAGTAACCCAACCCTACCTTCACCCAACTCTTGGCAACCCTACCCCTACCCATGCCAAGGTTTTTTAGCGCGGGTAGAGGCTGGGGTAGGGTTGGGTCTTACATAAGCTAACCTTACCCTACCCCTATTCTTACTTATTTGCTAGCCTACGTTTGAGGATAGTTCGTATTTGTGACATGTCTGGTGGCTACAGTAGGACAACCACAGTAGGGGCAACCAAAGTAGGGTAAGTCATAGCAGAGGTAGCCACGTGATATTTCGCCACAGTAGGGGTAGTGACCACCATACTTGGGAACAAGCAAGCAAGCAAGCACGCTTGCTTGGTTGCTTGCATATTACGCTTGGTTGCTTGCCTATTCAGGCAAGCCAAGCGCCTCTCTATAAACCTTCACCAATTAAGTGCAAGCCAAGCGGGCTCCTCTAAATTAGCAACCAAGCGTAACAAGCAAGCAGGCAAGCACGCTTGCTTGTTCCCAAGTATGGTGACCACAGGATGAGTTGCTACAGCAGAAGAAACAATAGGAGAAATAGGCATTTGAGTGGTGGTTACGGCAGGCGTAGTCTTATCAGACTTGGTCATGCCCTGGTCATCCAAGTCCATTTTTGCAAACATCTCTGCATGCCGCTTAAACAATGCCTAAAAGAATGATTAGCAAAAACCTAGAATGTCAGGGGAGGATATCATATACTTCTACAACGCTGCTTCTACGCTTTACCTACTCCTTAGGTTTAAACATACCAGACAGGCGATCGGCGTTCGTACGGACAGCCCCCAAAATGTGTTCTATGATAGAGATTGGGGACCGAAATGATTGGTTTGGTTGGGATGGTGAAGTAATTAGTGAAAAGAAAGTTGTTATGCTTTAGTTGGGGTGAAACTTCGAAACGTGAAAGGCCTGGTTGATAATGTGGATTTTGAGTCTAATACCTTGCATGAAATTGCTATTAGCACAAAGGTGGTGCAAATTGGTCAGAGGTGTGATTTCTAAGCTGAGAAGGTATAGAACATGAGTTGGCAGGGGTGGTATACAGTGTCCAAGTAGTGAAAAGTTCGTGTTTGCATATATGAAACCTGTTTGAAGCGCAATCAAAGGTTGTCGTTGGTCCGCTAGAATGATCAAGAGTGAATTGGAAGGCGTGTCATCGAAGTAAGCGGTTTGTTTGAACAAGTGAATCAACCGATCAGAGTTCGGCAAGTGGACTTGACAGCTAGATGAAGAAGTTCTCACTTTTGGCATGGCATATTCTTACTATGTTAGGGGCTCGTTGGAATAGATTTTTTTGTGACTCTAGGATCTTTGGTGTTGACTTGCAATAAGGAGATACGTGAATACATAGTGCAGTGGCTGTGGGTTTGCTGCACAGTGTGTGCAGATAATGCTGAATGCGTGAGAAGCTTCCGCCATGTGCGCGAACCAAACATGAATGACAAATCCAAGACCAAATCCTGTAGTTGAATATGATAGCGATATTTGGCGATGGCAATTTGGTAGTATGGGTCTTCTTTGATGAGCATAGATGTGATATTCAGTGCATGAGGTTGGCCATGCAGCAAAGATGAAGTAGTGAGAGAATTACACTGCGAAGTATAAAAATCACCAAATGTGTGGAAACTAGTGTAGTAGATATCCTGCAAATTTTGGACACGAGTCTTGCCATAGTTGTTGGATGGAAGGGCATGACGAGAAGAACCATCCCAAGTGCAAGTGCTTTCCACGTCCGCAAAGCCGTTAGCATCCGAAAACCACGCCTCGTGCGCATACTACGTTCATATTCATACTGAGAACATCTCCTAGACAGCCACATATCATGACGAGAGACCATATAGGAAAGATTCTAGAGACCTCAGATGTCCAAACCTAGAGTCGTTGTGCATTATCACCGGGTAGCCATGCGAGTGATCAAGACCTGAATATCCTGCAAATGCGCTCAACTAATGAGAGAACACGCAGTAGCAGAGCGAGAAGAAGCATGAGTAGCTAAGCAGGCAGCATCAACAGACCTTTCCAAGCAGGCGCCGCAAGACCCATCTCAGCCCAAGATACTCAGGGGTAATCTGGCCCCCATTCAACACTGCTCCGGAACCAAACAACCCGATTCTCTCAAGGATCAAAGTTCCAATCTAAAAAAGGACCCGCCAAGACGGCACCCCGATACCGAGTAGACCATGCAAAAGGTAAACGCAAAAGGAGATCCAGCTTCCCCCCAAAGGTCTGGAACAAACAAGGCCCCAAACTAATAGTAGTATCTGCCAGGTACACATCCACCCATCAGCCCCATGGGCGGCAACGCGGAAAGCCGTTGAAAGCAAATATCTTGTATTCGCACATCCACGGTACGGATCGAACTGCACGTTCCCGATCATCTCCAGCATAAACCTCCTCTCGCAATCTCTAAAATAATAATAATAAACTGTGGCGTTAGTCCGTCCAAGCCACACCCGCCCTCTCACACTTCACTCAACATCTCCCCCCATCCACTCCTGCTCACAGAGCAACCGCCGCACCATCCTCACACCCCCTTTCTTTTCCCCATAATCCTCCCCAGAAAAAGCCGATCAGATGGAGACGAACGCGCAAGCCGATACAAGACACGGTGCATGAACAAGTCCTAGTGTGGCTGTTTTTGTGGCGCGTACATCCTTGGCATCGTGCCGTCATGCCGTGTTGGCGACATTGTACCATACCAAATTAGGCTAGACAAGTACACCGCCAACCAACAACTGGGGGCAGCCGCCTTGAATATGCAACATGTGGGTTGGAAAATAAAGGGCTAGGAGAAAAGGGAATCGGGGGTGGAGGAGTGGAGTACATGCATCGTTTTTGTTTGCTGTGCCTTGTTTTCAAAGGGAGTAAATACATCATGCACTTGATTTCCTTTGCTCTCGTAGGACCGACTCTACTAGTTCTTCGTTCGTTCTTTTGAAACTACTTCCTTCCTTTCTTTTTTTAACACTGCATTCTTTTGTGAGAGAGAAGAGTTGGTTCGGTACTTTGTTGCGCCCTGCATCTCCAATCTCGACCTTTTTGCTGTATGGTGGTACAGCCAAGGCTGTGTTGCTCAGTAAAGCCATCGTCACTCGTTTTTTTCCCTCTATCACCAGAAAGAAAGAAAGAAAAAGAGGAAAAAAAGAGCCGTTGTCATCATAATCCACAATACCTACATACAACAACCGTCAATCATGAAACTCGGTCTTGCCTCTACCCTCCTCGCCCTCAGCGGCAGTATCCTCGTCCTCGCCCAAGAACGCTGCGACGCACCCCACCCCACCGTCTACTGCAACACGACGTCGATCCTGTCCTTCAACTCAGACGCCTGCAAACCCTTCCACATCTTCGTCGTGCGCGGCTCCGACGAACCCTATCCCGGGCGTCTGGGTAACCTAACACAGCAAGTCTGCAGCGCGATTGGCGGCACCGCTAAATGCGGATACGAGGACGTCGAGTACCCTGCGAAGAGCTCCGCCTGGTCCAAGACGTCATGGTGCGATTCTGCTACCAAAGGCGCGAAGAACGGGCAGCAGCAGATGCGCGCGTACAGCGAGAAATGTCCGGATAGCAAGTTGATCGTCTTGGGCTTCTCGCAGGGCGGGTCAGTAGCGCAGGATATGCTGGGGGGAGGTGGCGGGCCGACGTTTGAATGCGAGCAAGGTGATAATCCGGGGTTGGATGCTAGTGTTGCTCCTGGTGCAAATGGTAACAAACACCCCCATTTTGAATAACCCCACCCCCCCCCCAAAAAAAACAATAAACATTTGGATTTAGCTAACGCTACAAAAAAACAGTCGTCGCAGCAGTAACCTTTGGCGCCGTCTCCCGCTCCCGCAACCAAAACTTCACTGTCGGCGGCGGAAAGGACTTCGACGGCACCCGCGCACGCACACCCTCGCAGCTCGCAAACTTAACGCAATACGCTGACGTCCTTCTCGACTACTGTCACTACGGCGATCCCATCTGCGCCGTCGGCTCCGAGCCGCAGGACGTAACCGAGCACCTCAACTACTTTGTCAAGCACAACGCGGAAGTGACAAAGTGGGTTGCAGGCATAGCCAAGGCGAGTACCGGTGATGTGAGTGTTCGACCCAGCAAGCCCGTTGTTGTGCAGGCGGCGCCGACGTCGACCGAGTCGTCGACGCAGAGTGTGGCGGCGAGACCGATTAAGACGGTGGCGCCGACGACGACAACGACAGCGGACCTTGCTCCTGTGGTTTTGCCGAGTGTTACTGACGGCGAGGCTGCGGCTGAACAGACTGGTGTGGCGAATGGTGCGGCGGGTACGGTGAGGGTTGTGCTGGGGCATTTGACTGTGTTGGGGGCGATGGTTGTGGTGTTGGTTTGATCAACTACACTACACTGCACGTCTCTTACACAGAGCCCAGCCACCATGTCCTTTGCATTTATACCCTGCATATACATACGCATCTTGCATTTTTTTCCCTCATTCATCCGAAGAAAGGAAAGAGAAGACTTGCATCGAAGCAACGGCGTTTTTGGCTGTCTCTGCGGATTTTTTTGCTTCGAAAGAACCTGGAACTTATTAAATTATTTACTTTTGTATATATGATTTGTACGACTATTCCTAATTTTTATCCTTTAGACCCAAAATGTACGGTTTCTTTTAGATGTACATGAGACTAAAATTGAACATTGTTTACAACAGACCAATAGTTCGTTGCTTCATCTTCCTCACATCGACATTCTCCCATAGGGCAGTGCTAAAGAGCGTAATACAGTAGACGCATACCGCAGCAATAAGCATGTACCGTTGTGTCTGACCGTAACTGAGGTTGATAGCATCGCGAGTCGGGCTGCCAATAGGGTAACTAGCCTGAACCTTCATGTCGCCGTAGATGTTCTTAAAGTTGTTCATGGCATCTGCGGGTAGATTGGCCTGGAGGCGAACAGGGAAGACACCGGTCCAAATTGCGCCGGCAATGGTAGATCCAATCGCGCTTCCAATCGCGATGATCATTGCCTCGACGGCAAGGAGAGCAGGGAAATCTTGTTGCTTGGATACAGCCATGAGCGTTGTCTGCTCCGAGATAACCAACACACCGCCACCAAAGGCGATGAAGATCATGCACATGACAATGTACCCAATATTCTCGTCGGGCTGACGGAATTTGATCATCAGCCCGACGCCCAACATAGTCAGGGGCACACCAAAGAACATGGAGTAAATCTTCAGTTTGCCATAGTACCTCAGCGCCACACCGTACAGGATGCAAATGAAGCAGCTGCCCATTGTGTAGATATTTGCAATCCAGGTGGCATGGACTTCAGTCTGGTTGAAGAGGACGACGAGCAGCGAGTAAAAGTACGAGTCCCAGCAGTACCAGCCGATGTATAACGAGGCAGCCATTGTGTACGTAAAGATGACGGTGCGGTTCTTAAGCAGCGGCCACGGGATAAATGTAACTGTAGCCCCGTACTTTTCCCACATGCCAAAGGCAACAACAAGCAGCGCTCCGAAGATGATAAAGCAGATGATCAGAGGCGACTTCCAGCCTTCGGCCTGATACGAGTAGATGTTGAATGCTAGGAGAAAGAGCGAGAGCCCAGCAGCTAGGATCAAGAGACCGACGGCGTCAAATTCGCGGAGGTAGTAGTATACGGTTTGACTGAAGTTGCCACAGCTTTCGCGAGGGGTGATGAGGCCTTGGCGACGTGCTTTCCCTTCGTAGACAACGAAGAGAATGATGAGAGGGGACACGACAATAGGGGCGAGGATGGCGAAGATGCCAAAGGCCCAACGCCATCCGATACCACCGTCAGCTGTGATGCCGTTGATACCGTATCCGTAGACCCAAGTGGTGATGAGCCAAGGAGAGGAAGCGTAGGAGATGAAAAGACCTCGGTTCTTCAGCTTGGAGGTGTCAGCGATGAAGACGGTGATGAAGAAGTTGATGCTGTTGGAGCCGACGTAGAAGAAGGTTTGGGCGGCGCAGTAGGCTTTTACGTTGTTGCAGCTTGCCATTAGGATAAGACCGATTACGTAGATGAAGACACCCAGGGATAGACCGAAGGGTCGGCCCCAGATGTTGAGGATCTTGGCGTAGGGGAGCTTCCAGATGCCGCTGACGATGGAGGAAATGACCGTGGTTAAGGCTGTTAGAGAGTGTTGGTTGAAGCTGCTAGTGACGTAGGGCGAGAGGGTGCTCGAGGTACTGGATACATAGGCAGTGAAGAATTGGATGAACCACATGCTAGGATACGTTAATGGGATCTAGTTGTGATAGCCATGATGCTAGCAGTGTAGACGTACAAGATGTATGCAAGGATCAAGTCCCTCTTCTTCCATATGAGGGAGGCTGCCTGAACTGCCTGCACACCCTGCTCAGCAGTGGTATCGACCTTGTTCAATTCCTCATCGGAATTTTGGCTTAGCGAAGATCCCCTTGGAGTACCTAGCTTCTCATCAGGACGAGCAGCGTCCATGCTGGTATGACCCTGAACGGAAGCTGGGACATCAGCAATGTCCTTGTGATCAGTGTTGGAGGAAGTGTTTGCAGAGAGGATGGCATTGCTGGTCAGTCCCTTGAAGTTGAATCCCATCTTGACAATCGATGGTGCAAATGCACACCTAGAGGGAGGATGAGGAGATGGAGAGATTGGTCAGACAAGCATTCGCGTGAGCTGCAGGCTCATATAGCCAACAGTGCTCCATGGGGTCCACAGAAGAACCTTGCCTCTGGGTGGGTAACATGGGCGGGTCATGGATGTGTAGCCTCAGGCCACGCACGGGAAGAGCAATTGGTGTGAGGGTGAACATGGATTCAAGCAGTTAGTGGCATGCAAGTGACGCTTGACCTTGCCCTTGGGAGGTGAATGTCCAGGTTTAAGCTCACCGAAGCTCGGCCCAGCCAGTGAGGAAAATCTTATCTTGATCATTCCCCCGGCACCGACCGGAGCGGCCGGCCAATGAGAGGGGCGGATGGGGACGCGCGGGTTATCAGATGAAAATTTTCCATCTAATCATTATCTGATGGAAACCCGCGACATGCACCCGATTACCCTGTGGGGCAGTCAATGTGGCGGAGATGAAGACTGGGAATAGCATGGGGTTATAGAGTAGTGGCCTGTGGTGTGCATTCACCAGCCACGGAGCTGCCGATGCCAAAGTTAATTCTCGTTAGGTACTCCACTCACGGTACAGCTTTTCGCGAGGGTTGTACACCAATGTAAATCTGGCCCCAATTCATCTCGTATTGTGGTGGCGGACTGGACATGGTAAAGCGAGTGGGCTGATTGCATGCGATAGGAATATGGCGCATTCGGCATACGGGTCCATGCAGACATTGGGTGCAACGGCAGCTAGGACTCGATCCTTCCGATCTAATACCAGGAAAGGTCTCATTGAACCATTGCATTCTTGTTTGTTGCCAGTGATGGAACAACTGCGAGGCTCTGTCCCGATACAATGGCTAAGCTGACGTGTATAGTGTATAGTGTATGAACAGATCCGGGGCTTTAACTGTATAGTGTATGAACAGAGTCGGGGCTTTAACTGCTTGTTGCTAAATCACCTGCTATATGACGCGGCTTCAATAGCCGATCCCCGTAGCATGCACCCGGTTCACCACCGCTGTAGTACAGCACGAATCCAGAATACGCCATGTCTTCAATCGTGTTTTGTCCAGCCAGTCAGCTTTATTTGAATCCATAAATCCCAGAGTAGGGAGAATTGAGCCAACTATACCCATTGTCTACAACTCTCAAGATTGCCGCCTATAATGCAGACCCAAAACAATGGCTGTGTTAGAGCCAGGGACGCATTCTGGTTGGCGTAGAGGACTTTTGACACCTTGCTGTTATTGATAAGGCAAAATACGATTGCAGACATGGTGTACATGCATGTCCATCAGTATGTGGGGTTAAGCGATGATTGACGTCAAAAGTCGGGCAGTCTGATGTGAGGATACACACTGTACGTCCATTATTTGCAGCGCATGACATTAACGACCGCGTAACAGCAATGCAGTTTGAAGTTTCTAAATGCAGGCGCCGACTTCGTGTTTTCGACCTTCTATCTATGCTGTTGTGGTATTTGGATATGGATAGGTTGTTTGTATGTTCATCAAAACTTGGGCGAGGACGAGCAGAAGTAACAACACCAAAGGGTAACCAGACCTATTCCGATGAGCTCAACTCGGATTGATTGGGCAAATTAAGTTCAGTGTGCACCTTAGAGTAAACTATAATAGCTATACTTATATGCACCCTGTCCATGTCATGTGCCTGTACTGTTCCGACGAGGGTTATGTTTCGGTAGACGACTAGCTGACGTCTTCTGTATACATATGTGATCTTAATTCCACCTCCCTAAACTATTTAGTATGTCTTTTATTTATGACTGCATCCGGTAGCAGCAATGCCTTTGATGAGGCGTTTCTGCTGAGCTGAAGTGGCTGCATCCGAGACAAGCAGAATGACGCTAGCGAGGCCAATCCCGGTTGCGTTCCGAAATAGCTTCGGGGAACGCATTCCTTCTTCCAACCTTGTCATCGCGCCATGAACAGCCGTCCTTCACCAATACAACATATGGACATGGAACGGAGGTCGTCTTCACCCAAGCGCAAGAAGGTCCGCCAAAAATACGCGCCCAAAGCTTGTACGTCACGCCTTTAGGCTCTGTTAGACCTCTCCCGGCATCCTTGGAGCTTCACATGCTGCATTCCGATGGTTCCGTAGCCGCTCGACACAGCATGCGCATGGCGGCAACACCACGGGTAGAAGTTGAGAATTGTTAGCTGACAGTCACGTGTAGGTGTATTGTGCAGACGGTCGAAGCTCAAGGTACGTCTTGGCCGTTGCTCGTGTCTCTGTTATGGTTGTGCATCTTCGGCTCCATTTCCGAATGCTTCACAAGCTTGGCCGGCGCGAGACGGCCTCTTTCGCGACTGATGGTTTTACCGTAGGAGCTCCTTCACACATGATCTAACTGTTCCCCAGTGCTCCGGCGAAAACCCTTGCCAGCGATGTGTCGATAATGGCAAGCGGTGTTTCTTTTCCGAAGACCAGACGGCAGCCGAAGCCCTGCAGCATCTCAGTCGCCCAACTCCCTCCCTCCAGGCCCAGTCGACGACTACCAGCGGCAATGGCAGCAGTAACTCGCGCCGTAATCCGGTGCCACATGATGAGACAACGCGCCGGATGAGCGATACCAGCGCCCGTGGCATGACCATGGAGGCGCGCATGGCCCGCGTCGAGGCCATGATGGAGGCTCTGATGCGCGACTGTGGCTTGACCATGACGCCCATGGGCAGCGTGGAGCGAGATGATGGTGCCAGCGACGGCTTTCGAGGGGGTGATGCTGCTGCATTTCCTATTCCGCCACTGGATCCCATCAATCCAGCTCTCGCTTTCATGGGCCAGCCAGTCCTCTTCTCCCAAGAGCTCTCGAACCCGATGTCTTCGACCATGTCCGGCCCCGAATCCTCCTTTATCGTCGAAGCTCCTTATCTCGTCCACCTGGACGGACGGGCCATGTCGTTCCCTAGCCCGGCCGAATATCAACAGTACCTGATGTACTTTTTCACAGATATACATCTGTCTCATCCCTGCATAGACGAGACGGACTTTCGTAGTCGCGGCGAACACATGTTGGCCAATGCTGCCATTCAGCCCGAAGAACGTCACTTTCTTGCCCTCAACTATATCGTCTTTGCCTGCTGCGATGCACTACTGAATGTTTCGCCGCTTGATGCTAGTAAACCTGCCGGCTGGCGGTGGTCAGAAATAGCTGATGACCTCCTCGATAAGAAGTCGTTGGTTAGCGGCAACGGCGACCTGACACTGATCCAGTGTATGCTTTTTCAAGTAAGTCCGATATTCGTCTCGATTGCTATGCTGGAAACAAACTGACCTAAACAGACTCTGTACTACACATTTATCGACATGCCTGGTTTCGCGTATAGCAGCATTGGAATCGCCGGTCGGCTCGTCTTTCAACACTCTCTCCACCAACAGTCTACGTGGGCCGATATCACGACCCAACAAGCATATGAACGAATACGTGTGTTCTGGAATGTCTTCATTGCAGACCGCTTCATTTCATTAGCATGTGGAAGACCATACAGCATTCATGAAGCTGATATTCAGGTTGAGCTGCCTATGGAGTTGTTCAATCGGGTGAGTTCAATTACTATCCATCGGGCTCAAAATTCTAATATCCCTCAGGCAATGCTTCCCATGCAACTTGATCTGGAACAAGACCCACGAATCTTCATGAATCAGTACCTGCATTACATGATACTCTGGGCGCGTTACGTTGGCTGTTCCATGGAGGGACGCAGCTCCGATGGCCAAGCTCAAGAAGCCATCGATGCGCAAATCACCCAGTTCCTCGATCATGACCTTCCCGAGTTGCGCGTTCCTTATATACGGACAGCATCTGGTGTCGAGTCGCCAATAAAAGCCTTTCTGGTTCAGAAGAAGACAGACTTGGTTCTCTGGGGCTTCCGTCCAGTCATCACGTCCCTGCAATACAACGAGAGTCATGCAGCTCACTTTTCTCATTTGGCAGGAAGCACGGTAAGTCGAATGGCTGCGTTTGCACAAGATGCACGAAGTCGCTTTGGTCTTCGCCACTCCATGATTACCTCGTTGTCCAACGCTCTCCTGGTTCTGTGCTCTCTCCTAGGACGTGATGGTGCTCCGAGGAACCAAACTGACATCGACTCTTTCCGGCAAGTGGTGGCTCTACTCAACGACCTCGCATACAGCCAGCCGTACGCAAAGCGTGTCTTGGCCGATTTTGAATCTATTCTGTCGGTGATTGAAAGAGTCATTGAAGGTAAAGATGTTCCTGCGAAAATTTCAGATTTGATCCCATACAAAGCCTCGTGCCCTTGGATCCGCTCATCGCAGGTTACTCCACCGCCCGGGCAATCTACTGGTAGTGGGAAGAACTTTGCAGCTAGCAATGGTTACATGTCTAATGGAAGTGAAGCCGGCCATGGTGTTTTGTGGCTTTGATACAACTGCTGGGTTTCTGGAGTGTTGTTGAATTTAGTAAAAGTTGCATTTCTGAGAGTGGAGAAGAAAAAAGAGCGTCTTTTTTGCAACTGATTTGTTTTTGGTATCTGGGGTTTGAGGATTTTGTATCACATTACTTGTATAGATACCCAAATGCTTGGCTATGTGGGCTGAGTGTGTTGTAGAAATAAAGGATGGTAATAGCAAGATTGAGAATTTTATGGGTGGCTGGAGTGAGACATTGTGAAGCGTCGCCGTAAAAAGATTGTTTATCTATCTTGTCTCAAGAAAAGTCTTCGATACCTTGATTGTAAATTCTCTCTTCCTAGAATAAAAAGAAAGCTTACTATCGCCAGACTCTGTATGGATCTACGAGTCTTGCCTCCAAATTCTATCTGTTTCCCTCGCACTCGGAAAAAAAGAGAGAAAAAATGGTGATGGATGTGCTAACTTCATCCTTAAATCTAGACCCACGGTTACAAAGGAATTTACAGGAGCTTGCTTTTTTTGAAAGCGGAAGGTGGGCAAGAAGATGCTATCACATTTTTTGATAAAAGACATTAGATAAGAGGGTGGGGAGCATAGTTCGAGACACAGCTTTGTGCACGAGGGTGGTAGGGGGAGGAAAGATGGGATGGTGGGTTGAGTGAAACTTGGAATAGACTTTGTGAAATGTGGTCAAGGGCAGACATGGTGTGAACACGATATTGCCTGATGATAAATGAACTTAGTCACAAAGTTTCGTTGCAATCATTGACAAGAAGTTCCTAGCATTCCCTGTTTCTACTTTCTCGTACCAACAAGGAACTAAAACCCACTTCCGTCATCGCAAACCATTCCACCCCACCACCATCAGCCCAAAAAATGTTCTCAACTCTTCCTGGTACTCGACACTAAGACAACACATCCATCTCGATCCCATTTCTCTCCCTACCACATGACCTGTCGCTCTCATCAACGCCCCAAACCATGATGTCTTCTCCGTCTCCATCCCCGGTCCACCAGAGACACACGTCCCTCATCAGCTGCTCCTCAAAAAAAAAGCAACCCAAAAATCGTCGAGGAAAAAACAGGCTGCACATCACCAACGAACTCCATCGCCCATGCAAATCGCGAGAAAACCGCAGGATCGAACATGTTCGCAGCGGAGAAAAAAATACTCCGCGTATGACCATTCCACCCATCCACCCATCCTTACCACACACGTTATGTACCCTCCCTGCTCCCTTCCCCTTCCCGCTTCTAAAACACGCACCCCAGTAGATATCACAAACACCCCCTTGATAGAAAAGATACTCCAGGCAAGTAACAAATCGACAAGGTACATACTACTCCATCCCCGTCCCGTCGCATGCACACGTGTATCCATCCCTCCCTACCCCTACCCCCCCCCACTCTGTCCTATCCTCCAGACACAAAAGAAGTACCGAACCACAGGATGAACCACCGCAACCACCGTAGTTCCACCCCAAGACCCTTCGGAACCCGAAAGATAGGCGTTATGGGGTGGCAGTCTGGAGCGTGTCCTTGATAAATCCAACCCCCATTGTCGCGGGCCTTTTTTTATCTTTTCTTGCAAGGTATGAGCGAAGGGGGGGAGGGGGGAGGCGGGGAAGGCGCGTGTGACATTCACTTTTCGGACTGCGCTGCACCCCACGTCCCGTACCCCGTAACACGTTTCATTACTATGCTAGTTGGATACGAGGGGAATTATACGCCGATACGTAACATTCAGTCATCGCTATCGAAGAAATAGATGATGCGCATAACGTAAATAGTATTTACGGGGTTGATAAGCAGCATATCGCATAGCCTTACCCCAAAGCGACTAGGAAAAAGTTGTAGAGAGGCAGATGCGCAAAGGGTTCCTCATGTGTCATACTTACTTACATTCACAATGAAGCATAAGCATATCACGTGTAGTATACTAGACTTGATACACCCATTTTCCCTCTTCCAGCAAGCACGCACACGCACGTATGCCAAGCTACCCACAGCGGGACAAGTGGAGAGACACCCTCACTCGCTCACCGTTTACATACCTTGAATATTATCTTTCCGCGAGAGAAAAAGGGAGCGGGCGGATGGGCGCGAGGCGCGCCGTCTGATGTCAGCAGTATAAAATGTGAGATGGGTCGAGGCGAACTCGGCATGCACAACATCCCCCACGCGCCTCTGTTTCTCTTCAAGGAAGGAGGAGGATTGGAGGGGGGTTGGGGTTGGGGTTGGTGGGAGTCAGAATGAGAAGGATCAAAGATGATAGACTCTTTTTCTTTCATGTGGGTTAAGGAAAAGCATCGCTGGGTTTGAGTCGGGGGCGTCCAGGATTGAGGCTGTTGGGAATATACTAAAGTGTATAATCTTTCCACGTGCGTAGTGTATACGTATCTCATTTGTTGTATGTATATGTTTAAAATTACCCCCTATCCATCCGAACCACCCCCCCCCCCCCGGCGCCCATGCCGGTAAGAAAGGATATGGAAAAGGCCACAAATAATTACCTCTCCTGTGCACACTTCACAGCGAGGAAAAAAAAGGGAGGTACGGGGGGGAATTCTACCACAGACCCAAAATGATACATCGACCACACCACTATTTTATCCACCCATCCATGTGAACCGCCCCAACATATACACGCATACATGTGTATATATACCCGGGTTTGGCATAACGAAACAGCAAGGCAACCCGCACACGCTGCCTTCTTTCTCGGGCCGAGGGAAGAATAGGGATGCCCACACCTCCTCTCCCTCCTCCACCGGCTATAGAACACCTAGTCATCGATGCCGAGCCCGGTCCGTAAAAATGGATGAATGGTGATGGCTACTGGTCCTTGGTCTGGGGGGGGGGAGGTGTGGCGGGAAATCTATCATTCCCCATGGGGTTGGTGTTGGTGCTGAGATGAGCGTGAGCATGAGCGTGAGCATACATGATACGGGGATTGAGAAACGTAGGATTGGCTGTGGTATCATTTGTGGTACTATAGTAGCAAGTAGCTTTTCTTACCCTGTGCTACAGACGCATACGACCGTCTATGCCGTGTCTGTAGCGGTGAGGGAAAGGAAGGTGCGAGGGAGGGAAGGGGGGAGGCCTAAGATTTTAGTGTATATGTAGTTATCCAGGCAAAGATTACAGGGACGATGAAGGGGTGACTTCTGGCCAAAGAATAGTAATGGGATGAGGCCTAGTCCCGACAGCGTGGTTACAAGGCTGTGTCATGTGTGTGTGAGCATGCTGGGAACGGGCAAGCACAAAAATGGATTATGGTCAGCAACAACATATTAAAACTGGCTGAAGTGCCAGGAAACTTAGAATCATGCATGTTGTCAGCGCCACGGGCTTGTTGCTTGGTTCTGTTGCTCCCCGAGAGGGAGCACGAAATAGATGAAAGGGAATATGGATGGGGGCGCGCAGATGACGAGTAAGCACGCATGTTGTAGTGTTACCAGAGCTATATTTGGGAGAGGTATGTGTGTATGAACCACCGACTCAGAAAAAAGGCCGTTAAACCAACTCACCAGGACCCTGAGCGTTACATTTCGCAAACAAGAAAGAAAAGAAGACTGCATGCTTGGCTAGGCTGAAAGCGACAAGTGGTGAGCAAGGACTCTCTCTTTCTCTATCTCACTCTGTGTCAAAGGAAACAAAGAGTGTTACAAACGAGACTTATGCACAATGTTCCCCCATCCCAAAGCAGAAGGTCGAAAAAGATAGGCGACGAGGGCTTTTGCATAATCCTTCCGGGATAATACTGTATGGGCAAAAATGGTCATGTGTCTATTGGCCAGTCGGCAGAATGTTTTGAGCAAAAGCTTCATGGGAACGGACGGGCTGGACGGTTGCAAACTAGCAGTTGCCGTGCAGTTGCAGCTTGCATGCCGCTGCGCGCGCGCCCCCTCCCTCTCTCGCCATGTGCAGGCTTCAGGTACATACCGTACGGTGGGTGGGAGAGGGGATGCCTCGTCAACGCTTCGAAACGCCTCGTTTGTCACTGCCGAATCCCACAAGGCAGGCCGAAAAATAAAAAGACGGCGACCCCACGATGGCTCGGGTAAGCTACGATGATAAGCGGGCACACGTGGGAGCAGAACGTTACCATAGGAGCTGCGCTAAGCACGCGGGCGTTGTGCATGTGAACGATGCGCCGGACCAGGGTAATGAGCCTGGACTTGCGTCGTTGGTCCTCTTCAAAAAGTCGGCGCAGTGGAAGGAGAGAGCAGCATGCTGCTACTAGGTTTCAACCAGGGCAGAAAGCGTAATGAGCAAAATGGCGGTTGCTTGTGACCTTTAACGGAGAGACCGGCGCCTTGGTCCGTCGACCTGCTACTTTGCCACCCACGAGCCGCGCTCCTGCGGCTTGTCGACCTTGTTGGTTATCAATGTGTTTATCAATGCGCGGACAAAGCGATGCGACCTGGGCGTATGGATGTGTGTCCCTGTGAATATGTCTGTGTCTGTGTGTGTCTGTGTGTGTCTGTGTGTCTGTGTGTGTGCCGCCCAGCATGCCTAGGCCCACTAGCCAGGGAAGTGGGAGAAAATGTCTTGTTTGGGCATCAACAGTGATTTCTTTGGGTAATCGACGATGGCTGGTTTTTTGGAGGCCACAAAGAAGTCCCGGCTCGGTGGAAAAGTGAGCATAACGTATTCCGTATCAATTCGCTGGGAGTAAAGCCCGCCGCTAACGGGAAAGCACAGGAGACAATGCGATTCGTGTAAAATCCCTCACAAATGATTCGTGCCGCAAGAACCGGAGACTAGAAGAACGCTCCCCCCGTGCACTAATGAGTTGATCAAGGGCTTCGGCGCCGCGATAGGAAAGCTTTCCTGTCGTTTCGAGCGAGGTCCAACTGTCGGTAAGATTTCGCAGGTACATGGTCGCTGAAACCCTCGGGCAATAACACTGCGGCACAGAGGGGGTGCGTCACATGCACGACGCTTGTACATATTGTTGCACTTTGAAGGATGATCAAAAAGGTATCTAACCTGAGTAGCAGTCCCACTGTCGTATTAGAGAATAGAGTTGGGGTTCTGGGAGGGAGGAAGGGAGGGAGGGAGGAAGCACAGGATGCGAGATGCAACTCTGTTCAACAGAAAAGGGACCAAATTAGGAGCAGTGCTTCAAAGATCGAACATGTATAGTCGGGGACTCGACAATACGATACAACAACAAAGCTGGGGGCCCGTTGTGATGAGCCGACGCAACGACCGGTGATTGCGAGCGACCCCCAGTCGATTGGCCGCTCCTCCTGCGTAACAGCCACGCGACGCCTCCGGAGGGCGGATGTAAGCCCCGGTCCCACAAGAGCTAGACCGAGGACCGGATCCAAGCTGTCGGGGCGATGGGCATCCAGCAAAGTGTCCGGTGGTGTGGCACTGTCAAGCCGCCATTGTGGTTGCAGTTGCATTCCCCCTGTTCCAACTTGGAGGTGGGTATGTGTATACATGTGTACATACATACAAGAAGGATGCGCGCGCAGTTTGGGCCCTCTTTGCAATTACATGGTCGCACCACCCTGAGACCATGGGCAAGCAGCACAACAATGAGCAAAAAGATCCGTGCGGCGTGAAAGGATGGGTTATGCATTTCAGCTGGTGCCGAGCAATCAAACGACAATGGCTTTGCACGGTACTTTGTGGAGTCGCGGACGGCATGCTGGTGGTTGCTTTGGGCGGCGGGATAACACAGGCTCATGTCAGCAATCTGCTGGAGAGCGGCGATCTTGCCATTTCTTGCAGCAGTGCTGTAACAGCGGGCGCAAAAAGCAGTCGTCCCTTGATGCCCAGGCCGTTGTCCTCGACAAGTGGTAGGTCATGCAGTAAAAAAGGTCCGAATAGTTCATCTGCTATACTACGACCCAAACTCTGCCAAGTTGCTTGAGAGTAATACTTTTTTCTTCTTTCATTTCTATTGATCCCCCATACGAGGGATTGCTGACGGCGCTGTGGAACGGGGGTTGGTCTTGTTAAGTTGGTTGCTGCCATGTTTTGTAGTGGTCAGACATGGGCGAGTAAGTTTGGTAAGTAATAACAGCAGTGCATCGGAAAGCCATGGACATGTGAGTCGTGGTAAAATTCGGGACTCAAAGTTAGTAGCTGAGTGCGCGCGGGGGATCATTGTACTAGTTGTACGTAGTAAAGCAAATCCAACTTTAGGTCATGGTAGAGCATATCAGTAGTCCCCCCACACCCAGTGATAGACGCTGAAGGCGACAATGCACACCACAACTTGATCACGCGGACGTAGTTCTGGTGACTGTTTCTTTTTTTTGGCCTCGCTACGCTAATGCCTCGGTCCCGGGACGAGATTGCCGCGGTGACGGTAGGGCTGGAAGCGTCGGTTATCTGGGGACTGGGCAAAAGAAAAGGACAAAAGAAGGAAAAGCGAGCAAACGTACCGGCCCTTAGATCCGATGAACCAGATGTAGCGAGAGCGGCTGGGGTGCGTCAAAGGCTTTTTTTAAGTGTTGCAGATGTTTATGTATAATTTGAATAGGTGTGGTTGGAGTCGCTGGGCATCGAGTGCAGTGACGCGCATCGTGAGATTGGGGTGGCTTAGGGGACAGCAGCGACCATGGACAAGGATGGGTTAGTGGACAGGCACCGGGTCATTAAGTGCCATGTAGAAATTGCAATGTTTGGCTAGCGAAACAGTAGTTCCCGATGTACAACTCATGAAACAAGCGTCACGCCGCATGTAGCGACGAGGAGCAGTCACACCTGATGGCTTTGTGGCTTTGTGATTCGGCGGGCCGCCGCAGATGACCTCGAGAAGTTGCGGTGCAATCGACTGACGTAGCATGTCTGCCAACTTGGATGGTACCAGAGAGCTAGAGGGCTAGAGGGCTTGCCTGGGGGGCACAGAGGCATCTTGGCAGGGTACATGGCGCTACCCCAACGTCTGGCTGTGAGTGTCTGGGGAAAATGGTTGTGGTAGAGTAGTCGCAGTAGTGTTTGTCGACAGCCGGCGTCTTCACCCGGTGGCGACACGGGGCGTGTACCTCGTGCGCGGTGACCCCTGCGGGCGACCAACGCATCCAGGAACCTAGCGAACAATGGGTCGAGTATTCACAGGCACAGGGTCATGATTTTGGGCAGTGCACCAGACGGCAGCGATGGCGGCAACGATGGCGGCACTGGTGGGCGGCAAAGGGTGAGCGACATGGCAGGCAGTTGCGAGGGCAGAGGCCGTCTGCTACAAGGTGGACTGCTCTGCTACTTGCTACCACTTGCTACTAGACGGCTTGACCGCCCAGTGGACGGCAGAAGTCAGGTACCCCGTGATGGAGGCACCCTGATGCGGGGAGGGGTGTGGTTAGCGCAAACGGCAGAAGCTAGCAGGGAGTGGCAAACAGGGCGAACGAGTACGGGGCGGGGTGAGCAAGGCGGGTTATCATGAGAATGTGTGAGAGAGAGAATGAGAATGAGAATGAGAGAGAGCGAGAGTAGGAGAGGGCTAGGTTTGGTGGTGAGGCTGGCGGGCCGGGGGAGCTTCTTTGGAGGTGTGGAGAGGGTACTTACTTGCTGCCATTGACTCAGGGTTCAAAAGAGGCGCACTGCCGGACGAGGCAACCACATGGACAATGGGCAGGTCGAGGGGGCTAGAAGCGCGCAGGGGCCCCGTGTCGGAAGAGGCGAAGAGGGAAAAGGAACGCAGGCGGAAGGCGAGGGTAGCTTCCGCGGGGGGACCCGCCATGCCGCAACAGGACTCGCGCCGTCACATGGCACGCCCAAGATTTTCCATGCTGCTGGCCCTCGAGCGGCTGAGTCAGCGGTATTGTACGGTATCGCGGTAATATTTTGGGGCGGGGGCGCAGGTGACGGCGGGCCCATGGTGCAACGGATCCGCGAGCAACACTCGACCGCCGACCCACGACGGGAGGCAGACGGTGCAACCAGGCGGCTACGTCAGCACCGCACATGTCACGGCGGCGAGCTGGTTGGCTGCTGCGGCCGCCACAGCCTTCATCGCCCGTCGCGAGCGCTGGCCGTGGCCGTGGCCATGGCATGAGGCATGAGGCATGAGGCGCGAGGCATAAGATGCGACATGAGACAGACGGTAGACATGACGAGTCAGGGCGACATGTTCTGGAAGTCCCACAAGGGGAGCGCAACCTGGCCAGCCCGCACGTCCGCCGTGCATGCGAGCGAGACATCATGTGCCTCCCCACGCCCAGCCGCAGACCCATTTACATCACAAGAGCCACGCGCGCGGCGGCGGTACACGGGGGGGTGCACGCCGTGGGCACACCTGGCCCAGGTGGCGTTGGGGGCCCTGGATGCGTTGTTCGCTCTCTCCAGGGCAGGCCAGGCGGAGAGGGCAAGGCGGAGGGAGGCTGTCTGCTGGTGCTGGTGCTGGTGCTGGTGCTGCTGGTGCTGGTGCTGGTGCTGCTGGTGCTGGTGCTGGTGCTGCTGGTGCTGGTGCTGGTGCTGCTGGTGCTGGTGCTGCTGGTGCTAGACGACTGTTGCTATCCAAGCATGTACCGCACACGCCCGTAGGGGCATGGCGAGCTGGACACGAGCGTCGCAGAGACTGACGCCATGGGCCACGGGCTCAGCGTGAGAATCGGCCAAAGAGCGGTAGAAAGGCCGGACGGGCTCTGGATGCAATCTGCCGGGGGTGCTCCGGCGGCCCTTATCCTAGGGCTAGGGATGCATGGGTAGGGTAGTGGGAGGGAGGGGGGGTTGCGTGCAAGGGAAGGGAGGTGTGGCCCAGGTCGTTGCTCTTGCTCTGGCCCACCCCTGTCGCTGCAGCCCGCGCACACGCTGTGGGCTTTATACATACCCAGATCCACTCCCACCTGTGCTGCCACCAGACGTTGCCCTCTCGCACACCCACACACCCACACACATCCACACATCCACACATACATACACCTATCCACTGCCCACAATACACACCTCTTCCATCATCAACACTACCACCGCAGCCACCAGCAACTCCAACCTCAGCATTCCATCCATGTCTCCGCGATTCCTCTAGTCCCGCCGGCACTCCCTCTGCTCGGCTCTTCTCCAACCCTCCTCCATTGACGCAATCGCAACTAAAGTAAACCGCCCACCATCAAGAACCACGACTACGGAACCACGCCGTCCCCACTGCAACTCCCCCACATTCCCCGTCCCACGACCACCGACACTCGTTCTCGCACCCTAACCTCCACACGCTCGAGACATGCCTCTCCGCGCCGAACGGCCCATTGTGCGTGTCGAGCCCAGCTCCATGCGCACCATTGAAACCAGCAGCACAGAGAATTTGTTTGGCCTCTGGTCTGGTGAGTAACCATGCAAGACCGAGCCACTGCAAACCACTGCAAACCCAACCCGCCGGGATTGCAGGTGGACAGCAGCCTCACCACCATAGACACACACACTAACACGGCTGCAACAGTCTTTGCGCGATGCTCCCCAGCCATGGAAGATGGCAAGCGCTACGAGAACATGGCATGGCGTCTTTGGTCTCGCGAGACGTTTTGCTGCCAGCCGGATTCGCTCACATCACCCCGTTGGTCGCTCGGACGTCGGCTGTCAAGCAGCGCCCCGGACGTACCCGAACTCTCCACCAGCGTTGCTTCCGACGAGTCCAATCTGGACAGCGCAATCACCTCAACTTCCCGCTCAGACCTCTCGGCCTCTCGCCCCGACCTTCGCCGCCACGACTCGGCAACCAGCCACGCCCGTGGCAAGCACATGACTCCCATTGGTCTCGAAAAGGTCGTCAACTCAATACAGGAGAAGAAATTCATTGAGCCCCTCTCGCCTCTCCCAGCCGAGCTCGCCGCCCCAATACCCGAGCTCAAGCCAGCCGAGGAGGACACGACGCCTCGCAGCGCCACTCCCCCCTCGCACGCCCGCCCCATTCCCGAAGCTTCGACATCAACCGTCGCCACCAGCGTCAGCTGCGACATCATGAGCCCTGCAGTCGGCTCCGAGGCCAGCACCTCGACCGATGTGAGCGAGCACAGCGTCGTCCGCGGTTTCGAGCCTGGCCACATCTCCACCTCGATTCGCTCGAGCACTAACCTGAACCCCACCCCCATCCTCAAGAAGACCTCGAGCTTTATCACCAAGCCCTTGCCCGCAAAGGCCGACAGCACCAAGAAGAGGCAGCCCATGTTCACACTCGGCGGATCGTCCGAGGAGGAAAACTGCAGCTCCTTCGAGGCCTACTCCATGGCCCAGCGCAGCTCCCTCACCGAGCACCTGCGCAAGGCTGCTGCCCCCATGCGCAAGACGACTTCGTTCAAGACCGAAGTCAGCACCCGCACCTTCCAAGACGCCACCTCTGAAAGCGAGGCGGCCATTGAGAGCGATAGCGAGGATGACATTGACGAGAGCGCCATCGAGGAGGAGGACTCTGACGATGACGACTGGGAGGACGACGACAACGAAGAGAGCGGTCCTCCCAGCGTTGCTGACCGTCCTCTGTTCCAGCGGGTCGACTCCAAGCCTGACCTCACCTCGCGTCGATCGCTCCTCACCACTGCTCTTCATCAGGATGACCGCGCATTGGCACTCCAAAACGCCGCATCCCGATCAACCCCTGCCATCCGTCGATCCCGCACATCGACGCCAAACGGCCCCTCTACTGGCAACTCACCCCACGAGGACAGTGGTCTGATGATGATGCGATCCCAGACTTCTCGCCCCAAGCCCATCATCATGACCACGTCCAACGTGCACCCACCTGCCATGTCTCCCAAGACAACGAGGCGCAACATGCTCACCTCGGAGTTGACTGGAAGCTTGAGGCAGAACCTGCTGTGGGAAAGGCAACAGAAGAATGCCACCACCAACGCAGTCGCAAAGCGCCAACAGAGCGCTGCGAACTTGCCTGGCCTGCGCCGAGCCATGACGACGGGCGACGTCAAGGGCCTCAACAACAGCAACGAACAACAATCACAAACTAAGCTATCGGCCTTCAAGGATGACAGCAAGCCCAGCAGCACGTACAACCAGTTCTTCGACTCTGGGCTTGGCGATTACCACAAGTCTGGATGGTAATTAAGCATCATTCTTTTTTGCTTTTCAACGTTTGCACTTCTAGCGGCATCTATGGTTTGGCATTGAACCAGGGCGTTTTTGTGTTTTAATTATGCTCTTATTTTTTTCCTTTCTTTTTGTTCTCTATTCTACTTGCTGGCCCGTCTTTGTTTTATTTTATTTTTGTTCCAGACTTTTTGGTTTGGCGGGCCGCCCAGTCGAGTGGACTGAAGGGCGGGCCAGCCGATCTGGGGTAATGTTCAACCCAAAAATCTTCTGATACCATCAGGGCTTTGAGTATGCCCGACGAGGCTACGAATTTCTTTCATGCAGTCATTGCGTTTGACATGGGATGCGTCTTCTGTATGCGGAAGATGGGTCACGGCTCACGCCTATCTGGTCTGTACTACTATCACCTGCACTGTACTTTTATCGGGCTGTTTGCCCGAGCCACTATACCCTGGAATGGGACGGCTTTTGCGGAGCTGCCCGATGATGGAAATATCTCGCATGAAAGATAGCAGGTATTTGCCTACATAGGTACTTAATGACAAAAAGCGGATTCTTACATTACTCAAACCTTCGTCCCGGCACTGCAAGTGCGTGCTTTTCTGTGACTTGTGATAATATGATGGAGATGGGGGGACCGCCGGTGAGGCGATGCACGAGATACCGAGGCAATACTTACTGGGGCAGTTTTTGATTGAATTCTGTCGCAATGTCAGGTGTCCAGGGATTCGATGTCCCAACAAAGAGACACATGCTCGGTTTGGAGCCGTTTGTTTGGTAGGCCTCTTTACCGCTCTTCCGTATCATCTACCAGAGCTAGGTAGCTCAGACGAGCGCTTATGCACGCTTTGATGTAGGCTCACTGCGGCGCGCGCTGAATAGCACCCATAACATGCAATACATATCATGACTCGGATACTTTGTCATCTACAGTAACAAGGTAACCATGAACGGCCGTCGGAGATATGAGTAACGTGCTCACTTACAGATATAGCTCATGGCCAGGGGGGACGGATGGGTAATAGTGAACAGACTGTCTATTTTATGACGAAGCTGCGCCTCACAAATTACCTCTGGTACTAGCAGAGAAGGCCGTCGCCGCCTATCTGTATCTGCCAAACCGGTTCCCACCTTTGTTCGGGCCGGCTTTCTGTCCACTGCAGTGTTGAGACGGCGTGCCTCACCTGTGCTGCACCGACTGCAACTCATCACCGGAAGGGCAGGATAGCTAATGTCTGTATAGAGTATGACCGTGGGCAATCAGGAGGTCGTGTCTCATGAAACACACGCTGCATTCGATATACGCCAGGAATTGTTTGACGTGCATCATCGTAGGATCGGCGGCGGGCGAGACTCGACTGGTGCTGCAGGCCGCACCGCCCATCAGCCTTATGGCGCAGGCGCAGGCTGCGAGCCCAAGTTGACCACTGCTTTCGCCCATGACACACTCTCACACGCACACAGCTTTGTCCTCTCTGCCCACAACACCGTGTCCATCTCCCACAACAGGCTTTCTGCGCAATCAAGCAAAGCGTGTCCGGATTGATGACAGTGACATGCTTAATGTCCGCGACATTCATCCCGCCCACACACATACACACACAACGTCATGCTTGCAATGACTCCCACGCGCCCCCATCTCCCCGCCGCTTATCCTACCCTACCCTCGACACTTCGTCGCCCCTCACTACTGTAGAGTACTTTATTGACTTGCCGTCTGCCTACGCAAGCCTCGCCAGCTGACTTGCGGATAACCGTCTCGCCAATCTTCTCCTTCAACTTGGCTCAGCAAATGGGAACATCCACCCCGGATCGTACCGGCTCAGCTCAGCGGGCGGACCCAGTCAACCCGCATTGTTGACGCCCACCCTCTACCACTTGGCCCCCTCCCCCCGGAGGGCGTTTGATCATTTGGATGCTCAAAAAACAATCCTCTGTGTCTGCATTGGCGGACGGAAATGCTCTATCAGGCACCCGCAGCAACTACCCCGCGGCAACCAAGTCGGTCTGGAGGTTGATGCGTTGGCAGTTTAGCGCCTGCGAGTGGTCATCTGAAGCCCATACTCGACGAGTTATCTTGAAGATGATTCAGCCTCATGTACAAGGCCCCTTCCGCCACGCCAAATGCTCCCTGGCTATACTTGTGTCAAGCGTCTGTCTGGTAATACGCTGACAGTCCTCGTCGCCGTCACCGTGATCGTCGCAACCGCTCCTCGCTACGGTTGGCAATCACCTGGGGCCGGCCCTGTCCGCACTTTTATTTGTTGCTCATGTGCAGTCGAGGCGACATTGCTTGTCACATGAACTCATATTGTCACACATGTCCCATCCTACAAGTTGGTGGTATACATACATACGTTGGTGACGTGCCTCTTTTGTGCCAATTACCGCTCGATGCAGATCTGGTGTCTGTATACGCATTCAAGTAACATGTTGAAATGCTTGTTTGAATACGATGAAGCGGGAGATAATCAACTGCCGCCATGCGGCAAAGCAATACTCCACACAGCCTGTCTGCGCCGTCGACACCACCGTCGGGTTTGCCCTGCTCAAGCATCGTGGCCGCGGCTTCATACCCCATTGACTGGACACAAAGGGTATTACACAGCGCCAGCATTTCCCGTCAATACATGCCGCATTACACCGCTTACGATCATCATTCACAGCCTGCGACTGTTGAGAGACAACAAGACCTAGCCCAAGCCACTCGCCTCGCATACTACGGCTTATCACTCCAGTTCGCGGTACCATCTACCGCATCCGGAGCAACAGACAGGGTGCCAGGATACACATCAAGCCCTCCGCACGCTTGCCCCACCCCCTCCTCGGCGCTGACGCTGTTGCTCACCAGTACCATAAGTCTTCGGCCCTACCGCCTCATTATCAATTGTCCAGTTTGCTTGGCACCGCTTGCTACCCTTTCATTGACAAGTACCAAGGGCGTTCCGAAGCTGACCATATACTGAAATTCTTTGGAGTTTGATTTTCTGTTCTTGCAACAAAGCACATCCATGTCTGATGGTCTTTGTCTCACCGCATCCATAGAAACCATTGCAAAAAGGCTATTGACGCAATAATATGCAAGTTCCACTTCGGAAAGTTTTGCTCCAAGAGCATATACATATTAATCTTCCCGGACCATCGAGGGCTCCGTGGCTTGAAAGCACAGAACCAGAAAAAATACCCCTGACGTCGTGCTCCTTGAGAATGACTATTATTTAGTATCTTCTACGTCACCCTCTAGCTTGAGACAGGCACTTGGTCAGTGCAATGTTATAGCTTTAGCTCCATTGCTTTAAATGTAATGGGCACATCTTGATTGACAGCATTGCTAACATCAAGCGCCGTTTGATATCCGCCTAGTCAGATGGTCTGTGGACTCGATCGCGATCCCATAGATTTTCAAGGAGATCTTGCAGTTGCATCTCGATGGATGATCGCAAACAACCTGATCAGAGCCACATGAGCGGCCGTATTAACAACACGAGACCTACCAAGACTGCTCGCCTTTTTTCCCGTAGTCTTGGTAACAGTCAGATGTAGACTCCACTTGGATAGATCTATGCCAAGGCCGGATCTAACCTTACGTCGCCTACACGCCTCCATAGCCTACGTCACTTAGTCCCCAGCTTCCACACCAACTTGGACGACTTGTTTTCACATACACACTGGCCTATTGACTGCAACAATGGATCAAAGCTACCGACCTGCGGTAGCCTCAGCAACGCTCAAACGTCCGAGGTTCCATGACGAGGGATCCCATAATATGTGTTCATGAACCTCTCTCGGCGGTGAGTACGATTGGACTGGGATAGGCCTGCACTGGACAAGTACACCCACCAAAGTACTTTCGGCTTTTTTTTTTTGCAAACACCGAGGCTTCTCTAATACGAACACATGGGCAATGGACTGCTCAAAGCCCCGTGTCTGAAGCGTGCAATGCTCCCAAGAGCTGATTTCCGGGCATGACGTTCTCGATCGCGAGCACCCTTTGCGATTCAGACTTGGTCGTGCACCTGACTCAGCCCATGTCGCGTCCACGGACCCTGCGATAAAGGACATGACACACAATCGGCCTCGACCAGATGCAGCAGGCACCGCAAGTTGAAAAGATTTTGGATGCCGCCATAGAGTATGGGGGCAACGACAATGCCAGTTGGGCGAGAAAAGACGATTTCATTTGGTGGCATGCAAGACATGTGGCTTGGATCCAAAGGCGACGCCGTTTCCTGGTACCCTACCGACAAGGCGCAACCTACTACTAGGAAGCGCTTCCCCGGCTTCAGATGGCATGGCATTTATCTGGGACAGGCCTCCTTGTCCATGGAAGCTGAGATTCTGTTTTAAGCAAACGGAGCAAACTCCGGAATTATGCCTTGTTTTATTACCGACCCTGATTTTTCTTGGGCGATTTCTGACAGACGGAAGGTTTATCAGAATTAGGTGCTTCGGACGTTGAAGCGGCAGGGGTCTCCCCACAAGTCAGTACCGCGCGGCCCCGAGCTCGACTTACGCAACACGTTCGAGTATGTTGTATAATAATATTACTGATCTAAAGCGCGTATAACTATACTCAGCCATCGGCCGAAGTGTCTCATTCTTACAGGCAAGGGGTAGGATGGCGACTGGACCAAGCCACTAACTGCGCGCTCGTCGGGCGCTGAAATCACGAATGCGAATGGTGTTGGGGTAAGCTGCAATGCGAACCGAAAAACGCACTGCCTGGCAGCTGGCCATTCTCCTTGCTCCAACTCTGCCTGGCGCATGGCCGGAAGGATAAACGAGTCATGAGAGCACTTTTGTAGTAGTCCCTCGTGTTGGGCGGCGAGCCTACGTGCGTAGCTGCTGCCGTTACATATGAAGCCCAAGAGCAAGGGGCGCTGAAATGCTTCGGATGAGACTGGGGGGCGCGGTCCGACCTGCCCTTGCTCACACTGTGGCTTCATTATCACTGAAAGGCTTCCTGGTCCCCACGTGTTAAGACATCCAAGTGAAGCCGAAGCCCTGAAGATCTCCAAATCGGCGACGAGGCCGTTCCAAGTTTTTACCGCTACTAAGCCTATTTGTATTCCAGACATGGTGCAACCACCAGCGGAATGTTAATTAGCTTCCCCACTGGACCTTTACCCCGCAAGCTGTCTTTGGATACGGTTAGCTAGACAAACTAGGAAAGCCCCGATACGTTTTACCAAGGCACAGCTTGGAGCGAAGGCTTTTGGACATGTCAGGTGTTGCTGACAAGACTCGGGAACGATGGTTACAGTTCCCCAGACGGGCAACCCCAGACGCGGCACGTCGACCAGTTTGTGATGACAAGGGGGGAGTCGCTGGGCTACCCCGTGCGCAAGCGACGTCAACCAAGATGGACGCACCACTGTTTCCATGGATCTTCGCTGCTCGCAACTTAATCCACTACTTGATATTGTCGTCATCTCACCCATGCCCACAAAATTTCCACTCAATTGCCGAAAACGCCAAAAATCTGCCTCCCCACACATCCAAACCCCCCCTTTTTTGTAACGATCACGGGGCTCCGCAAAAAAAACAAAAAAAACAAAGGATGATCTTTTCTGGGGTCAACACTTGGGGCTCGTCACGAGCGGTTATGACGTACATCTGGAGAATGCAGGTACCACCACTGCCGATCGTACATTACCGAATACGGCAATCCGGATAAATTCTCCACTCAGCCTTGCCGCGTAAACGGTGGAAGAAATAGTAGAGCGGTCTCGTCAGCCTCGCCTGACTGCATTGAAATGGTGCCAGCATGTACGAGTACGTACAGGACTAACTAACCATCGCCACACATTACTGATAGCGTAGCTGCAGCCGCAAATGCAAGCTGCAGCATTATCATCCTGTCAAATAGATATCACATCTCCCCTCATATTGACATGGTCTAGCTTTTGCACCTATCTGCCGACCACCTTTCCTATTCCCATCTTGGCACTGGTGCCGGATACGTATCACGCCACTGTAAGGTAAGCTCACACCACAAACACCGGCAACTTGCGATTGTAAATCTCCTTTGTCGTTGAAACGCCTTCTCTGTTTGATAGGTGATATCCCTCCCCGCTTCCCCGGAGACATTCAACAACTGTTTGAAACCCAAGTGCAAGCTTGTTCCGGTCAACGTATTCATCCCAAAGCAGCGTAGACCGGTGTTTTCCTCCAGAAGAGGAAATTGCAAATCCGTATTGAACGCTCAAACTCGCTACGTACACACGCGTGCCCGCTTATTCGATTCGAACGGGGCAAATAAAAAAGCGCGCGTGTGCGTATATGAGGGTATAGTAGGTGCACCACTTTACTCACTATTTCGTTACTTGATTTTTTATTAATAATAAAAATACTAGAGCAAATTCACACGTTGACGACACAAACCCATCATCTCTTCATCATGTAAGCGTTAACCACAATAACAACTCTTTTAGTTGTGGATGAGGCGAAGGAAAAAAATATATCTTTGTTGGGAAAACGGGATTGCTAAGTGTATGGCACATATAAGTAAGCCTCACCCTTGTTGTGGGCTTTGTGGCTTGGTTTTCTCGCAGCGGATGCGGAGCTACTATCTGTATAATGCACTCACCCCTTGCCTTGCGTCGACGACTTTTTTTGGCGCCATGTGCCGTTGTTGACTGGATGGGCGCTAAGGGCTAGCCGAGCTCTGCCGATGTATTTATGTATGTATGTACATAACTACTGTAAAAAAAGAATACGTGCGGATGTGGAGATTGTGAATTATTGTAATATTCATATGTGCGTGGAGGTACGTACTCGTACACAACTGTCATGTCGATGTGAAATGCCACCGCAAAACCAGCACCACCTCGCCATTCACACTTTCTTCTTCTTCTTCTTCTTCTTCTTCTTCTTCTTCTTCTTCTTCTTCTTCTTCCTTGCTCAGGCTTCGCGAATAAAACTCGAATCAAGCAATGCCATCAATCCCACCCACTCAGAATCAAGCAATCCACAGTCCAAACTATCGATTCCCTCTTTCCCTTTTCCTTCCTCACTAGTATCTCCGGGTCCTCTGAACAACATCTCCACTCTCCACCCTTCACATGTCCGCAACTCTAGAGTAACGAAACCCGCGTACGAGAAACAATCATTCGCACCCGTGAACCTCCGATGCCCGACCCACTTCCTACCCGCTCCCCTTCTACGTAAACTTCTAGACCACCCGCTGCAAGGCTACATCGACCCACAACGGTCGAAGCCAGCTTTTTTATGGGCCTTTTTTTTTCTTTGCAAGAGGGAGATATGTTGAGGCGCATGAGGTCTCGGATCTATTTGCGCTCCGGGGCGAGTGTTACATACACCGCCGCGCAAGCAGTGGGGAGGGGGGGGGTGGGCATCGGAGGTCGTAGGCCGTCGTGTGGGCCGTCGGTGCTCAGTCCTCTATTGCTATTACTCTACAAGGTAGGTGAGAAGGTAAAAAGTGCGCAAGTGGGGAAAATGGAACGGTTTTTCTTTCACATGTAAAGAATGCATGGAGTGCTAGTGCGATACCGCGCCTGGCATAGTACGTTGTCGGAAGTTGGGGAGTAAGGTAGAAGGAAGAAAAGTCGGAGGTGGAACAGGTGCAGACGGGGCCTTGCTGCGGTAATGCCCGATGGTGGGTTTGGTGCAGGGGTGGGGAAGTTTCTCAACAAGAAGGGTGACTGGGGTTTGTGGAAGGGATTGTGGAAGTTTGTTTGATGCTCGTGGTGAAATGTGGTGATGCTGGGTTTTTTTTGGGGGGGGGGGGGGATTACGCCGGTAAGCAACGGGCCAGTTGGAGTCTTTCCGAGATTCTTACCATGAGGGGTGTTGAGCTTGATGATGAGCGTGGCTTTTTTTTCTTTGCTGTTAGGTCACGCTAGAAGCTTGTGTGGAAGCTTTGGGTCCTTGCTTCTTTGTTTTTTTTGCTTATGGGGGAGGGAGGGAGGGAGGAGAGGGCGAGGAAGGTTTTGTTGAATACCTAGCTAGCTGGGTTTTTGTCCGATGTGGCTTTCGACCATCTTAGCTACAGGGCTATGAAGACGGGTGGTATGAATTACTTTAGGCGCTAGGATGAGTAGCCGGTGAACCCACATTTCCTTTCAAACCATTCATGTTTGTGTTTTATATTTGAAAAGAAGCGAGAGAGAGTGATCGTGATATGTAAGCACCACACTGAGCATACAACTAATAGGATGGTCCTTGCTTTTTCCTTTTCTCCTCATTTTTCTTTTACGAGACAAGAGAGCAAATACGATGCGTAGAGTCTTCCTATAGGAGATGGAGAACAAGCAATAATGGTGTGTAGAATATATACACATATTCCTATCCGTAGTAAGGTACTTTCCTCGCACTTATGCAATATGCAACTCCATTGCACGTTGTGATATATACCTGTTGTTTTCCAACCCACATCAATAAATCCACGCGCAGAATCATACACGCATTACTATATTAGGTGCGATGCTAGTCTCGGTGACCCACCGTATCCGTCAAGTACATGGTATCTTTTACGTTTTCACAGTAGCAACAGTGACACTGCGTGACTTAGTCCCTTTCATCTCTCATCTCTCATACCTATCTAAATGTATGACTCCTACGTATATCCATATCCCAATTCATTCACTCTCTTCACTCCATTCGTGTCTTAAACTCGTGGAAGGAAGATGTTTAGTCCCACGATTACTACACTACTCAGTTACACTCTCCATTCATGACTAGGTGCTTTATCGAATACATGCATAGTTCAAGTTCAGAACACAAAAAAAATCAAGGTTAAACTCAATTGCGAAGAAAAGCCATCCTTCATCCAGCATCTCGCACAAAAACGTAACCATCCTTTGCACCAAAAGAAGTGATCAAAGCACTTCTAACTCGGAATACACCAGACAACGTGCGAGACATCCTGGCGTACCACTACAAAACTACCATTCGTCTCTCTCATACCTCTTATCTAATCACTTTTTTCCATCCACCTTCTAGTACCTCCTTCCCTACTCTACCCTACCCCCCGTACATTATCCATCCACCCAACCCACCCCTTCTTCCTTACAAATAACAATACCCTAATCCCTCAACCTAACCTGTCATCCCTGAAACCCATTTCTCCGCTCCACACTCCCTCTATGTACCTAGCCGTCTTCCATATAGCACGTCACATACAAACAAAATGTCTACAAACGAACTGCAGTGTCCAATTTCCAGTAGTACGCGCTCGCAACTCCGCTAAGAATAAACAACTGCGGTGAGAGTAAGAGCAATATTGATTCCGTATTACCACGGGATGAATTGCAGTAGCCAGGTGGAATCACTCAACTCAATTTGGGCTAAAGACAAAGCACCAGGAAACATTTTCTAAAGCAAACCCCCTATTGCGCCCATACTAGTTGGAGAAAAAGTGATATAATACGCCACGCCGAGTTGATGGAACCAAGTAATAGTACAATACAGCTTAGCTATTAAGATACGTAACAAGTATCTTTGTCCAGATCTTAATGCTTTTTGTGGCGATCACTTATCAATTTGGCTGGTATTATCAAGGCGAGTTTAATCTGGGTATTTTAATGCATAGAGAGGCTGCAAGTCGTACAGTATGAAACGTAAGAAGAATAAGCAGTGGGTTCGTCATCACAGCTATCAACTCATAGAAACATAGTCCAATGATCAATCCAAAGTCATATGTCATCATGATGCGTGTATTTCTTGTTTGTTTTGAACAGTCCACGGGTATACCAGTGACATCTCGATGCTTTCTAACTAGCCTCAAGTCTCGCTACATACTAGTATACTCGACTCGGACACTAAGTTTCGTATCGTCATGACATTGCATACGGCAGTGACATGCATGGCGTTTAGAAATCCTGCTCTCCGCTTCCGGCAATAATCACATTGTTGACCTGTGCCGTGTGTTAGCCCGTGTATGTTGTACATCATTGCCAATGAAAATGATGCAAAAAAACAAGTCACGAGTAGCCGTGGACAGCGACGAGAAAACCACAGATGATACAAATGGATGCCGCATTTGTCGCATGTAACAGCAAAAGACAAGCATGCATGCAAGCATTTGTGCGGCCGTGACCGTACCTTCCCCGCTTCCCCGCTTCCCCGGCATCGTGATTGAGTCAAGGCGATAGTGCTGGGGAAACTGGGGATAGCGCGGTCACACAGACAACAGAGAACAAAGAAAGTTTGACGGGAAAAGGAAAAAAGAAGGTATGACGAGCAAGGGAGCGATCCAGGGCATGTTACGAAACACTAAAAGTTACAATACGTACCTTGAGTACCATACGGCACAATTGTGTAGCAAGCAGCAGCTGTTGTCGCTTCGAGATAAGAGGGTCAATAACAAAATGCTCCTTCATATCTGCAGAGAACGCCACGTTAGCCAAACATTCCATATCAGGCTGACAATAAAGCCCGTGGTACTGTGAATGGAAGCGACAGCACAGCACGGGCGGCTCAGATGATTCTCATCTCCCCCACCCAGGATTGTACCATGCTAGCGCAGCACTGGATGCGTGGGGTAATTCCATCCCACCCCACGGTGGCGTCAATTGAGTTGATGCACCACGGAACACATTCTACCAAACTGCTGGGACCATGCAGGTTGACCGAACGGCGGTGAGGACCAAAGCGACCAAGTGTCGCTGAAACGAGAGGGATGCATTGTTCGCGACAACCACTAGAGAAGGGGCGCACTTACCATTGGAACCCGTCTGCATGCAGTCAACACCTAACCGGTAGTTCTTCTCCTTGGCCTGTCGGGACTTGATGTTGGCGAGGGTTTCGATTGGGCTCAGACCGGAGTTCTCGGCCAACGCCATGGGTACCGAGTCTAGGGCGTCAGCAAAAGCACGCATCGCGTATTGCTCCAGGCCGGGGCTCTGCAAGATGTTAGTTGCTATTCATTGCCGATGCCGCGTGGGTGTTGCTTACCTTGACTGCCGCGTCTTCGACAGCAAGCGAACATGCTATTTCAGCCGCACCTCCGCCGTACACAATGCGGTTATCTCGCACCAGATTGCGAACGACGCAAAGAGCATCGTGCAGTGATCGCTTAGCCTCATCGATGAGCATCTTATTGCTTCCACGGACAAAGACTGTGACGGCTCTTGTGTTTGCACATTCCTCGATGACCAGCATCTTGTCTCTTGTAGTTCCGAATGTCAGCTCGCGGACAATGCCCGCCTTTCCAAGCTTCTCCGCGCTGAGGTCCTCGAATCTTGGTACAATGCGGCCGTTGGTCGCAATGGCAATCAACTCAATCTCGGGGCCTCCTACCCACCGTACAGCGGGTAGCTGGTTTGTGAGAAGAAGGTGGTTGGCCTCGTCGTCGAAACCCCATTGACATATTACTACGTTGGCGCCGGTATTCTTGATCTGCTCAATCATCTCGGTGAACTTGCTCGATTCGTAGTTTTGCAGCTTCTTGAACTCGTCCACGCTGGTAATGTCAAGCTTGTGCTTGGTCTTTGGCTTCGGGGGCTCAAATGCGCATGTCAAGATGGCGAGTTTGGCGTCCTTGACCTCAGAAGGCATCTGTGGGTGAGAAAAGTCCTTGTCTATTATGACACCCTTGACAAGTAGTGTATCTTCCAGTGATCCACCGACTTTGCCATCGACCTTGATGAGCTCAAAGTCAACGTCTTTTCGTTCCAGATCTGCTACCGATAGCACGGCGTCTACGGCAATGTTGGCGAACTGGTCATGCGCTTTTGAGACAATCTTGCTGCCCAAACTGGTCTTTGCAACCTTGAACAGCTCTTCCGTGTTTTCCCGCGAAAAGTTGATCTCGTCGCTGACTTCGTCTAGCTTGGCCACAGCAACTTCACAAGCCTGGTCGTATCCGTCTGCTATCCGAATTGGGTGAATGCCCTTGTCAATCAAATCGGCGGCTTGTTCGAGGAGAGCTCCGGCTAATACTACGACACCTGTTGTTCCGTCACCAATCTCGTCGTCCTGGGACTTTGACAGCTCGACTAGTAGCTTCGCGACGTGGTTGGAGATTTCCATCTGGGAGAGAATCGTGGCACCGTCGTTGGTGACGGTAATGTCTCCGTCGGGGGAGATGAGAATCTTGTCCAGTCCTCGCGGTCCCTACAATTCATAAGCTGGTGTTCGGCCTGGCTCAGTTTTAACGGCTGTGGTATACCAGAGAGCTCTTGACAATGTTGGCGACCGTCTTTGCGGCTAGGATGTGGGACTTGACAGCTTCGTTTCCATGCTGTCTCTGTTTCCTGCCCTGGCTGCCCCATTGTTAGTTCCAATCTCTTTGTAGGGACCTCCAAAGTGTATAGCCGGTGGCCTACGTACTCTCGGACAATGATAAACGGCCTGCCCGCCTCATCTTTCATCACCTGCGCTGTAATCCATGGTATCAGTTGCTAGGCCTGTGGGATTGGAGGGTCGAGGAATCAGTAATGAATGGACAAGCATACCGTTGGAAAGATCGACCTCTATAATCATCCATATCAGCATACATTCATTGGTAAAGTTTGTTGAATGAGTGAAGCTTTTGGAGCCTACAGAACTTACGCATGGCCATGGTGAAACAACTACCGGCTCAAAAAGCCCTTTTCCGTGTTCTTGAAGAAATTAAGTGTGTATCAGTATACACAACAAAAGATTCCCAGGGGTGTATAGCAGTGAGGGATGGTGGGGTCCGTCCAAACAGCTCGCATGTCTGTCTTGAAATTTCCCCGGCGAGGGCTTGGCATGGGCGCGCACGGCCTCCCGTCGCGAACATACGCGCCTCTAGTCCCGGTAGCCGTGTTCAACACTTTGCGCATTGCCTGGCTAATTGCTGCCACAACGCCTGCCCGCAACTGCCCGTATACGCTCACCCTCCCCCAGACTGCCCTGAGCCCTGCGGAGCTATTCGCATCTCTGAATGGCCAACCACCATTTATAGCGAACCCAGTTCACCATGCCGCGTGAGTTACGCCCGCCCGTCTGCTCTTCTACAACCCTCCTACCCATGCAGTTCAGTAGCTTATTCATGCCCAGCTGCGCTCAGCGACAACGAGACCTCTGGTGCCGAAAATGTACCCGCAAAGGCAAAGGCAAAGCAACCACTAGCCAAAAAAGACCCAATCGATGACGATGACGACAACGACGACGACGATGACCAAGACAATGAAATTGGAGAGGACGAGTACGCGCATGCCAGTGTGCCATCACATTGACTTGCGCTGATAGTGTGATAGATATTTTGTCGAGGCAATCTACGGTCATCGCTTCCATAAGGTGCGTACCAGCGCCCATTCCAGATGCGCAGCGTTAATAGTGATAGGGTGTGCTCCAATTTGACGTCAAGTGGGAGGGATATGATGACCCTAAAGACCGGACGTGGGAGCCTGAAGACAACATGTATGCTGTATACACCTACTCCGACCGCATCAAAGCTGATAATTTCAGGGAGGGAGCTGTTGACGTCTTGAATGAATACTTCTCCAGTATTGGCGGTCGGCCAGAACCAAAGGGTCGGAAACGGAAGGGACGGCCGTCTGTCTCGGGCGCCAAAACCAGATCAGAGACCCCAACAATAAGCTCTAAGCGCGCGAAAGCAGAAAAGGCGCTTAAGGTGGAGAAAGCATGGAGCCCGCCACCAGGTTCGTGGGAACATGATGTCAGTTATGTCGATACAGTCGAGGAAATACGCGATCCCAAGACGGGCGACCTGGCCAGGTTCGCATACCTTGTGTGGAACAATCAGCAAAAGACGCAGCATCCCCTTAAGCACATCTACCAAAAATGTCCTCAAAAGGTTTTTTTTTCTGCAATTACTTGTCGTGACTTGTAACTGACACCCCACAGATGCTACAATACTACGAAAGCCACCTCGTCTTCACACATACCAGCGATGAGCCTCTAAATGGTGACAATGATACCACAGATGCCATGGAGACAAGCTACTAACTCGCATTCAGACGAATAGAATACGCAGCCGAGTAGCGTGCTCTCTCTGAGCTGCTATCCTTCGCCGTCCGTTAGCCTTGCCCGGAAGATGCCTCTCGAGCACATGCTTCCAAAACCCAATTTTTAAACTGTGGCTGTTGCCCAGCCTGATCAAGAGATTAAGTCTCCCACCGTATCTCCAACTACTCCCGGCCCGTCTTTTGTCCTCGGCTCATATTTCCTCCCTATCAACTATTCATCTCTTGCTTCTAAATCAGCACACAAGTAAGGTTTTAGGAGGGGATCTTAGATTCTATCTGGGGAATATCGAGGTGGTACGGTGCGTGTTGAGCAGGTCGTTATATGGCATTTTCTTTGAATCAGGGCAGACAAGAAAAAGCTTCTCTTGTGTGTATGTGAATCTGGGAACGTCGCATTCTGGATGTTTCCCTTTTGATGGGTTCAGGATCTTTTTTTTCTGTACTTTTAGTTCCATTAGTACCGATAATGGGATTGTTGGAATCAATTAGGACTCATTCGAGTCCTATTGATACGCGACACTGATTGGTTGACACGAGCAGTGGCAGGGACGTCGTCCCTGCTACTTACCGGTTCGTGTGCCTGCGGCCATGTGCGCAGGCGCTTTAAGTACTGGATACGATAGCAGATATAGGCAATCAATCCGCTTCCTCATAGTATTGCAGCTGCAAGTTGATTCACCCTGTGATACCTTTATTAGGCCAACAAGGATTTTCAAAATGCGGTCTATGCATATTTTGCACAATCTCTAATCTCACCCTGCACTAAGAGCGATTAGAACTATAAATCTATTCATAGACGAAATCGCTCAACATAATTAAACCTTTACAGAGACAGAACCTACTATCATGACTCATCATGCGAAGGCAGAACAAAGCACATCAAATCTCATCATTCCCGTTTTCGCTCATACAAAATCTCCGCTTAACATGTCAAAAATATTCATTTCATCTCAACTCTCTCATCACATCCATACAAAATCGTTACGTTACGGGTATATCCCCTCTGAGGCATTTCCAACTTCAACCTCTTTCCCTTCCTCAATCTCATTATCCTCTCCATTCGAGTCCAAAAGCAAGAAAACTCCAATCGCATATCGCGTACCCAACCCAAAAAACGCCCAAGTCCATGCTAGAATGCAAGATGTATACAGAATATCATCCCCTTCACATCCCTTCATCCCTTGTATAAACTATCTTTCGTTGTTATTTTTGCTCGTAAAAACCGTAATTGCACCGCATCCAGTCCCGTGTCGCATCGCGCGTATACCTCTACCCCGACGCATACGGGGGCCCGTACACAAAAGTCGCTTGGGCAGAGAAAGAAAAGACCCCCTTTGCAAGGTCGAAAATCCTGAAGGATGTAGAAAGGTTTATACATTCTCAGTCATATCCGAAACCGACGACGCTGTGCCACCAACCGCCATGCGCGTCTGCAGATAGTAGATGCCATATGCGATAGCGGCGATGAGGATGAAGAGGATGAGGATGATGAGGAAGATAACAACGTTGCGCTGCATTTTGGCTTCGGGTATTCACTCCTTCGCTTTCGTTGTCTCGTGTAGTCGGTGTTTGAAACGAACGGGGGCGGTGTAACGTAAATACAACTACTGCATATTAGCCAAACGCTCTCGAGAAAGATACCAGTAACAAAAGTAAACAAAAAAAGAGATATGCGCACTGCTTGTTTCTTTTATCGCGCGCGATAATCCGATTCCGCCAAACTGCTACTGTAAAGAAGGATTGGCTTCCTCTTTGTCGTGATAGCCAGCAAGTATGCAAAGCGGGGTCCCGAGCACAGTCGTAGTCTGACGTATATCCAAGGTTAGGTAACCGTAGTAAGGAGTTAAACCTTGAGATGATGAATTACCACTTGCAGCAACGAAGGCGTATATGCGAATAGGGCGGATGAGACGAGTTGAGAATAAAAAATGTCAGGATACAAATGTTATTTTATTCAGGAACACCGCAGAAATGCGGTCTGGCAGCTAGTTTTGTACAAGACGTGGCTGGGCCGGGGGGGGTGCGTGCGTGCATACCCCGAGGGTGGTTGGGGGTCGGCGCGGCCATGGCTCGTGGAGGGGCTGGGAACAACTTGCGTGGCTGGCGTTTGCCCACCGCCCCTCGGGGAGTGGAATTCAGCGAGGCTGGATTCGAAACTTGGTGGAATTAAAAGGGGGGATTGTGGGATTTTGGGGGGCGGTGGGTGACGTGCTGGAAGCAAGACGTGGCACTCGATTTTTCTTGGAGGCGGTAGTCAGGAACGAGGCGGGCGCGTGGGTGTGGGGTGCGGGAGTGATGCGCAGTCATGTGTATTGGACTTGGCGCGTTGGATGTCAGGTACATGTTTTCTTTGAGTACTAACATCAGACACTTTGACGTACAGATTATTAGTCTTCGTGATCCACCAGGATCCAATGCATCCACAAGCAATTCTTATTAAACGAGGATATCATTTCATAATAACTTTCTCATCACTATGCTCAAAACCCAACAAATTGCAACAAGAGGGTATACATACAACCACTTGCACCATTCTATCCATCACTCAGTCCATCACTCCACCATATTACATATAAATAACAGCCATCTTCACATCCCCAATCCCCAATCCCCCAAGGCAAACACCACCAACTCCATCATTTTCACAGCCATAATATCCACCTTAACCACAATCCAAAAATCCCCCAAAATAAAATAAAAACCCAAGCCTACTGATAAAACCTCCACTCTACCTTCTTACATTCCCACTCTCTCTTCACATTCTCTATCCTATCCGTCATCCACCCGCTCGTCCACTGTCCATCCCCAACCGACCCACCCAATCGAATCACCTTGCTAAGATGACACTCTCCGTCCCCATGATTGGAGTACCGCCATTGCAGACAGTTCTCGATTTGTTCGCACGTCTTCTGACACATCTCGGGGCTATCTGCGGCATTGGGATGTTTACCAGCCAGCTTGTCCCAGTTGGGAGGTTCCTTCTTGTTGTCTTCTTTCTTCTTGTCGTCTCGTTTTTGCGGGTGGGTAGTATGTGTGCCGGCGGTTTGGAGGATGTCATCTTTGTGGTCTTTCATTAGGTTTTCATCTACTTCTTTGTCTTTTTCTGGATGCTCTGGTTTCGGGACGCCTGGCAGGTCGGGTTCACGGTCGAGTTCACGGTCAGGTTGGCGTTCGGATTCTTTCAGTGCTTCCTGCTTCTTTCTCTCTTCTTCCTCTTGATTTTGCTGGGCTTTTCGGGCTTCGTCTTTGATTTGCTGTTGTCTCCCTTCCGGCGCAACAATTTTCACATCATGGCTCATGTTGTCCCAGCCTTCCTTGCGTGCTTCAACGTGCGGCGCGACGTGGTCTTGGTATGCGTCGCGAAACAGATAGGGTGTTTTCCAGCCCTTTGTGCTGGTCCACTTCTTCTCGATTTCCCATTGCCGAGTGAGCTGGTCGCTGCTGATTCTGTGCCATGAGACGGCTGGTGCGCACCAGTGTCTCTTGGTGTAGTCGAGGCTGTAGGGTTGCTCGGCTTGGAGAAGAGGCCAGGACGAGTACAGTTCGACGTGTGCATCTGCCATGGCCCTTGCCAACATCAAGTCTCCGCAGCATTCATTGTCAACAGCCGGCTCCCACCTGCGAGTGTACAGCTCGTCGTAAGACTTTGCAAATCTCCGTAGGGCACCTTGAGACAATAGAATGCCTGGTCCGCGCTGGACCGATTGCGTCCCAGAAATGTAAGCAGGGGCTCCGCTATAGTAAGGTATCCGATAGTCCAGTCTGGCGATCCACTGCAACAAATTGGTCCAGCTCAGGGCCGTCTCTTCTTCGATGAAGACAAGGAACCTGGCGCTGGGGTTCATGTGATACGCTTGGTACACCATTGGCAGCATCTTCCATTTATCCAATTCATCGAGCTTCGCCGCATCCGGCTTGTGTTGGGCGTCCGCGCGCATGATTCGGTATTCGTGGAATTCGTCGTGCGAAAACTTGATGTCGTGGCTGACGGCCTTGAGCGCATCGTGTACTTTGTGGCCCTCGAAGTCGCCCTCGTGGTCGCTGAAGATGGCAAAAGTAGGCACGCAAGAAATGATTGTACGGAGGTGCGCGTTCAACTTTTCAATACTAGCCTTGGATGTCTTCAGCACCACCATGACATCTTGTGCCATTGCAAGGTTCTGACAGTGTCCTTCGACGGTTTGTGTTGAGGGAGGGGCAACGGCAGCCGGAGTAGATTCGTTGTCCAAGTTGTCTGCAGCGGCGCTCTTGTGGGCGGCAATCGTATGGGTGAGAAGCGTAGAGGGTGTAGTCATGCCGTTCTTCTCATCCTCCCATCTCCCACCGTCTTCTTCAAATTCGGCCACGCCCGTCGTGCTAGGGGAAGGGGCAGTCGCATGACCCTTTTCGCCCTGTTTGTCGTGAACATTCGCAGGTGTCTCGATGGCGGGTGGCGGAATTATCGGGTCGGTATGGACATTCTTGTGTTCATAGTGATCTATAACAGGCACTTCTGGTTGAGCGTTTTGAGTAGGAAGCCCGAATGACCAGAAGAAGGTTATGAGCGAGAAGGCAATTACGACGATGGCGAGCCGGGAGGGAGTGACGGTCGGCATGGCGAGGATAAAGGCTCAATGACCGGGCTTGGAGTGGTTGGTTTTACAGAGAAACAATTTCAATACATCCGACTACTGTTGTCGCCTCAGGGTGCAGACAGGGGCATTCTGGCGGTTGTGGTCGCAGAAGTCGCATGCCCCTCTGAGCAGTGGGTGCTGGGAAGGGTGCATGAGGCGGTGCCTGGTAGGCCGCTCGCCCCCTTGGCTGTGGCGCTCGGTCGCGATAGTGCGCCTATGCCGTGTCCGCCCAAAAAGGCCCGGCTTTCGTATGCTGTCAGAAAACACTTGGCCCTAGTGGCTTCGTCTTGCTTATGTCGAGCGTGCATAAGAAAAAGCAAATCCCACTCGTGCACCGCGCGGATTCCAGGGGCACAGCATACATACTAGTTACGGTTGGGCTTCGACACATCATCTCCCTCTCTACTGACAATTATGTACAGCCATCTTACCCTTTCACCATGATCAGCAGTCACTGCTAGCATAATCATCACTGTCAATGTCAGCCTCTGCTTGTTGAAAAAACTGTAATCACATCACTATGTAATCACCTAGCCCCCTACTCGCCATCCCACACAAACTCGCCCGCCATCCACAACCTCATCACCCAACACGCAACCAGCAGATCGCTCTTCCTCTGGTCCCTCCGCACCCCATCCGTCATCTCCAGCGCCCTACTTTCCTTCTCTGATCCCACTCTCTTCCACCTAGTAGCCAGCCCATCCCAGCCCCAACTCCCCACCCTCCCACTCTCTTCCTGCCCAACAACCACCCCCTCCGCATCCTCCCATACGCCCTTCTTGATGCAGAACAAAAGATGCCTCTCTGGCTCACAATTGCCCCTGTAACCACACCCATGATGCCGCGCCCGGCACCTGGTGACGTGCCAGATGCGCGTCCACTGCCCGCCCCACAGCGTCTTTCCACTCGTAAGCTGGATGCTACCCTTCAACGCACTTTCGGCCCGTCCTTTCATGTCGAAGTCGGAAATCGTGTACAATGTCTCCTCTTCATCGTAGCGTATGCGCCGATCCTGCGCTGCGTAGATTGCAGGCACGGAACAGGGCCGCGTTTCGTGCGGTTGTACTCGGCGGATGTTGAGGAGGGTCGATGGGCCACTGCTTCGGCTGACGGTTTGTTGTAGTTGGTATTGTGGTAGGTTTCGTGATTGTGTCTCGTATATGAAGGGGGTTCGAAGTCTTAGTGTTTTTGATTGATCATCCAGAGGTAATAGTTCTGGGGGTATGCTTTCAAGTCCTTCTGATGTGGTTCCGGTAGATCGTGGGATGCGCTCAGGAGCTGGAAAGGTCTTTGATTTGATCATTTGACGACGGGTTGGTGCTATTACTCGTGGTACAGAAGTTTCCGGAGCGTAGGGAGAAGGGCTGCTATTCGGGCGTGTGGAATTTGACCATGTGCTGGTAGGCGATAAAGCTTCGTCTGAGTATGTCTCTTCGCTCGTCGCACTTGCTCTCCGCAGAGCATCGAAAAGGTCCTTCTCTTCGGCGTAGACATTGCTCTTGGACGTGGTGCGGTATGGCGAAAGCGCGATGTTTTCACCACGCGGTGCAGAGTAATTAGGCAGCCTGAACATCTTACACCTTTTCGATATAGTAAAAAGCAGTGACTACTGAATACAACGCAAGGAAGCTGCCCATCTATAAACCTATCTCCTTTACGTGGTCGTCCCGCACCCCCGGTTGTATCAGCCACCACGTCCCCTTCTAAGCCACCTACTTTGAGCCATTTACCCTCACCGCGAGGACCGCATCGTGGCCCAGTCAGAACCTTGAACCAAACAAGCCTTAGGGTCTCATCTAGAGTATCCGAGACGATTGGACGAGTTGTCGCGGATCTTGCGGATTCAGGCCATCAGTAAGCACATGAATAAGCGCACGACATGACCAAATGTACGCGAGTTTATCGGCCAAGATACACCAACACCTCACCACGTACACTAGAGTGCTTGGGAGATTGTGATTGGATTGGTTCACGAGAGTTCAACGGTGTGCGCGGGTGTCCTAGGCGAAATGTTAGCTTTACGAGCATGGCCCACTTGGTGGCTGTCATGTCGTTTAGAGCACCGTTAGCTGTATTGGTAGTAGTTGACGGTCTTTGCAAGCTGATGACTTGGTTCTTGATTCCCATGGATACAAATTCATATCGTATGAGGTTGTGCTGTGGGCTCATGTTTAAGATTTTTTCGCTTGTTAACTGAACAGCTACTAGGTAGAAAGAAAGAATCATAAGAGACAAAAAAATTAGAAGATCTTGGACTTAGGGAGAAGGGTTTGCAAAAACAAGCTGCCTAAACTGAAAGTCCCCAAAGCTCCAAGATGAAACCTTGAATCAAATTTGATTCTTTAACTCATCCAAGTACTCCCATTCATAACCCACAAACATAAGATCACCTCCGAGCCCTTCTTCTCACCCTCCCACCCCCCCATCAAACAATCGGTGCAAAAAAATTAAACCTCCCAAATGGATCATACTTCCTCTTCAACCTCCTCAACCTCTCCAACCTCCACTCTTCAGGCCCATACAGCTCGTCCACCGTCTCATCCCCCCTCGCATAATTAACATACGCCCTCCTCGCCTCTCCCGTCGCCTCAGCCATCACATCCCGGATCCTTCCCGCAACATCCCACGCCTCAGCATCCAAACTTGCATTCCTCTCATACGTCATAAACGGCGAAAGCAGCAACTGGCCCTCGCGGTCAGGGTACGCGGTACTATCACTTGGTATAGTGCTCACGCGGTTCGTAGCATAGCCTTCAAGGAGGACAACTGTTTGGTTGAGCGAGGGCGGGAGGGAGGCTATTATGGAGAGGACTTGACGGAGAGAAGGTGGATCGTAGGTAATTGCTGAGACGGGGACGACGGAGCGGGTAAGACCTTTTTCGCACGATGAGCCGGTTCGGTCCGCGCCTGTGAAGCGACTTACGCCTGCAAGATCGGTTTGGCCAGATGTGCTGGTGACGGGGGATAGGGCGTATAGGGGATCGGTGTATTGGGTTGGGATACTGGTTCCCTGGTAGATTACGAAGACGACGACGACAGGCTGTGGGAGTTAGAATTTGTGGAATTAGTGGGGAGGGGAAGGTGTGCTTACGTTGGTTGTGTCGATTTTCGGGTCGAAGTAGAACATTATGTAGTGTTCTAGTTCGACTGATCTGTTGGGATTTTCTAACCAGGTGTTCACGATACCCACGACACTTTCCATTTTATCGTGAGTGAAGGATAATACATCGACGGTCCAATTGTCAAGACTTGGCTCTCGGTCATAGATTTTGATTTCAGCTTGAGTTACAATGCCAAAGTTGTGGCCAGCGCCGCGGATAGCCCAGAACAAGTCGGGATTGCTGTCTTCGCTCACGGTGATGGCGGTACCATTGGCGAGCACCATGCGTGCAGAGACGAGCTGGTCGGCTGCAAGACCATACCGGCCTTGATTCCAGCCGTGTCCGCCACCGAGAATAGGAGAGATGTAACCAACGCAGGCGCACGCCGTGGTCATGGTTTGCTTCCCGTGAGCCCACAAGTAGTCAAGTACATCTCCGTTGAGGATGCCACCTCCGATGAGAGCAGTTTCACCGCTTTCCGTAATCGATATATCCTTCATACCACGCATCAAGATGCCGGTGGCATGTTCAACATTGTTGAGGTACGCCGTAATCGCATGGCCTCCCGAAATAGCATGGAAGGACTTATTGTTCGCATTGGCGTACAGTATCTAGTCGACCGTAAGCTCAAAATTACAATATCAAAAGCAAATCATCTAACCGTCTCTTGGACATCTGCTTCGGTTGCAACTTTGACAATTATGTCATATTGTGGGGTCTGTCCAGCGCCCCATCGTAATGTTGCATTAGCATATCCTTCTGACCCAGGATAATAGATTTGAACTGTGGGGCTCAGTGAGGCCACAAAATCATCTAAAGAGAGAGCAGATGACGTAGGTGTTGCTGAAGCGAAGCTGACAGTAAAGGCAGTCCATGCCTGCAAAAATTTGCACAACATGTCTACCCGGGAAAGAGGTTAAGCCGTAGACACTTTGGATATATAATTCCGCCGTTTAAGAAAGTTCTTTTGTTTTTTTCTCTTGTTTAGTGATGGGCGCTGTTGTCTTTTCTTATGTGGTCGTTCGTATCCCGTTTTCAGAGTATTAGAGAAAAAAAAGAAACCACAAGTCATATTTACATTACTCTGGTACTCCTAATGCACGAATAGCAACCTGGGAGAAAAAGCATTTCCCTCATAGCATTAAGAGCGAAGTTGAACCGAATAACCGTTCCCTCTGTGCTTATCATAAATGCCGGGTGCACCGGATCGCTGCGGTATTATAGCGCTACCACATTACTACAGCGATGAATAAACTGATTGCCGTTCGCCAGTGAAAGACTAATGTTGGACTAAGAACATTCGATAGCGAGAGACTTTCCAAAATCATTGATGAGAGGGATGATCTTGAGTAAAGATCTTGAGCGAACGCCACTAGAACAATTGTTTGGTTCGACCGATGTCAAGGATAAGCGAGAAGTAGCAGCATCTAGTACACACCCGGGCCGGAAGTTAGAAAGCCACTGGCGAGCTGCGGTTCCGTCGTTTTGATGCGGGGATCGTCTTGTTCTGGCGAACTCTTATTTACGGCCCGATTGCTTGCGCTACTTACTTGGAATGCGTAGAAGATCACCCTCGCAGCCGAGGAACGAGAAAGACGCGGTTCTCTGTTCCATTCGTTTTTTTATCAAGCCACAGTAGTGGTACTGGCTAATAGGATGGCAAAGCTGAGGTGAATTGTCCTGGGCAGATATGAACCTTGTGATAACCAAAAAAATCTGTCTTTTTCTTCGGTCTGCCTCACTATTGAGTCAAGCCCCCGATATCTCGGAGCCCGTGCTGTTCGGAGTCACGCTATTGTCAGAGAGGCTTGCTAAAAACCTTGAAAAAACTCAGCTGATATTTAGGTTTACTGATTGATGATGTGATTCCAAGTAATATTCGCTGCCATCGCCAGTCGATATATGTCGTGACATACGCACATGGAGGCGTCTGAGATTGTCAACCTTATGGCCACGAGAATGACAGCATCATCCTTGTTGTGACAGGTTCGAAATATCTGCCAAAGGCCATGACATTCGTACCATGCATCGCCGATCCGGTTCGCTTCTTAACCCTCCGCCCCGAGTATCCATGCTCAGGGTCGGAGTTTTGGTAGCGAGTCTTATCCCAGCTCCTGCTCTATCGTCAAGATGATTGTAGTTGCTATGTACGATACTCTTCTGGCAATCGTGTGCCCAAAATGAACCCGGATGTGGATCGCGCAGGGACATTGTCACCGGCCTCCCCACGGGCTTAGCATCACGTATACGTAGATTTGACCATGTACTTACTTAAGCGATGAACGGCTTGCTACAGACCCTAGTTTTACGTGTCGCGCATTGAATACGAGATGCCAACGTAACACAACGGGCTCGTCCGTACCTGCTTCCGGCTTTCCTGCCTCGCAAATTTCTTGGTATTTTCCTGTATGCGGGGAGTCTTCAGGATAAATTATTTTGCATCGCTATGCTGTCGTTTGCTCCTGGGCACAAGACAGACAGACCAGTCGGATTAAAATATCCGGACGAGTTCCATCTGTTGCCCAAACCCACGCAAAGCCGGTGGACGATGTCGACACTCCGCCACGTAATTCATTTATTGAGACACTGAACTTTTCTCAACCCGCGTCATCGAGTTGAGGCCATTGATTGGGGGGAGGCGTCCAAACTGACTCGTCCAATGCAGGTACGTACCACCACCGGTTTTGCCTTTCGGACCGAGAGGACAGAAAATGGTTAGAGACTCTACGCCTACGGAAACAACAATGGCGAAGGCGTGCATACTATGCCTCTCCTGGATAACAGAATGTGCCTTGGAAGTTGAACATTCAGTTGCCGATCTCAAGAAGCTGGCGTTCTTGTAAGAGCAAGTAAGCCGCGAGGTGCGAGGCATGTGCAGGCGTGCAAGGATGCATGTGGCCAGTGGGAAGATGGTGTCCGGGTGGAGGTAAGAGATAAGATACGGAGGATTGCATACAGCCGAGGGGTAAATGTCTGCAAATTCTATTTGGATATTCTAAGCATAAGAGCGCTAAGAATGGTAACTTAGGGTTTGTTGGGTATACGTACATATAGATCTGTTGCTTAATGTGACCCCGTGGATTTGGTGGTGATGAAAATATTCGCTCCATACGCCCGTGCCTCGCCATCATGCGCTACGCATGGGTTACCATTCTACAGTCTCCATACGTTGTCATTGGCTGCTGTCGCGTCGCATGTGGAACTTGTCCTGTGATCACCAATTCTCCTTTCTCATGCATGATAGCCGTGTCCGTAGTCCGGCGGACCCGTTGCCTGCATGAGTCGGGCTGCCTGCCGCCGCTGTCAAACTCCTGCCAAACCCATCCATCCTCTCGGTGCGTCTGTAGTCTGAGGATGTGGATCGGCTGACGGTAATTACGATCTACTCGAGGACCGTACCGGTAGGTGCTGCAACGTGAAACTTGGGGACACTAGCATTTCCTAGTCTGTCCATTATAAAATGCGGAGCTCCTCCCGTAATCAAGACCCTTTGTTCAAGACGGTCCGTTTCCCCACTATACTAGTCTGGGAACTAACCGCAGCGAATACACTACAAGCAAAGTCATTCACACGACACGCTGCCCCCTTTACCGAGCGAACAAGGCTCCGAAGTCAAGCGTAAACTCACACGGCACAGGCCGTACCTGCTCTCTTAGTTCTATTATCTTGGCACTTGACCGCCGTTTTGATCATATCTCTTGCCCTGTTGTTGTATACTTACTTCACAAGTTCCCACCTCTCTTACATAACCCTTCTACCATTACTTCGGAAACAGCACATCGACAAAGCTTGAATAATGTCGAGAATCGCAGTTGTCTGGTCAGGTTTAACTGACGATGATGAGGAAGCGCAGACCTGGTACGAAAACAGGCATGTGCCTGCTACCATTGCGAAGATTGAATCTTCGGCGCGCACCGCAGAGCAAACCCCCGAGAATCCGTTCCAAGAAGTGAATGAGGTCAACGGGAAGCATATGACCATTTACGACTTGCCTGAGGAAGAGTCGATAGAAGATTTCGAGGCAAAGATTGGCCCGACATTGGGCGACGTTCCAGAAGGCGCACGCTTGAACACTCGGTCTTACAAAGAGTATTTCAAGTTTCACGGCGACGAATGGAGAGACGGTATGTTTGCCTCACGGGCTCGCCCACACAAAGAGATACTATGAAAGCTGACACCCTACAACAGACCCTCGCGATGTTCGAATGTGGGCCATAGTCCTCTGGCAACCAAAACCAGAAGTTCATGACGAATTCATAGAATGGTTCATAGACGAATTCATCCCCGGAATGCTCGACAGCCCCGAATTACTACGCACGCGCGTATTTACGCTCGAGCATGCAACGAATATCCGAGAGCAAAAGTACGAACCAATAGACAAAGACTCTCTCCTGAAATTTTTGACCATCTGGGAGTTTGAGAGTGAAGAATTCCCATGGGAAATTATGGTTTACCTGGGAAGTTCAGAAAAATGGCGATATTACATGGAAGGCGGGCTGGTGGTATGTTGCATATGCTACAGCAGTTTGAAGATGCACAATTGCTGACGTTCCATTACAGAATTGGGAGATTGCGCAATACATGGTAAAGAACAACTATCCTGGAACGGAGGAAGAAGAAGATTCTGCGATAACGAGCCTAGAAGTGCCCTGCCCGTAGTCGCTAGAGAATCGTTAAAAAAAGCATTCTTGCGGAGGCTGATATTGCATAGGAATATAGGGACGGGGACGAGGACGAGGACGAGGACGACGAGGACAGATACAGCGAAGACCAAAGCAGGGATGAGGATAGAGACAGTGAAGATCAAAATAGCGAGGACCAGAACAGGGACAAAGACAAGGACTATCGAAATGGCGTACACCATTTTAGCGACGATGACGACATAGAAGGCGAAGGAGGCTATACCAATCGATATGTGATAAGGTGACGAGCTGGATGAACAGAACGGCTACCTGGGGTCTGAGCTTAAATCCTCTTTTTCCTTTCAGTACCAATATCTTTTCTGTGTATGTATACTTTGCGAGTTGGATGCATAGTACGATACGTAATTGTCTAGTTCTTGAATATGTTCCTCCTGCTTGGAATCGACAAAGGGGCACTGGGTATGCCTGTTGTTTTTGTGGAGCAGTCCTCCAGCTTGCTAGCATGCGTGTGCATTGATTCAAAGGAAATGATTGGTGGCCTAGTACGAACGCGATGTGTGGACGGATAAAAGGTTCAATCTTGGAATGCCCTCGTTTCGGAAAGTGTGGGGCTCAGATGAATGAGTTCGGTCATGGCGATGTGCTGCAGGCGTATTTTTTATTAAGTTCAATTTTGGATCCGATAGGTTTGATTTCGACAACATTGAGTGATGTTGAACTCGTTTAGAAGTTCCCAGATGATGCTTTAGCCTGCCTCGGGATGCATGATGACGGGCATTTAACGCACAGCGATCACCCATGCAGCCACCCTGTGTGTGGCTCCACATTGCTTGTGTAGAACCGACGCCGAAAACGAGATTTGCCGACTCTTGAACCGTCATACCGGGTTGGATAAAATAAACTATCGGGCCATTCCAAAAGAACGGACCCCTGTGACAGTTGATGTCCACCGCTACTTTCTTCCGTCTCAATATTGTTACAAGCTACAATAGAACGAGCATCTATACCAACAGTTTGGAGCGCCGAATGCTTTGGTATTGTAGATCTTGCAGGTTTCCGACTAAGTCGTTTTCCAGGAACAGGGAGCGCGTTCAACTGTGAGATCTCTGGCTCACGTCGGGCGGGCTGTTCTTTTAGGCAAAGTCCTTTGCGGTCTCTAAGATCACTCTGCTCATCCATGCCTCGAGTAGAGCTGGGACGCGATTTACCTGTTCTTACAACACGATGCAGACCATACAGAATATGTCATGGAATCTGGAGCATTTTCGTTCTCTGACGCGTAGTAGACTCCCTGCTCAAGGAGGTACCGGGGGACTGCGCGAATGTTACAAAATCTGTCCCACACTGTTGTTTAAAATAATTTTTAGACATGGCCTTGCTTTTCCCTAGCCACTATTTCGCTTGTAGTTTTCGAATCGTTTGCCTCAACCTCTAACCCCTATCGTAATTTACTATATCCGGTACACTGACGAAGCCTGCTCTCTCGTTATCATCAAGATCGGCACGTCCCACATCCACGTAGTGACGTATTTTGTGGTCTCTACAGGTTCTTGTCCCGTACCCGGCTCTGTAGACGAAAAATCGGCTTTTCTTCCTACTCTTGTGCCTCTTCCGTACGCAAAAATATCGTAGATATGCGGCATCAGTATTCGCAGGCTCCTTTGGATTTGAGAATAAAAGAGCCCTAAAAGCACCGCGCACGCCGCATTTCGCGAGAGCTTCGAACACTAAGACATTCCAAGTGAATAAGAGCAAGTGACAACAATGCTGGTGGTATGAGATTACTTACCATGTGGATGCCTGCTAGCCTCCATACGTATTTAGGATGCGCATGGTTACCACAATAACGACTGAAAATGCAAGTACGATCGTCTTTTTTATCAGCCCGCGTGTGACAAGGCAGTAAGAGCAATGCCATGTCTCGGAGGCAGCAACCGGGCCTTGGTATACTTGGTTTCCTAGTGCTGTTCTCAGGTCAATATGACAACGACACTTTACTGAAAGAAGACGGTCGCATCGCCCATTACGTGCAAAAGCGTGACAGCTTCATTGCTTAAGTCAAGGAAGAGATCAATATGAGTGCAGCCCATGAGGCTGCAGTAGTTCCTCGGAAGGTTCCAACGAAAAATCGTGTTCAATGACTGGGGTGAAAGAGTCAGATGTACATGATACACCGATTTCTAGAACTCAGGAGAAGTGCTCTAGGAGCGATGTTGTCGTTCCGTACGTTGATACCCCACTCCGTACATTATAAAAAGTCATGTTGAACTAATCCCTACAGTAGAGGTTCGCGTAACGCCCGGGTTCGCGCAACGCCCCACCTCACCCCAACAACAACAAAACTTCAACACCACACAACTCCACCAATATGGATCCGATTCAAAAAGCAATTGAAGAAATCGAATCGCGCGAACCAGGAGATGATTTCTCGTACGGCAAAGTTGCTGCCAAGTACGGTGTTGAGCGTAGCACGCTGGCTCGAAGGCACCAAGGGCTTTCAACAACCCGCAACGCTGCGCACCAAGTACTCCACCCAGAACACGAAGCTGAGCTTGTACAATATATCAAAACGCTTCATGAGCGAAGTTTGCCTCCTTCAAGAGTAATGATACAACAGTTTGCCAGCCAGCTGGCTGGCAAACCGGTCTCCAGAAGCTGGGTTACCCGGTTTATCCACCGCCATCCCAAGTATCTCATCTCACGCTACACCAAAGGCATGACCAAGGAACGGACTAAAGCTGATTCCGGAGCCAAATAAAACTTGTATTTCAAGCTTCTCCTTGAAAAGATGGAGGAGTACGATATACAGCCGCTCCATATATTCAATATGGACGAAAAGGGGTTTCAACTCGGAGGGGTTTCAACTCGGCCGGGTTGGGGGAACAAAGCGTATATTCAATAAGACGCTTTGGGAGCAAAAGGGGAAAAGGCAAGTACTTGAAGACGGCAACAGCGAGTGGATAACAGTGGTGGCTTGTATTTGTTCGGATGGCAAACCTCTAAGTCCTACACTCATCTTCCAGGGAGCCAACGGAGCTGTTCAATCAAGCTGGGTTGAAGCTATACAAGCAGGGGAGCACTCAGTCTTTGTAACCTCATCTCCCTCCGGCTGGAGCAACAACGATATTGGGTTAGCTTGGCTCAAAGGGGTGTTCGAACGGGAGACTAGACGACACGCTTTGACTGGGTATCGATTACTACTCCTTGACGGCCACGGATCCCATGTAACCATGGAGTTTATTGAGTTTTGCCACGAACACAAGATCCTGTTGTTTGTATTTCCGCCTCACGCTACCCATACGCTTCAGCCACTTGATGTGGTGATGTTCAAACCCCTTGCACAAGCTTACTCAAATGAGCTGTCCGGATACCTCCAGGACAGTCAGGGGTTACTCAATTTGACCAAAGGAGACTTCTTCCCGCTCTTCTGGAGCTCCTGGAACAGCGTATTCAAACCTCCACTCATCAAGAGGTCTTTTGAAGCCACGGGTATATACCCACCCAACCCAGACGCTGTACTCAAGAAGTTTGCCAAGGAGGCTTCAGATTCTGACAGCAGTCAGTCAGTCCTCTCCGGTGAGGATTGGCTCAAGCTCAAGTCAATTGTACGCCGTGAGGTGAAGGATCAGAGCAGTAAAGACGTCAAGAAGCTTCAACGAAGTTTACACCACATTGCAGCTCAAAATCAACTCCTCCACGGTGAAATCCGGGGCCTCAAGCGGTCCCTGGCCATCAAGGAGAGGCGACCAAAGCAGAGCTACACCCTCCAGCTTGATGAGGACGAGGTTTACCATGGGGGAGCCAAATTGTGGTCGCCCAGGAGTGTACAACGAGCTCGCGATCGTCGGGCTTCACAACAACAACAAGCCGAGCTTGAAAAGCTTCAAAAAGCCAAGCAAGCCGAGATCAAGAAGGCAGCTCGCGATTGTGATCTTCAACTCAAAGCTGTGAGGCGTGTAGAGCGGGAGAAACGGGCGGAGGAGAAGAGAAAAGATGACGCTGCAAAGCAGGCCAAGAAACAACACCAGCAGCTCATCAACAACACCAAAAAGCTTATAAAATTATCCCAAAAGGGTAAGCGCAAGGCTTCAACAGCTCACAAGCCAGCTGCAAAGCGTCAGAAACGTGTTGTGGGTGGTACAGCTTCTGTGGGAGCCCGGGTAGTTGCACAGCCAGTTCCACCCAAAACCACCAGAACGCGTACAATCCGCCGCCCAAAAAAAGATTTAGACTAGCGCAAAGTCTTCGCAGGCTATTATATAGTATAAATCTACTTTTGCGCAATTATATCACGATTTGTTGAGGCGTTACAGCTGCAATACTCATGAAGCTGTTGTGTTGTGGGTGGGGCGTTGCGCGAACCCGGGCGTTACGCGAACCTCTACTGTAGTGCCTGATATGCTTGCCCTAATTTAGGGTTCCCAGGCTCATTCCAACAAGCGATTAAAACCCTATTCAGTTTCATGCTTACTGAAGCCAGTGATGCATTCAGATGTGGCCAGCACGAAAAATGTCGCCTAGGCTGTCGAGTCAATTAACGGCTCTAGGGAGCACGCAGATACTTATGATACCAAGCCAGAAGAAAACAAAAGATACGATCATTGATGTACTATTCTCAATAGCCAGGCGGTACACTAGTCTTCAAATTGCAGTAACATGGCATTGGATACATTGTAAAATGGTAAATTTATACCAATGAATGAAATCTCTCACGGTCGGACAACTTAGCGCATCCTAGTCAGCGACCCCTCACCCCGCTCGAAGTCTTTGTGACTCTCAGCAACATGCCTGTTCAGTGCAGGCCCCAGCAAACAAGCGATGGTACTGATTGAGTGAAACCCCCCCTAAAATATCGTACGAGCAGGTCTACTACTTTCGGCCTACCCAACCTCGTCAAATGTTTGCATTACTCCTCCGGGTCACGGCCACCACGCCTCCTCATTTCCTCCAGGTACTCTTCTTCCGTCTCAAGATCGAATGGTACAGGCCTAGTGATAGGGTTGATTGAAGTCTTATGTTCTTCAAGCTGTTTAAGACGTCGAGCAGTTTCTGGCTTGGTAGTGTTGACGCTGTAGAGCTTGACGCGGCTATCGAACGTGTTAGTATGATAATCTTGAAAACTAGCAACGAGGTTTTTTTGGAGAGACGACTTACTGGCAAGAGGATGTTACATGAAGATCCCAGTTCCTATCCAAGGTTAGTGCGATTCGATGGCGGCAAACTGAGTGATGCTTACCATGCGCTTCGTACGAATGTCGGCTGGGTCTAGAGTCCATGTCAGCAAATGGTCTTTCCGCAGCAGCAGGACAAAATGCTATCCGGGATGGTTAGAGGCATATTTTACGAATTACTTACGTTCAAGGCGTCATCCCAGCAACGCACACAAAACTCTCTAAGAGGTTGTTAGTCTCGGTTACTAAGAAGATGATAATTGAAGAACTTACAGCCAGCCCTCTGCATCGACAGGGACATCCATCCACCAGGTGCGCCAGGCATGGAAGTACTTTTTACTTAAATTCTCATATGGCACTTCATACCAAACACCACCTCCATCGTTGCTGACTTCGACTCGCTCTGGCCAGCCGCTACCACTGTATGCCCAGCCAGTCATGCGAATCTTTCCGTCATGGACAATGACATCTTTGTCAACCGGTGTCATGATAGCGCTTGACACTGGCATGGTCTGAATGCTGAAGCCATTGCTGTACGTTACGTTTTGCTTTCCTTTTTGAGGAGTGTAGTATAGGTATTCCTTCATCTGGACTGGGGCCAGGGACGGGTTCTCAATGACGTTGATGCGTGTTAGCCATTTGCAGCTTCTTGCTCCAATATAACCCATCACAATTACACGGAGGGGTGCTCCGTGAATGGCAGGTAATGGCTTCCCATTCATCTCCCATGCAAGAATGACCTCATTGATGTTGACCTTGCGGGTTGGTACCGACACAGCATAGTTGTACACCTGTCCTTTCTTGAAGTATGTGTCGGCACCAAAGAACTCCACATGCTTTCCCTCTGGCTTTATACCACAGTACCTAAGAACCTTCTTCAGGCTGACACCGACGTAGCGGGCAGTACCAATGGCGCCCTCACCCCAGGGTGCGTTGATGAGTTCGTCACCATCTCCGGGATAGTCGTGAATTTGCTCGATACGACGCGTGCCACTGCATTGTAGGGTGACGACAGTACTCATGCGTGGAAACATACTTTCATCCTGAAGCTCCTTCAAGGTTATCTTCTTCGGCGTATCGACCAGACCTTCAACTTCAAAGAAGTACTTCTCGGGGTCAATCTCAGGGACACCGCCGTGGTTTCGGATAAAGTGGTCTTTGTTGTCGGTGATCTCGGTCTCGACTAGTCGCTTTCGGGGAGGCTCGCCATTGTAAGGAAATTGCAAGACATGCACCATGTCCTCGCTCTTTTCTTTCTTGACATAGTTCCATGAGATGGCTGGCAGGTCCTTTGTAGTCTTTCCCAAAGCGTAATGGTAGTATTTCCATCGCACACCCTCGAGTACAGGATTTGTCTTGGGGAGTGGGAGCAATTGGAACTCCGGCGGGACAGGGAAATCATACTTCGATAGGATCTCTGCCGCCTTTTTCTTCTTCTCAGGGTATCTCTCCCATTCAATGTAACCCTTCCATCCTTCTCGCTCTTCGGGAAATTCGGGTTCCTCAGATGTCAAAAGTACAAAAGGCTCTGCGTACGGTTCAGCGGGTGCCATTGTCAAGGTACAAGGTGTGAAGATGGCAGCGTTCAGGGCTACCCAGCATTAGCCTGGGGAAACACCCACTAAGTATCACGATACCGATAGCACCGACATCTCGAGTACCACATGTCACAATAAAAGGCTAATTGCTCATTAAGCGTGGGTCATGACAGTTTGTCGCAGTGTTTGCTGCAAGTAATCCATGTATGGCGCTCGACTAGCAGATGGACTCTTTGCGCTGGCAAATCAGAAGGTCAATGACATTTGTAATGCGACATACGAAGCACACTTTTGATATATGACTGCGTCACGATGATGAGTACTAGGATAGCTGCCGTGCAGGGGTTGAGCCATGTCAACCAATGATGCTAATCTCTGTCAACCGAGCTAAGAGCCGAAGATGTCTGAGGAGTACGCAATAGGCACGCCATTGCTGAATAAAAATTGACGAGGCTTGGTACGAAGTGTTGTACACCATGTCTGCAATCGTATTTACCTAGCTAGTCAGCGTTACTTAGACCCATAAATCCCTAGAATAAGGAGAATTGAGCCAATTATAGCCACTGCCTACAACACTTCAGGTTGCAACCCAAATCGCATGCCAAAAAAAACTTTGCTGACGCCTGGAATGCATTGTGGTTAGTGTAAAGCATAACACGTTTGCAGAAATGGTGTACGGGTAAAGCGGGAAATAGCTTCATGAGTAATTGATGACATGCATGACGTAGTTGCTCGGCGCTGCACAAATACTCTACCAGGGAGATCCGTAGCATTGAAGCGGAGGAGACAACGAAATAGGTCTAGAGCAGAGAAGGAGATAAAACAAGGAACATCACGATGACCGTTGGTGTTGCGGAGCATATGAAATGGCTCCTGCACGTGTTTCTCGGCGACATGCATGACACTAGTGCAAATATGACTTGGTGTGAACGTGGCCTGGCAGAAAGTTGAACACTACGACACTTGTTGTCGAATACAATTGGTACAAGAGCCCCCAAACATGTGAAACAACAAAACTCACAATATAGATATTGCTCATAGCTTCTTCTAATGTTCAAGGCTGGTTACTTGCATACAGCCCTCCCATTCGTTCAACTCACTTTAACTGCAAGATGGAATGAATCTCCTCGTGACGATTTTTACAAACGGCGTGCTCCCGCTGAATTCCAAATGTCCATTAAATCCCGTATCGAGATAAGTCCCTTGAACCCCCAAAGACAAAGCAGAGCAACCATGCCACACAGCCACCCGCACTAGCGTGTCACTCTGAGATTCAGACAGGGTGTCGAACCATTGCAATACGATGCGATACGTCCCTCTGAGTATATGGCGTATTTAACGAAGAGAATACACAATGAAGGATGCCACAGAATTCTCCTTTCGCCTGTCATCGAAAACTGATCAGGATCTACTAGAAGCTGTAGGCCACCGCGGTCTTGTAAACTATTCTACCAAACTAATACAAGGTAAACGTCGAAAGACCCCTCTCGAGTCCTGCTCATGTACTGCTTGTTCAGGTGGTATCTACAAAAAGGTATGCTCGGCAGTTCCATCCAGCGATTGACATGGTCAGGCAACCCAAGTTGCCCGACCAGGCCCAGCCCAGCCCAAGTGCCCCATGGGCGCCCATGGGGCATTTGGGCACGGCCAAGCTTTTGACATTAGTATTACTAATCTATGTATAAATGGTTGGTCTTGCTACTAGTATAAAACGCTTGTTCTGAAGTGCAATATCAACTCACTTATATAATGAGGGATAAGATCTTCTACTATATTACTACATTTCTACGATAACAGAACTTCGAACAAACAACGTGCGTGCGTAACACGGTACTAATCTACTCGCTACTGCCATCATACCACATACTATCTGACAACTGTTCGAGTAGCGGAGACTCGACGCTAAACAACGCTGCCTCAGAGCCGCGATACTCATCGTGCTGGTGCTTTCCAACATCAATTAGACCGCTATTACCCCAATGGTTAAGACATAATAGCGCTTCTGACGTTACCTCATTGAGACGTCGTCGGCGACTATCTAATACAAAACCCGCAGTACTAAATACTCTCTCGGCTTCAGAACTCATAGCAGGTGTTGAGTATACGTCGATAGCAAATCGTGAGATTGATGGATACTTTGCTCGCACTTGATCCCGTAACCAATATTGGAAGGGTACTAGGTTATCATCCGTCTCGAGCTCACTATTGAGATACAGAGTGAGCTCGTCTCCAACAGGCCGGGGTATTCTTAAACGACGGCCTTCTTTCAACAAGTCGTCGATATTATTGAGCTTGACTTTCTTGATTGGTGGTTGATTAGGATCTGACGAGCTAGGTATATGTCGCCCTTGGGATAACTGAGATGGGTTTGACGACGTCGTATATACTTGCACTGGTGTCGTAGCGCGAGGTCGATAGTCTCGTTCCCACATAGATCGGACCTTATGGAGTTGCGCATCTACCTCGGATTCTTTCCAGTTCAACTTTAAATACTCAAGCTTCCCACGAGGATCAAAGAGTAGAGCTGCAGTATATACTGGTGAATCGTCTAGCTTCGTATAATACTCGTTAGCCTTAGCCCAGGCGTGTTCGATTGCTGTCCAAAACGCTACTTCAGTAGAGCTCTGTGCGTACGTGTTCTTCAACGTCTCTAGTTGAGTGAGAATTAATTGAATAGAGTCGTATACGTAGGCAATACCATTCATAGTATGCTCACTTGGGCGGTTCTCCATACGCTTTGTGAACAGTTTAAGTGGTTCTAGCATATCTAGAATCTCATTGACAATAGCCCAGTCGTCGGCACAAAGGCGGCTTGTAAATATAGCATTAGTAATTCGATTCTCAACTTCGTTATTGGACGACGCAACTCGAGCTAAGCGCAACGCTGCTGCGTGTTCATGGTCAAGAAAATCGTCTAACGATACGCGAAGCTTTCGAGCTCGATGGAGCATGTCGCGAGTTGAGTTCCACCTATATTACATTATTAGCTTACTCTTAATAAGTAATAATTGATAGTAAGATAGTAATTCTTACCGTGTTGAGTTGTCTAGCTTAAGTCTCAACGCTTCAAACTGACGCTCGGATCTCTCGTCTGATTGTGCCCAAACCCGCTGCTGAGCTTCTTCAAATCTCTTGACACGTCCTGGAGACTTATTAACCCACCGAACAATTTGAGCTATCATCCCAATTGGCCCCTGAGCACGCCAGAGCTTTGTTTGCTCAGCCACGCTAGCTACGTTAGCAACCTCTCCTTGAAATTTGCTATAGTCATTGCCATATAGAAGTTCTTGCGCAATAAGGTTCAGTATATGGCCAACACACCGCAACCGCCGCTCCTTCGGTTCAAAGTGGTACCGCCTGCCTAGCTCAGCTATACAAGTGTCGTTGCTTGATGCGTTATCAAGAACAATAAAGCCTAGCTTGTCTTGGAAGCCGTAATCCTCAATTACAGGTATAACAGTGCGAGCAATTGATAACCCATCATGGCGGTCACTCATCTCCGTAAGAGCGATAAGAGCTGTACAGCAATGACCTCGGCGATCAACCCAGTTAGCAGTGATACCGTTGATTGCTTTACGTCTGCTAGAAGTCCAGAGATCAAAGGCAAGGTGTATAGAGCTAATTGCTGACTTCATGTTCTCTCGGATCTCTTGTTTGTGGATAGGAAATTCCTGGGTGATCCACCGGCTCACTGTACGTGGGTTGGGTACAACGTCAACTTTTAACAACGGGTGAGCTGTTTGTACGACCTTCTTAAAGTAAGGGCTATTAATTTTCTCGAATGGGACGTTATCGTATACAATCCAACGAAAGATGTCTTTACGGAGAATGTCTGGATCGCTAGCCTCGGTGAGACGGTCGTGAGTTGATTGCTGCTTTAGATCGCCGTGGTCAAATGTTGCTATTGAGTAGTCTTGATGAAGTTGGCTCACAGCGTCGGTGACATGCTCCTTGTACGTCTTGTAGTGAATGTCTTTAAAGTGCTTAATTACTCCTTTTGATCCACCCTGCGTACGCACAGGCTCTTCAAGAGTTGGTCTAGCAAGGTGACAAGCCTTGCACAAGAAACACTCTGTTCTCTCGACCTTCCTAGTCTTCGTATTCACTCTTGGTCCGATTAATGGTACTCCATAACGCCACCACCAAGCACTTGTTCGTTTGTGTCGCTCTAATAACTCAAACCCCTGAAGAGGGCGGGCACCAGCATTCCAATCGATCCACTTATAATCGAACGGCATAGATATAACGGGAGCCGGCTCAGCTAAGGCGACAACAGTGTCCTCATAGGTCTCTTGAAATTGAGTAGGTACCTCTAGCTGGCTTGATTGGAGGGTAGAAAGGGTAGATCCGTCATCTTCATAGATACTAAACGTTCGATCAAAGGGGCCTTGAACAGGTGGTTCTGGGTCAAATTGCGTGCCAGGAAAGTCGCGCTGGCTCGCAAACTGAAAGTTAAAAGTCATATTAATAGTGTAGAATAGTTTCTTGATATAGAAGTAGAGCAGAGATATAGAGTATTGTAGGTAAGAGATGAGATGAGGTGAGACTTCTAATATCGCTGTGGATTGACTGGTAACCTTACACTACACAGCGTCATAAGCTTAACTATATTAGTACTAGCGCTACCTAAAATGGCTAGAGCAGTCCTGCCCATGGGCCCCATGGGCGCCCATGGGATTCAGACCATGGGGATGGGCGCCCGACCATGTCATTTACTGGTTCCACCAAGGGCACCTCTTTCGGAACTGGACTGCGCCTAGGTCCCTCCTCCGGTAATGCGTCGAGGTTAGTGATTCTGCATACATTATCACGAACATATCTGCAGTTTTACTGGCTCACAGATATCCAATATCAAATTGTCACAACCACCGGATCGAGGCATACAGCAAATCATAGCAACACATGAAGGTGAAAAATCAAGATTGGATACTGTGATAGTCACACACATACTTTGCCAATGAGTATACAATAGATCAGGTATTCAAAGTAACGTCAATAAAAAACGTGAAAGGTAACGCAGAGTATACACGAGAGGCAGTCAAGACTAGGAAATCCCTATGATTCATTTAAACCCGAATCACAGCATCTATATCAAAAGCTGTTGAGGATCTTGCTCACCTCCACCACTCCCATAGATGGGATACACAGACAATCAGCCGCATCTACCCGATCTTTTGAATCATAGGCATGGAATATGACCTCAGATTTCATTACTTTAAGGGTGTTCCTTTGCAAGTGAAAGAAGAGCAGAGTGAGCGGTGTAAGCCGAATACACCGTACGCAATGCACCCTCATAGCATATATAATTGCCCTACGGCTTCTTTCACCCTACTCTTCCAGCTAGACTTACAACCTGAACTATAAACCTAGTCTTCATAATTACACTATCCCATTTCTCAAGCAAAAAAATACACTACAATGGCAGATAGCCCCCAAATCACCCTAATGCGCAAAGCAAGAACCTCATCCTCCATCAACCCCTTCGACCTCACATGTCTCCTCTGGGGCGGGTAAGTCTTCCCCTTACCTTCCCTTCCTCGATCCAAAAAATCTCAAACTTACCAATCAACCACCCAATATCTAGCCAATCTACCGTCCTCTCCCGCCGCTCAGCCTTCACCCGCGTCGAAAAAGCCCTCGGAACCCACGACACCGCCGTCCTCCCCCAATGCTACGCCCACACCTCGCGCGAAGCGCTCTTCGCACAGGGCCTGGAAATGGGGAAAGCGTGTTTACAGGATATGGCGGAGTATGGACATGAGCATTTTGTGTGGGTTACGCCGAGGTATCGGCTTATTAATGCTAGGTAGGATTTGTTCCTGGTCTCCCACTACTACATAGAAAAGAAAAAGGGGGAGAAGAATTGGAAATGATGCTGATGGAGATTTAGTCCCTTTGGCCACAAAGCCATCCTCTTCGAACCAGCTATGCACCACAACGGCACCGCCGAGCAAAAAGCGCAATGGCTTCCGCTTGCGCAGGCAGGCAAGATACTCGGAACGTATGCGCAGACGGAGCTGGGACATGGATCGTTTGTGCGGGGTGTGGAGACGACGGCGACGTTTGATAAGGAGACGGATGAGTTTGTTGTTGATTCTCCTACTATTTCTTCGACCAAGTTCTGGCCGGCGGGGTTGGGATTCTCGACTACGTACGGGGCTGTGATGGCGAGGCTGATTGTTGGGGAGAGGGATCATGGACCGCATATTTTTCTGGTGCAGTTGAGGCGTGTGAAGGATGGAAGGCCGATGCCGGGAGTGGAGATGGGGGATTTGGGGTTGAAGTTGGGGTGAGTAGGGATTGGATTTCTTTTGTAGAGCGTCTGGGACAGTAGGGGATCTTGCTAATGAGATAACTTGGATATAGGTACAACGAAGCAGACAACGGGTTTGCATCGTTCAATCACGTTCGAATACCCCGGTCGCATATGCTCATGGCTCATAGCCAACTCGCGCCCGATGGTACGTTTACCAAGGATCCGCTGCGTGCAAAACTATCGTACTCGGTCATGCTACATGTCCGCGGCAAGATGCCTGGCGCCTTTACCGTACAACTTGCACAAGCACTGACAATCGCAACACGGTATTCTGTTGTGCGGCAACAGGGACTCGGCCCCGCAGATGCAATGGATAGTGAAGCCACTATCATACAGTACAAACACCAACACTTTCGTTTGCTCAGTCTCATCGCAAAAGCGTATGCCATGTTCTTTGCATCGCGCACTTGTGAGACTCAGTATGACAAGCTGCGAGAGATGCAGGAGAAGAACGACCACTCTCTTCTGTCATCGGTGCATGCACTGACGGCAGGACTGAAAGCGTACGTCACCTCGGAAGCGGCTGATGGCGCCGAAGATGCCCGAAAGATGTGTGGTGGGCATGGGTATATGGTTATCTCAGGTCTTCCAGATATCGTTGGCGCTCTCGCTGGGGGCGCCACATTCGAGGGCGAGAACTACGTGCTGTGGCAGCAGGTTGGCCGGTATCTACTAAAGAAGCTGGATTGCCTGCAAGACGGTGGCACAATGGGGCCGCAGACGCAGTACTTGGCTGATTTGGACGATCCCAATGTAGCTTGTGCGGCGCAGGGTAAACAATTTCTCGTACACGGGACTCAGCTGGCTCTATTTCGTCATCGTGCACAGCGTCTGGCCAACAAGGCACATGTGGCGATTCGAACCTCAAGTAAGTCACCAGCAGAAGCTTGGAACGAACATATGATGCTGCTTATTTCGGCGTCGCGGGCGCACATTGAGTACTTTACTCTGCGTTCCTTTGTCGATGCTATCTCACAGTTGCCTGATAGCACATCTGCAAGCCTTCGTAAGGTCCTAGAGCGTGTGTGTTCGCTCTTTGCGCTCTCTACAATCATCAACCCGCGCTCTGTGGACGCACTGTCTTTCATCATAACTTGCGATGATCGGCCGCCGTATCTTTCGTCCTCTCAACTCGATACCATCCGCTCACTTTTCAACGACCTGCTTGATCAGCTTCTACCCGAAGCCATTGCGCTAACAGACGCATGGGACTTTTCCGACGCCAGTTTGTGCAGTGCGATTGGGATGTATGATGGTAACGTATACGAGAACATTATGCGCTGGGTAAAGCAACTGCCGATCAACCAAGAAGCGTGGGAAAACGGGGGTGTTCAACAGGGTTGGAGGGAATGGGTCGATCCAATTTTAAGAGGCATGGAAACCCGGGCAAAACTGTAGGCTTGTAAGGCGGAGATGGATTTTTGGTCTTCTTTGTTGAATAAATACTCGACGAGCGCTGTCTTGATGTCGTTGGAGTCAAAAAAGTCCGAGGTAGTTCGATCTAACCGAACAAGGTACGTGAGCAGGGCAGAGCAATTGCTATTCCCAAATCTATCAACATGAAGGGAATGAATGTGGGTACATATTATACCATTATATATATCGAATGCCAACAGAAAATTAGGAAGAATAACAGAGTGTTGTTGACATTGCTAGCCGTCTTTGTTAGTCGTATGAAAGTGGTATTTCCCCTCAGCTTTGAGTGAACGGGATGCAACGCTTCGTTAATGAAAGCTTCCGGAGTGACAGTGCAAAATTGCGCATCTCATTTGCTGTTCTTTCTCAGTTATTTTTCTTATTCCTCATTAGACCAAAATGACGAGACTGGTCGTCTCTGAGCGGGAGAAGGAGGAAAAGTCGAATTAATTGACCGTCCTATTCTAGGATCCACAAGACTCTCATGAGACTGTAATAGTGTTACTTTTGGCCAACCTGCTTGTACTGAGACAGATGCAGTTCAAAGCGCATATGGGGATGTATGGAGTGTGCATTCACAGTGCCTTTGGTCAGAGAGTATGGAAGTCGCTCCGTGCGTAGGAAAGACAGACAACAGTGAGATGTTTGCTTGATGAACAAGGTCGAATCAATGCATCACGCCCTTGGCTGGATCTGCCCACAATGCATGCAAAGAACTCAGCTTATGATGCAATTTTCGTATTGTAAAGTCGTTGGGAGCGAAGTCATGACGCTGGCGGCGTCACTAGTCCAGTGCACTTGTTGGTTTGGGTATCAGTTTCCTCCTCTATCCGCCTCGTCTTTGCACCAATTGTACCACCAGGGTGATTCCGCCTGAAAACAATCTTGGTATCCTCTTGGTGCATTGCCTCGGCAATTGTCAATGCAAGCATGTCACCGACTGCAATTGTCACAGTTGTGCTGGTGGTTGGCGCACAAACGCCAAAGGACACCTCTTCTAGCTCGTGGATGGGCGCAGGTAGTAGTATCGAGCGCGGTCTGTTTCGAAGGATCGGACATTCAGAGGGCTTAGTATGTGATGTAATGGCGAGGATGGGTGTTTGGGAGGGTATGTGATCCAGAAGAGCGACCAGCTCCGCAGTCTTGCCAGAATAGGAGATGAACATGACAGCATCATTCTTATCACAAGTAAGTTATAGTCGGACGCCTTGAGGAGAGGCCGCGGCTTACCTTTCTGATGTCGCCTAGGTCTCCATGCAGTGCCTCAGCGGCATGCATGAAGGAACTCGCAATTCCTAGGCTCTTCATGGTTGCGACAATCTTGCGCCCTACAAGGCCGCTTTTCCCAACGCCACAGACTATGAGTTTGCCTCCTGCTTCGCTATTCTTGGTAATGACTTCGACGGCCTGAAGCAGGCCATGGCGGGCTACGTGGTCTGACTGGTACAAGAAAGTGACTTGTGACAGCGCAGTGGCGGCGGTAGAAAGAACGTGGACGGCACGCGACAAGAGATGGGTGCCTTTGGGATCGTCGGCCGACAGTGGCGGGGTCAGAGGTTGTGCGTCAGAGGGGGCACGTTTGCGCTTTAGGGATACGGGAGAGGGGGAAGGAGAGGCAGCGGGAGAGGGAGAGGCAGAGGAGGAGGAGAGTGGTGGGGTACCAGCGAGGGGCTCTGCCATGATGTCGTGAGGAATGCGGGATATGGGCAGAGCCGCTGACAGACGCAGGGTCGCTGTATATCAACACAGCCTGGCGATCTTTGCAACAGGTCTACACATATACGATCTGTCTTTTAGTCTCGCTCGGGCAGCCCCGGGAACAGCGTCCCATTTAGTAGGCGTAATGCACCCGTCCAAAGAAGCGACGCGACGCGATACCATGCCCCGCCATGCCCCGACTGATTTGCAATCCAGCCCACATCCCTGCATGATGCCGCACGGAAACATTGCCATTCGGCTGGATAAGCATAGGGTTTGTCCGTCTTACAAGCATCAGCCGGACTCCGGTTGCGATCCAGGTGTGGTGATGGTGAAAAATGCATTGCGACATTGGCGCTAACCCACTGACTTGCATGTGCAAAGAGCCCGGCTCTAGGCCCCATCTAGCTACATCCCTTGCCATGATTCGAGCCCAACCGCCGTCGCACGTTTCTTGCACTACAGCCCTCGATCGTTGGCCACAATCATCCATGGGTGCTTGTGGGTAGTTACGTGCGCCACGAACATCCGCCCTGCCCTGCGCCCTGTCCTCTTTACTTTGGGAGCCCTGCGGATGTCGCCTCAAAGAGTGCCGTTCGCCGAGCGCCCATACAGGTTAAACCCACCTCCCCGCCATCCAACTTGGCCATGCCCAATTCCTTTCTATACAATGCCTGTGCCTGCTCGCTGGCCGTCAGGAGCACCATGAATCGGAGGTCTTCCATATCCATGCAAATCTCGCGACAGCACCTGATAAGCCATTTGCCCACCCCTTGGCCTTGGTGTTCGGGAATGAGGTATACATCGGTTAGGTAGGCGAGCGTTGTGTAGTCAGTTATCATGCGGGCCATGCCGATGGCCGTTTTGATTCCATCCGAGACCACGAAGACGCCGAGCGTGAGGCTGTTATCGAGCAAGGTCGTCAGCTTTGTAGGCGAGAGGGGCTTTGCCCAAAACATGGCATCTGTCGCATATGCCTCTTGGACAAAGCTATGAGGAAGAAGCGACCGATCCGAGGAAATGAGGTAGGTTCGCGTCCCAATTGCACGTTCCCATTGGAATATTTTCTTGTCCATCTTGTCGATATGCGAGGCCAAACTTGCAGCCACAGGTGAAGATGGGCAATCTCTCCCTCCTAATACTCCGAGGGATGTTGAGTCATACTCTGCTCAACTTGCCGATATTTATACTTTGGCGATAGGTAGTCATGGATTCACGCCCTAGACGCCATGTCACTACCTCATTGCAGGTTTGACCCCAGAAAATATCCAATGGCTATTCGTCCTGCTTTCAGCCGTGAGTCTACAATGTGTCTGGGTGCCGAGTGCAGTTAGGAGATCGTCTCCTCTGGGTATACTTTCCATCTCGAGAGGGAGGGGTTGCAAGCTTCCAAAAAATTACATGCCTGTGTCGGCTCCTAGTATATACATCTGTCGTTCAGTTGTTAGGCTAAGAAAGCACTAGTAATTTGCATGGAGTAGCGTGTGTATTACCAAGAGACATTGCAATAGCAAGAGATTTGTTCTTGAACGTCGCCGACAGCTACGTAGTACGCCCTCGTTGTGGCGTGCACGCGTGTTCACGTGGTCAGGCGCCGACGCTAGGACATTCATTACGTTCGCACCTGCCATACCATTACCATGAATCCCTCATCTCCTTAGACATCCAGCATCATAACATTACCCGTTAGTGAGCGCACCACCAGGTACCAGTACACGACACCTGACCAATCATCGCTACTGAATGTGCCACAAGAGTTGTGGGTTGTGACTGAAGGTCGCATGCGCCATCAGCACGTCCTGCCTTCCTCGGCTGCTGCTCGATTCGAGAGCATGCAGAGATCAGATAATGAATGACCCACGTCTACTTGGATCCAGCCCGCACTCGTTCTATGTACCAACGAAACTGGTATTCGTCTAAATTTTATTGACTTTACAAGGCAAGCATTGAGACAAAGCCCAAAAGTCCAAGCGGCAGTCCGGTAGACAGGGGACTGCAATCCTACCAAGCAGCTACTAGACACTAGGGTGTGGCGTCATTCTGGGGCAACAGCACCTCATCATTCCTTTATCGTATATCACGCTTTGTCACCCTCGCAACTAATCTATCTACTAGCACCGTACAGAGCATCATCGCCGCACCCACCGAAAAACAACAATCCAGTTTCATTTTTGATTGATTTCTTTCATGATCTATATAGTGTGATATTTATTATTTCATTCCAAAGCTGAACGCAGCTTAGATGGAGATCCACCGCCCCATCCAGGTGTCGACGATTTGTTTCGCCTCGTCTACAAGACCCATATCCAACAGCAGCTGGGCAGTTCCGCGCACAGCCGAGTCGAGAGCCGAAAAGATCCAGGCGTGCGTATAGCTTGTGTGCTCACCTAGAGGGCCACAGTCAGTTCATATCTTAGAAGCATCCCAATTCTACTTACCAACGAAAATGGACTTCAATTCGGTCTTGTAGTAGGCAGGCAGAAAGAGATCTTGTTGGCCAATAGTAGGAGAAGCCCAGGCACCGGCCTGGTGTTCGTCGGTCTCCCAACACTGACGGTTGTATGCGCCAGTCCATTGCTCGTTAGCTACCTCACCGTGGATCTCGACCATGGCGCGTTGGACCAGAGCAACGTGATCCTCTTCGCTAAGTGCGCCTACAGAGCGGGCCAGAGTACCAGAGACGTATGAGCCCAAGATGACACCAGGACCGGTCGAGTTAATCTGATAAGAAGGGTAGCAGACACTGCCAATGCCCGAAATATCAACCGAACCACATCCTCCAATAATCGGGGGCGAAAGCTTCTCCCAGAATCGTGTCTTGTAGTGCAGAGAAACCTTGCACGACTGCTGGTAGTTCATCTCGCTGATGGCACGAGACAAGAGAGATGAGTATTGGGGAAGATCCCAGATCCTGACCTTTGAGAAAGGAACAGCTACGACAGCGTAGTCATACTCTTCGCTCTCTGCCTTCATTGCAAACGGGTCCTTGCGCCACTCAACAGAAATCTTGTCCGTCTCTCCATCGTACTTCAGTCCAGTGACTTTACGGCCGAGGGTCAAACGGTCCTTGACGTGCGGGTAAAAAGCGCGAGGAAGCGACTCTAGACCCTTATCGATGGTTCGCCACGTTGTTGCACCAAAGTATACGGTATCATATTCCCAGATGGGACTATCTGAACCGCTGGTAATGTAGTCAACTACATTAGCACTCTGGTTAAGCGCATATCTGACATACGCCGCTTCTGACCAATGAAACAAACCCTTCTCAACGGCATGCTTATGGGCCTTGAACACGTTTGTGTGCATCTCACGTACGACGTCCGGTGTGGTGGCCACAAATTCTTCCAACTCTTCAGTAGCGTGCTCAACAGCCTCCTCATCTGGACCCTCGGGTTTTGGAAGACTGTATGCAGTGGCATTACTACTGAGCAATGCAGCGCTGGGGATGCGTCCATTGGGAAGACGGTAACCATTTGAGTTGCCCGGCACGTTTGGGCTCGACTGGATCCATGGAATGAAGTTGACAGCAAGGTCGCTGGTGGGACCACCATTCATTTGGGTCAGAACATCTCCAAGTTGGAAAACCATCTTGTGATCCTGAATATCCAGCGTCTCATTTGTTTCTGGATAGCGAGTCGATACCGGGAAGCGCATGGGACCCATCTCTTGGTACTGGTACTCCTCGGGTTTACTTCCGGCCAAATACTTTGTTCGAATACGACCTCCAATACGCTCGGAAGATTCGATAATGTGCCAATCATGGATCCCGACCGAATCGAGTAAATGACTTGTCATCAACCCCGACATGCCTCCACCAACAATGGCAATTCGCTTGCTCTTCTCCATCGCAACATAGGAAGCATTGTTCTGCTTGCTCTTCATGTAGGCTACACCATCGAACCAAGGTCCCATGGTGTCAGCCACCTCGGAAATGTCCTCCCTCTTCCTTGGCTGATGCTTGACGGAGATCGGAGCTGAGCGTCCAATGAGTGTGGATCCCGAATACGCATGAAGACAACCGCCATGGATAGCATCCTCTGGTACAATCCACACGAAACGTTCGGGACGGGCAGATCGCTTGATGTAATGTGAGGCGACATCGTGATGTCTCTGTCCGTGGCTTTTCATTCCGCATTCACCATAGACCAGGCGAACTTCACCCTCGAAATCGTCATCACTGAAGTCAACATGGACGTTATGTACCGAGTCCGACTTAACCTCAAGGGGTTTGAAGAAAAGGATGTCTGAACGAGGGGCTACTGGACTGGCAATGGCACCGCCTGCCAAGGACAAAGCTGCCGAAGAGGCTGTGATGAGACCCTTCATTTTGGTGTTAAACAAGTATCGATGGGGAAGAAAGACACTTCACGGTATAGGAAATCTCCGTCCTTCAAATACCTTTTCCTTGCTGATGCTACGGCAGGCTCGTCCGTACGGAATTACCCATATTGAACATTCACGTTGGTCACCAGTATCTTATCATTCTAGGGCGTACCGTATAGGGTGCGCCAACACTCATCCGAAGATTAGTCCTGGCCGTTCACTGTACATTGCTACAAACAATGCCAACCGGCGCAGCTGCGATAAGGGTACTATGGCGTCGCCAGCCGTAAGATTTGACAAGTGGACTTGCAGGATGGGGTTTCCCACACGTCAAGATTCCCGTTACAGGTTACTCGCAACATGGACTCGAAGCGAGATGCAGTAGTGTAACGTATGGCAGATATTAGTGTGGAGACGCATCTCGTGGATAGGATCGGCACTTGGGGCGAGAAAGCTCTTTACACTCCGAGAGATAACGAATATCAACATCGGATCCATTCCGACGGAGGTATGGGATCCTTGTGGGCCTTTGGATAGGCGTTTTTTTAAAAAAAAATTGCCCGTACAACCTCAAGATACGACATCGATTCATTGCAACGGTAGCGGCCGTCAAATAAACTGAGAATGCAGCAGAAGGATTGCGACATTGCATAATCGGATAGTGAATTGGGTAAACGCCATGCTTACAGTGTCTGACAGTAAGAATGCTGTTCGGATTCTGCAAATGCCATGCTGTACCAACAGGCTTAGTCTTCCCCGAGCCTTTAGTATGGTTACGGAAGCACCGTCGAGCCCGTGAGCCCGCGATTTGGAGGAGTTGAATGACCCGAAAACCGCCAAACGACGGAAGTGACGTCTGTACGGAAATATTGTCAAAGGATTGCTGGGCGAGGCTTCGGCCGTCAGGAATGGAGTTGGATCCTACGGCAGCGAATCACCGATCGAACAGCAAGCCGTGCTGATCCACAAGTGGATCCCGGAGATATCGATAACCCATCTCGTGTGGTCTGGAGAAGTGATTCTTATCTAAGATTCAGCGCTCTTTATCTTGGATTACGTTAGAGTCATGAAGTGTTTTCCATTAGGCGTGATACACGCGTGGTACAACGCGAGGTTTCTTGGCGCCCAGTTGCAGTGCATCTTCTACAATCATTCTTGTCATAGCCCGTCACACCCTACTCCACAAAAGAACGAATCGCAGTCTCCTTCCGTTTTAGGAGATATCTTTATACATATCTCCAGCTTTTCATTGCCCCACGCGTAGTGATCCAAGGTCCAAAATAGCCCTGCTCATTCGATCGCCACCAAGCCATGTCGCCCTGATGGGGTCTCTCGGGCCTTAAGCCGACGGCGAACTATAAGCAATTACGAATGGAATGGACAGTATGTTTTATGAGGGCGTGATACCAGCCAGGCAGCCAAGTATGGATTCTGATTGCACTCCTTGCTGACGACGGCAATGAGGGTTATCTAGCATACGAAGTCTCGCAGCTCTTGGAAGCCATGGCATTCGGTCGAATACGGACGTTAGCCCTGAATGGTGATTTTGAAGCAACACAGAGAAAATGATTGTCAATATGCATATAACTATGGGGCGGTAGTACATATCTCAAGTACCGTGCAGCAATTTTCCCCGGCTACTCTACATTTACGAGCATTGTATTCAAATTCCATAATACAAAAGCAATAATGGTCTCATTTCGCTCTATTTTTACTACCTTTTTGGTGGTAGCCGGTGCTGCCGTTGCCACACCCTCACCCAAACTCGCTCAGCAGCCCGTAGTCACCTACCTCGGCACCCAAGGACCAATATTGTGTATGTAATCATTCTCCTTGTACACATATCCTTCCATACTAATTCACTTACAGCAAGCGGCGCATGGACTTCCAAGGGGATAGTATACACATCCGGCACCGTACCCTCCCTCAACGGAACAATCGTCTCCAGCGGCATCAAAGCCCAAACCGTAAGCCCAACTCTTCTCAACTCCCTTCTGCACGTCTCCAACTCACGCTAAATACCCCCTAGGCCCAAGTCATCAAGAATATTGCAGCTGTTCTTGAAGAAGCCGGTACATCGTGGGACTACGTCATGAAGACTACTGTTTTCCTGGCCAACATGTCCGACTACACTGCCATGAACGAGGTGTATGCTGCTATGCTTCCTAGCCCGAAGCCTGCGCGTACAGCGGTGGAGGTGGGCAAGTTGCCAGGAAACTTTTTGATTGAGGTGGAGGCTATTGTGGCGATTCCTGATTCATAAGAGGGGTGTATAAGGCGTGGGTGAGGTATGCGTGAGTATGTGAAGTATTGAATATGAGTGTTCAAAATAAACTATAGTATTAGATGACCTCAAGACTTTTGGTCATTATGCAATTGAGCTTTTGGTGTGGTGGTGCATCTAGTGCTAATTTTAGGTCTGGTTAGCTGAAGGATCTCCTTTTGCAGCTTTCGTTGTCACACTTTGTAACACAAACACTCACCTGACATATGGAATGGTTGCAAACGACTCATATAGTAGTTTCATTTCTTCGTTCTCCAGATTGTTCCACATGAGCCATATTTTATAGCTATTCATTGTATGCTGGTATTGTTGAATACCAGTCAGTGCGGGGAAGTCTCCGGGCCCATTTGCGTTGCTAGCTAGTTTGACGCTACCTACAAATGACGTTCACTGCGGGGTCGCACTACCCCAACTTGAGCGGTATGTAATAGACGCACAACCAAAAATGACCCGAATAAACATCCGGAAAGCCCGCATTGCTATAACCCGAGGACCCCTTGCGCAATGCCCGAACTATACGACCACGAGGGCAAGCCCGTAAAGCACCACATGGCACGGGTAAACGGCATCCGGATACACTACATCACGTCTGGATCCGGGCCGCCATTACTCTTGCTTCATGGCACACCCAAGACGCACTACTACTGGTATCGAATCCTCCCTCTTCTAACACCTCACTTTACGATTGTCGCGCCAGACCTCCGCGGCTTCGGCGCGACAGACAAGCCGCCGGCCAGCGAAGGCTACGATGGGCGCACAAACGCTAAAGACATGATCGGCATCATGGACGCTCTGGAATTCAAAACCTTTGCCGTCCACGGCGAGGACCGTGGGGCAACCTACGCCTTCTGTCTCGCAGGCCTGTACTCCAACCGCGTGACGCATCTGTCGTTCTGCGAGATGCTCTTGTCGTCGGCACTAACGCAAGCATCCTTCTTCACGCGCGACAACATTGCAGCGCAGTATAACCAGACGGGGGTATGGAACTGGCACATACCGTTTTTCTGGCTGCCGCACGTGCCTGAGATGCTGATTCAGGGGAAAGAAGAAGAGTTTTGGACGCATTTTATGAGGAGCGAGTGTTGTAATCCTTGTGCGTTGGATCAGGGGGCTGTGGATGAGTGGGTAAGGTGTGCGAAGGCGCCTGGGGGCACGAGGGGCATTCTAGAGAGTTATCGGAGTCATTGGGTGAATTTGGAGATTGAGGAGGAGATTTTGAGTAAGGGGAAGTTGAAGTGTAAGGTTATGACTGTTGGGGCGCTGGAGTAAGTTTTTTTTGACAATGGTTGTGTGTGAGTGTGTCGATGATGGTTTGGATTGCTGATGTTTGGGACTACTTCTAGGTTTTTTGGGCCGCGTGTGGAACAGCAGATGAAGTCTGTGGCGGAGAAGGGCGAGATTGCCGAGATTTTTGAGTGTGGGCATTCGTTGGCGATTGAACAGCCTGAGCGGTTGGCGAATCTTTTGATTAGGCTTGTTCATTGATGCTCGGGAAGTCTATGAAGAAGGTGGGTGGTGATGCTTGGTCGATCGATCGAGAGTAAGTGTGTGAGTCAAGCTCAAATTCCAGCGGTATGAATGAGGCATAGAGGAAGATATCAGCAGAGCCACAAGGCTTCAATGTTGGCGGACTCTTAGCAAGCCCTCTTCGTGTTGCTCTAGTTGAAAAGTGTGTACACTTGTGGACGGAAGACCCACCTGCCATGCCACTGACGTGAAATGAAGAGTCGTCTCTGTTGATCACTAGAGAGAAATATGGATATGTGGGTGAAACTTGAGTCAAACCACGGGTACCTGACCTGCTTGCAAAGAATCAGGTGACTGTAAAGCAGCCATGGGCTAGTGAGTCACGAAGTTGGCATGGTGTGTGAGGACCCACCACCTCAAGGCATACACACACGGGGGGGGCGATATTGCAACAAGAGACCACATATCTCATGAGAGAAATTATGAGAGACGGAAACCAAGCCGACATTTCTGCCGAATTGCGAGATGCGCAGATACAGCATATAGATTGCAGCAATTCGAGACATGCAAGGCAGGGTGTCTTATCGATTGCTTAGCGCCGGAACGACTTGGCATCCGGCAAACGTCACCTCGCAACCCGCGCCATGGTTCTCTCCTCTCCTCTTGTCCCCAATCGCGGCTCTTTGAAGCAAATGTGTCTGTTGACCCCCAGCAACACCTGAACGCTGCCTGTACACAGCCTACAGACATGTACCGGTTACGTGAATCCTGATCGTGTGACGCGTTTCGTCACGTTCATGACCAGAGTGGTCACGTCGCAGCATGCCGCCTCGAAAGGGGCGTCTGCCATTTATTCGCTCGTGGTTCATCCACCGAATACGTTAGACGTCATTTCGGAAAAACAGATGGGTAGCTGCTATATTCCCGTCGCCAAAAGAATGCACAGAGCGACTTCGGACAGTGGCCTGTATAGGGGCTTGCTCAACCACAATGAGGCTTCGTTTCTCTGAACGTCAGCATAGTACCATGGTTCCCGCCATGTACGCCACTTGAATGTTTGTATACAATGCTGCTTGCGGCAACTTGTCGCCGTAAACGCACCATTCTGGACTAGCCCATCTAGGCGGCGTGCAAGAACGAGGCTAATACCTGCGAGGTCTGGCCAAGTTGCAGTAAGATGGATGGCTGTGCCGTGCTTATTGTGTACCTGCGGCGTTTTGGCCTTTTCCGCCGGGGCGCTGCATTGTGCTGAGAGGATGGCCTTCATTGTATTGAAGACTGTGACAGAACGGAACCAAGGCTGTACCTGTGCGAAATCACGCAACGCGTGCGCCTAGATGAATATATCAAGGTCCATCCTGTGGTTCAGGCGGCTTGGCAAGAGCTCTCCCCCTTTGAGTTGTTGCGCGAAATTAATGTTCATGTGGGCACGCTAATGTGGACCAAACTCCGGGCCTTCGGCCTTCTGCCACACAGGACCTCGTATACCTCCATCTCTCTTGCATCCCCTCTCGACACCTGTTCGGACATCCACCAACACGTCTGTACATGCTGTTTGTACATACTGTTGAGCAGTTTTCTGTCGACTTCCCACGTCAAGTAGTTGTCAACTTGCTCTCGCCCTGCTGCCTCCTGTTGCAACTCCCGTAGCGTTCCTGGCATTAGCTCACGCCTTCACCCTAGTTGCATACTATCCGCCTAGACCCCGCCTCACCCCACCTGAAAGCCTACCATCACATTTGGCACCACCACCAACACCACTACCACACAAACATATCCCCACTCTGGCCATCACCTTCGACAGTCATGGCACAGTTTAATGATATGCCAGCAGAGTTACGCAACATGATTTACGAGTCACTGCTTTCTCAGTCACAATTCCAAAACACCTTTGAGCGGCTCCGCAGCAACAACGCATTCTCTCTGTTCACTGTTTCCAAGCAAATTCACGACGAAACAACTTCTTACTTTTATCAACACAACAACATCAACATCTACACGCCGTCGCAGACAACTGAGACTACTACTATCCTCCCTCCAATCGCCGATAGGTATCTTCGGTTCCTCCGCCGCGTCAGGGTGCTGGCCACAATCGCCACTGCAGAGTCAATCACACACGCCAAAGTAGCCGGCACCATCGCATCCCTAGCGACTATCGGTGCAAAGTTCGAAGATGTCCACATCTTCATCAATTCTTTGCTCTCTCAGCTGGTTAATAAAATGGTTGATGACTCGATCCTGGATGCCGATCATCCCATCACCGTTTCCTTGCAGAAGTTACTCGACTCTGGGGTTGCTAGGGTTGTGCGTCTTTCTCTCCTTGGCGTTTGGTTAACGCCCAGTGTCGCTCAGTATCTCAAGAGCCAATATGGAGATCGTGTTCTCTTCATTGGCCAAGATGGATCACCCTGTGATGCGACAAAAGTACAGAGATCAAAGACCGGTGTCCATGTAACCAGGCACATGACTACACTAGGCCTTGCCAAAGAAGCCATGGAACGCGCCTATTTTGATGACGAAGACAAATCCACTCAATCAACTCCTTCCTCCATCCCATCGTCATTCGGCTCAGCGTTGGCAAGTCTGGATACATTCTCTGTTACCAGCTACGAGACCAGCCCCGAAGACGCTAAGAACGATGACTCAACGGGTGACTCGGCAGGTGGCGACTCTTTCTTTTCCAAAGCCGACCTAGAAGAGTGGGAAACCTCCAGTGAAAACGATGAGCAAGAGGAAAGGTTACAAGCTGAGGACATTGATGTCGACGATGAGGAGGAGCTTGACGAAGAGTTTGACGACATGTCCGACGATGGGTTTGATATCATCATGGATAATATGGAGGATGTGGCGCATCATATGGCGAATGAGGCGGATATCACGTACATGGTCAATTTTGCACCAGAGTTATTGCTAGCTCGACACAACCTTGGACACTAGATGTAAGTGTCGGCATGACTTGAAGTCGTATCGCACTTGCCCTGTGGGGACTGTGTGTGACGGCTTCGTGTATGTATCACGGTCATCATTGGTTACTTCCTTACTACGGTTCTTTTTAGTACAGACTCTATCTGTTGTTCACAGCGTTTTTGGGCTTGTTTGGCGTCTGGCGATTTCCCACATTGGATATCCCAACGTCTTCGGTTTCTTTTCTTTGTTGGGCGCACTGGTAAACGCAACGCAGCGTTCATGGCGGACGGTAAATGGATTAGCGGGTCAAGAATAGAGTCTTGCACTTGTTGTTCTTGTGGATCGTCTTTGGATAGGCGAATATTATCATTACCGTGGCCTGTTTTCAATTTCAAAGCTATTACTGGTAGTATTACGATACATGTCATAGATTATTGCGTAGTTCAGAATAGATGGGGGATACCAGTCAGATACTGGTGTTTTGGCCAATGATTCCGTTTTCCTGCTAGTTTTGATCCGACTTGAGTATGTGCATTTCTTTGTCGGGAATTTGGTGATATATGCATCACCAAACGAAACTAAAAAAAAAGTAACGAGGAAGGAGTTGTAGGAGTTTCCACGTAGCGTTCGCCGGGTATGTCAACGTCGCATTGTGATGATCACGTGACATTTGCTGGAAACAACTGCCTCCTAGAGCATATTATTTTAGCAACAGTACGTACTAACGTCTGGGATGGGATGGTTTGCCAGATGGGCGAGTTTGCTACGATGCTAAAGCCTCACCAACTTTGACTATCACACGTGATATCTTAACGCAATAACATAGCAATTTCAAAGACGAATCTCAAATACAGCTTGTATTACAGGCCATTAAATGCGACGCGACGTTAACATTACGAGAGGCAACGCGTTTATATAACGTTCTCTCACCAAACGCCTAGCAATCGATGTGCTGGAAGGCTTTCTCGACAGGATACTTAACCTAACTTAATGAGGCTGTTTGTGACAGAAAAGGAGACAATTTGTGACTATATTCTGGACATTGACTAGCAAGGATTTCCGCTGCGCCTCTCCGCCGTCAAAAAATATAGCTGGTTCTTTGCTAGCTGCTCGTAACTGCGAGCCTGTTGGCCAGAGCTGGGCTAAGGCTTTTGTAAAGCATCGACCAGAACTTCAGATGAAATTCAATCGAAAGTACGACTACAAGAGAGCTCTCTGTGAAGATCTAGGGCTTATCTAGGGTTGGTTCCGCCTTGTACAGAATACTAAAGCTAAGTGTGGTATCCAGGATGGGGATATATACAATTTTGACAAGACTGGTTTTATGATGGGCAAGCACAACGCGTCATCAGTAGCCACAGGCCCTGAGCGTCGATAAAGACCGAAATCCATGCAACAGGGCAACCGGGAGTGGGTTACCAGCATGGTTTGTGTCAGTGCAGCTGGCTGGGCAATCCCACCCTTCATCATCTTTCAAGGCAAGCAGCACTTCTCTGCCTGGGATAAGGAGGATAGCCTGCCTCGAGATTGGGTTCTTGCAGTCTCTGAGAACGGCTGGACGACGAATGAGCTTGGCCTGAAGTGGTTGGAGTACTTTGACAGGCATACGAAGGAGCGTAGTATTGGAGGCTATCGTCTGCTTGTTCTTGACAGTCATGAGAGCCACAACTCGCTCGAGTTCCAGCAACACTGCAAGGAGGCAAAGATTACCACTCTATGCATGTCTCCGCACTCCTCCCATCTATTGCAGCCACTTGATGTGGGCTATTTCTTGCCTTTGAAGAGGGCGTATGGGCGCCAAGCTGAGGAGATGATACGCAACGGGATCAAACACATGACCAAGATAGATTTTTTGCTAGCTTTCCAGCAGGCCTATCACAAGACTGTTACAAAGGACAATATCTTAAGGGGGTTCCGAGGCGCTGGCTTAGTCCCACACGACCCAGAGATGGTAAGATCGAAGCTCGACGTCAAGTTGCGGACGCCAACAAGTATGGTGGTTGCTCTTGAAAAGCTGGCTAAAGGCGCTGCGATTGTTGGGCACAAGTTGGTGGTTGGCGCAAAAACGCAACGCTGAGCTTGAAGTAGCTAACGCAGCCACCACGCGACGAAAATCGCACAAAAGAAAGCGATTTCAGAAGGAAGGAAGTCTAATAGTAGAGGAGAGAGATAGAGACTAGCAGCTCTGAGGGAGTTTGGGGCGTGTAGTGATGGGAACAAGGTAAAGAAGAAAGTACGCGCTGAGGTGGGTGAGCCGTCGCAAAGGCACTGTAGACGCTGCAGCGAGGTAGGGCACAATATGCGCACATACAAATAAGTAGAAGCTATAGACTTAGAATAGCATAGCCTGCCACGATTTCTATGTAATGTTATAGTTGTGTTGCAATAGTCTGTAATAGTCGTGATGTTTGGTAGGGTCTTGGCCTCGTGGCAAACTTGCCGATCCCATACGTTATACGAAGACCATTAAGGCCACCATCATCCATCCTATAAATATGTATTCCATTGCATTTTAAACCCTTGATGTGCTTACTCAGCATGTTGAATCGCTCCAAGTTTTAGGCTAAAAATGCGGCAACAAAAGCATTAAGCTTAGCATCTTCCTGGCATGTCTCAGCAATGACGACTATTTATCTGGACAGTCTCAGGTCAGGAAGAAGCACGGATCGTCGATTGGTTACTCAGGCCGTTGCCAAGGCCTAAGCGATGTGTTCTGCGGCAAAAGGACTCGATTGCCTTGGCGGGGGCCTGTCTCCCGGCTTAGCCTGCATGGGTGAAGGTATGTATGTAAGCAGGAACCATGTCGTGAACGCATGGTGCCGGCTTGACTGAACAGTTTTTTTGCGATAAGTATCCCAGGTCTACCATAGGGTTGTGTCAGATGAATGTGAGATGGCTTTTCGACTGTTGGCAACTCTGGAATGAAGCCTGATGAACGAGGCAATGTATAGTGAGTGCAACTGAAAATTTGTAGTACGGAGGTTTTCTCGAGACAACGACTGGTTGCCTATAGTAGACAAGGTCAAAAGGCGCTTCGTTTTGCTTTCAAGACCAATGGCGTGGAATAGATAGAAACGGTCGACACCGGCGTTTGGAGAATATACGATTGATTGATCAGAAATATTCCTCAGATTCCCCAATATCGGCATTCCTAGTGGCTATGCTCTACACCAGCCACACAAAGATAGTACAACAACAACAATGTTGCCGGAACAGTCAACCGCATAGAGACGCAATAAACACCATAAACAGCAATATCAAAATCGCTTCGCAGTTTGCTATTCCGTGCCTCTTCGCCACTATAGTCCGACGAGGTCTATTTTAGAACATGCGTACCCGTGGAGCTAGTCACTACAAGTTGCCCTTGTAGCGTCGGACGAGTTGCTTTTGTCACGCGAGCCATTACTAGCGAAACGTGATAACTATTCGACAAGTGTGAACAACAAAGAATAGCGTAACAAAAAAAAACTCCCGAGATGAACTATACAAAGACATTGCGGGAGATTCGGCGCAACATTAATATACTTATCAATCTTGGACGAAGACACATGGCTTATCAGGGGCCAAGGGTAGGAAGGATTTGTGGGGCGGTTGCTGAGTTGGGGAGGGGAGATTACTCCATTGGCCCAAGCGTCGCCGCAAATTGGTCCCTTGGGGTCACCAACGTTGTCCACGTCCCCGGCCCGCGCTGGAGTTGATTAATTTGGATTCTCTCATCCTCATGCCGCCACGGCATGAGGTCTATGTAGGAGGTGTATGTAGAATGACACTTACCCAACTGCTGCATCGGCTTGTCCGGCCACGGCTATCCATCCGCCCCCGTCGAGTTGCATTCCCAGACGCCCGTGACGAACCAGTGGCTAGCGTCGGGCAGACTGATGATTCGCCACTAACGACTACTCGTGCTGGCACATTATGTATGGATCTGGACTAGAAGGCGCCTGGAATCGGTGCAGATCGGAAAGGCTTAGGGTCCGTCTAGCTGCATTCTGCCCGTAAAAAGTCCAAGGTCCGCCAAGCGCAATCTCTCTGGTGATCCATGCCACCTCCTGCGCGCCTTGGCTTCGGCTGGCGGCCTGCAGCACCCTTCTTCTTTTTAAGCTGCGCTGATACCCACGTCCTGCCACAGGACGCCACAACCCCCCTTTCGCCATCAAGACTCTTTTTCCCGCCCTGTGTCGCTCCTGCGCATCTCGCTCCCGCTTCTGGTCCTCCTCTGCCCGTCATGATGCTGCCTGCAATGGGCGGTCGGAGCCCGCTCTTTGTGCTCTCCGTGAGCGCTGGCTGTGTTATGGTTTTTATCTTTGCCTTCATGGCATGGCAAAGCCCGCCTCGCATGGTGTTTACCCACGGTGCGGGCAATACGGCTATGTACGTTGTTCTCCGTCGCGTGGCACATGGGACCAAAGCACCTTGAAAGCTGCTCTCCTCTTTTCAGACGAAGCTAATGACCATCTTAACAGTGCCGCTGCAAACGCCCACTCTGATGTATCCATCAGTGAAGTCATACGGTTACTTTACAAGGACATCAAGACTGCGCCAACTGCGCCCTTTATTCGCGAGCCAAATGGTACCCGCATCACTTTGCCACCCAATCCACGCTACACGAAGAACCTCGGCAGTGATGTCCTAGTCTTGGACCTGGAAACAAGACCTCTGCCATCCACAGAGGCGTACCGCAAGGGCGAATACGACTGGAGAAACATCAATCACGTTTCTGGCGGTGTTTTCAACCACTACACATATGCATTGGTCCATGGTTATGACTACAAGTTCATTCACGCAAGCGAATTTGAAGACCGTCACGCTACTTGGATCAAGCCATCTGCGCTTGCAAATCACATCAAGAACTATAAGTTCATTGTTTTCCTTGACGCCGATGCCGCATTCCGCTTCTTGCACGTCCCAATTGAGTGGATGCTCAACTACTGGGACATCCAGCCACAACACTCTTTTGTAATGGCAAAGGACCCCTGGACTGCCAAGGAACCACAGTACAACTCCGATCGCTTCAACCGCACCTACACCAACACTGGCTTCATGATTGTGCAGAACAACGCAGACACCATGCCCATCCTCAAGGCATGGCATGAGTGCCCTGACGACACGCGCTACGCAAACTGCTCGCAATGGAAGCAGCCGCGCTTTCACGAGCAATCTGCTTTTGGCGAATACATCCGCTACGACTACGAGGACAACATCAAGGAACTGGAATGCGCCGAAGCAAACGGTTTCCCCGGTGTAGAAATCAGCAACTGCCAGGGCAGGTTCATCCGCCACTACTGGTTCGACAAGAGCAACGTCAAGATTGATTTCCGAGAGAACATCATGAACGCCATTACTCTTCCGATACAAAAAGTCTTTGCGGAGAACGTTGGCGGTGTCATACAAGAGCAAAAAGAGAACGTAATATTGTGATAACATCATTCAGCCTCTGAAGACAAAATGAAGACTACAGGAGAAGCAATGTTTAATGACATAGAAGAGGGTTTATCGCATAGCATAGCGTTGCATCAACGAGGCGTTCATTGGGGCTCTGGGATTTACTTTTGGATTTGGACTGGGGGATTTGGAGTGGCTTCGTTATGCCAACCAGTGTTTCGACGTTTTTTCGCTTTTCCACCCCGGGTCTTCGGATGCGATGATACCCAGCAGTACGAGTTTTGAAAACCACTAAACAGCTATAATCAACCACCACTTTTTTTTCTACACTTTTACATTTTTGCGCCTTTATCATCAAGTTGTCTACTTCTTGCTACATTTATTCCTTGTGGCGATCCAAGTCATCTGTTTGGTCTTACGCGTTCAGGGTCCTCGGTCATATGACAGTGCCGTCGCATCCGGTCCCCTAGTCACCTTCCTCTCTCAGCCGATTCCTTTGTTACTGTTCGCTCAACAGCTCGTAGCTGTCGCCAATCGGCCGATCCCCATCAACAAAAAACGAGTTTTTAATGGACATGTTACACATGCGCTGTAACAGCTGCCCACAATCTGGGGATCGCATCAGGCCGCCCACACACACACCTCTCTTACGCCAAGAACTGCTAAAACTCGAGCTTACCGTCATTGATCGGCGAGGGCTGACATGTGTCTCCGTTGAGGTTCTACCAAAGGTCGGGAGGCTTGTGATGCGGCACCCCAAAAAGAAACATGCGGAAGAACGGGGTTTTTGATTCTTTATGTATGCGCTCAGCGTAAGGTTCAATCGGTTGAATTGGCAATGTTGGATTTCTTTTTTTTTCGTTTACCAAGGGTGCCCCGTATTCTCTAGCTCAGTCAGCTTGGAAGCTGAACTCAGGATACAAAGTTGGTCTCTCGGTTGGATATTTCCTGTTACTCCAGTCATATACCAATCGTATTCTTCCCGTCTTTTCCCCCGTAAGCGAGATTGGATTTTGCGGTGAGCGAGCGGGAGAGAAAATTGTTCAGAGCTGAGCTTGCCATGTTAAAGTTTTTAAAAGCCGTTTTATTGGGCACACGTTATACGCCAGCGTAATCATCTTGAAAGTGACATTGCGCTTAGGGTGTTTGCAGGGACGTGTGAATACGAAAGTATATAGTCCCCCAGCCTCACTCTAAATTCTGGCTAGTTCTGGAAGCCAAATCCACAACACAGATGTTTCTTTAGTTGACATGATTTATTATTTTACTTGATGATTGGATCGAACGAGCATCCCGTGCCAAAGTAGCCTTACGGCCGTACATGTGTTGATCTGGTTCGCATAGAAGATCACCAGAACCTAGCACGCTTACCGCGCTGTTAATCTACGCATGGTATAGATCATCAACCTTGCCCCAGTCGCTTACTTAGATGCCAGGGAACTAGTACAAGGGGGATAGAGAGCAAAAGGGGAATCTTCAAGGGCATCACATAAATTGCCGTTGTCGTCGTATTCCACTTTTGTCTCTCTTCCTGAGCAGCGGAACAAGGCGCGGAACAAGGCCGATGAATCCCCCTACTACTACCTAAATAATGACGTCGACCAGCCTCTACTACCTAACAAGGTCTAGACCTTGAAACTGACAAGATCGTAGCTACATGTATACCACTACCAGGGTTCTACTAAGTAGTAGCAGAGACCCCAACAACTTTCCCAAACTCAACATCATGTGTACCTCAACAAACCCCCCCCCTTCACGTCGCGACATCTCGCTGCATCTCTCGCTCACGCGAAATTCGCAAGTATAGACGGGCAAAACAAGCATCGCTACTCCCGCATTAGTGCCTCAGATCATGATGTCAAGTGGTCCAGCCCTTTCTCCCCCCCCCCTCCCTCAAAAAAACGGTACGTAAGGTAAGGTAAGTAAGTCCGACCGTGTCTCCGATATGCCCCCATGTTCCCTTGCAACTGCCCAGGGTTGTTGCGCGCCCGTTGTGATTCATGTTTTTTTTCTTTGCACAGCCACAATAAGGGTTCAAAGCCCCCCACATCGGGTCCTGAATAAGCATGCGGGATTTTTGGTGGCTGATTGCTTGATGGGGGGCGCCGAGGGTGTTGCATGAAACGGTTGTAGGATGCGGATATGAGGGTGGGGTTTGGGTTCTAGAAGCATGTGTAGTTACTTAGAGGGTATAATGGTGGTTTGTTAAGGACCTCGTGGTGGGTCCTTGTGTTGGTGAGGGCTTACCAATGACGGGACAGGGATACTAGATTGCAGTACTGGGTGTTGAAAGTAATGTTTGTCGCAAATTGGTCCATGTTGGAAGTCAGGCTTTTCGACATGTGGTCCGTTTGTACATGTCATTTTGATATGGTATCTGTGTTCCTTCTTTCTTCTTCAAGACACTTGTCGAATAGAATACTTCCCCCTTAGACCGACGAGGTTTGCGAGCCTTCATTTCTTTGCATGCTTGTTGGTTTCTCATCCTTCCTGTCGTCCTTTTTTTTCCTTTCATTTCGATTGATTTGCCATAGGATTCGCTTTCCTGTAATTGTCTCCCCGCTGGTTGGACTCCGGTCTCAGTAGCTTCGGAGCAAGAGCGATTAGGGAAACTTCGTCGTCACCGTAATCAAAACAATCTTGCACTCGGTGGATTTAGTGGTGGAAATGGTTTCGTACGAATGTCGCTGTTGATGTTCTTTAGTCATAGCAAAATTCTCAATCATTGAGTTTCACATGTGCAAGAGCGGTTTCTACCCCCATATCGGATACTATCCCCGTTGGTTGGCGGAACAAGTCTCTACCGCACCCTGACTCGTGACTTTAACCTCCTCCAAGCGGAGTGCCGGTAACATGTGTAATTGAGCATCCTGCTTCCGAGTTTGGCGCTAACATAGTAAGGCCGCAGTATCGCACACTTGGCCAGCTCGGTTCTTGTGTGATGTTATGAGGGGTTAGTACATATGCCGCGGCAAATCACAACACCAAAGTTATGTATATAGATTGCATCGTGCTGTGTATTATTACTCTATTGTTGTCTAACCGGAACTTTTTATGCCTGGGCTTTCATTGCCCGGCTATTTTAAGAGTGCTGGTGGTGAGCACTCAATGCTGCACATCAGTCACTCTAGAACATTTCGCAAATATTGACTGATAGACTCCGCCCAATAACATTATGAAGCACACAATCGTCAGCTCTTTTTCCTCATCAAAGCCCACACTATTGGCTTTTCACCATCGCCTCTTGACTCTCGTTCCCAATCTCCGTTATCCCTTCGACTCCATACTTACGGTTGCCAGTCAACCTGTTTGACGAAAGACGCTTCATAAAGATCTGATCGCTGTGGGATCTTTCATGCTGATTGCGTGGCGTTTTGCCGGTCGACTGTCCGTTGCTTCTTCCTACGTAGTGCGATATCTTAGGGATGAATCTCGAAATAAGGATCTTGAAGGTGGATGCACAGCTGCATATGATTCCTACACAGAGGTCTTTGGTTAGCCGTGCTTGTGCTACCGAAGTTATAGAATGATGAATCCTGAGTGTTCTTACCAATGTATATTTCGATGCTATACCAGTTGAGAGAGTCGGCCATGTAGTAGTAAACGTCATCGACCCTATTGACGAGGAAGAGCACGTAGTAGAAGCGCACACAACCAGCTGTTCTATGTGAGCACTTTGGTTGTCAATATCTCGTGGCCTGCACATACCTGCCACTGCAATAAGTCCGACACCAAGAAGAGCAGCTAGCGCAAACTTTTGTGCTCGTGGCATTTGCAAGTTGGACACAATCAATACCGGAACCAGGTATATAGCAAGATCCTGCAAGATACTGGCAAGCCGTAGGGTCAGCGTCTTTCCTTTTCTCAGCAAGGACATTACAATGAAACACACTTCATGACATTGTTGATATTGAAGAAGATCTGCCGCGTACTTGACGACATACACTTCTCTGGATTTTTCGCCTGTGCTGCTAGATCCCAGTAGAGCGACGTTGGTACGCACGACAATATAAAGGAGAAGAATGTCATGATGGATAATGCGAGGACCCAGCCCATGAGGAAGTACACAATCAACCTGGTTCTTCGCCGTGGATCAAGTCTTTGGTAGAACACCAAGATGCTGAACTTAACAAGGCAGCTGGCAAAGACATAGAGAAGACGCGTCGCGAGGTTCGCTTTGAGCATAGGCGTATAGTCTTGGGGGCGAATGTCGCGTGCTAGTCACAGTATCAGCTTGGTGCCCATCAAAGTGTAATAGGTGTATGGACCGATTTACTGCGCTCGCCCGTACCATACCACCCGCCTGTTTTTCGTCAACATGAGTTCAATATAGACTTTGGAGTTCGGTGTAAATCGCGGACATACTAATCACATTGGTAACCGAAAGCATCATTGTGCAGAAAGCACCCGCTACCATTAGGTCTATCACGGTCAGCACTGCTAGAGTCGATAAAAATCACGCAGGTTGCCGAACTCACAATCGTCTGTCGCCATTCGTAGCCCCAGTAAACGTGTTCGCACATATATTCGAAGAGACACAACAAAAATCGTGACAATAATAAAGGAAATGCCGACTGCGAAAAGAGACGCCTGTTTAGAGCCATGCTGCAAATCCCGCGCGTGTAGGGAGCGTAGAGTCTCCTGCAAAGTAGCCATGTCGAACGCGATCACGCCTCGGACAGCAAAGTTATAAGTTATGTGATAGGACTCGCCCATTTGTGACCACGCCCCTTCTCCCCACCACGATACGAGGCGAGAGAAAAAAGAACCTTCGACGATCAGCCAGCTTGCGAGCAGGCGAACTCTCCAATCAACATGATAAAATATTCGGGCCGTATACACAGGCTTCAAACCCGCTAGTCTCACACCCATGACAATAACCTGTCGCGTTCCGGGCCAATGCACCTATTTCCAAGTCATTTTTCTTATTCACTCCAATCTTTTCTCTTGAAAAAAAACAATAGTTTTTTTCGAAAATACTTGGAGCTAATGAATGCTGTCCCTGTCGACTACTGTAATTTCAAGTCTCGGAGGTGCAAGTAGGCTGTGTAAATCGTGCTTTAAGCTTCTTGTCTTCTCACTTTATGCCCGATCTTGGCAACGGACAAATACGCCCTTGTGGGTCTCGAGGTGTCACTTGCCAATAGGAGCTCATTCCCACATCCCTGTTACGGCATGGCCTAGCGCGGCTAAATTGCATTGTCATGGATCTACATAAAAAACAGTCCGATACGACAGGGCTCGGGTAACCTGTTATAGGAGGGTTTTAAAAGGGACGTTGAAATAATTACAGCCCCCCTCGCTGCACATTCACCCGGTTAACCTGTTCGGGAAGCCCGAAGAAGGAGGCAGCGTAGTTGTTCTGGAATAAAGCAACCACAATGCTGATTGTTGCTCTGTCGATACGCCGTTGACGCCAGGCGAGAATCACTGACTGGTATATTTCTAGTCAGTGTTATGAGGCTGGCAGAAAGCCTGATCACAGCAGGTATCAGAGGAAGCTGTATACCTCTTATCGAAGGGCAACGCAAAGCATAAGATTCAAAGTGTTTTGAACTTCCTTGATACATGATTCACGACAAAGCATGCAAGCACATGGGACCAGGGCTATATGGGCACCCCATCATACCGACAGACATGGGGCTTTCGGGAATAAGAAGACAGGCCAGGTCTTTTCAAATACCGGTAAGCTGACACAGACACGTTGCATTCCTTCCCAGCACCTTAGACAACAGAGGCGACAGAAAACAAATGGCACAGTATTAGATTCTCGCAATAAGCTACGATTTCTAGGCACACATACTGCTAGCTATAGCATATTCCTCCCTGTGACCGCAATGCACGGCTTCACCGCCCTTTGGCACTCGATCGACACGCGCAAGGCGGTGGCTCCTGACCGGTATAGGGTGGGATGCCTAAGTCTCTAGACATAAAATAGACGTGAAGAGGCGACCTTTGGGCATACATGGCATGCCACTAGTACCAACACTCGGAGAACTGAATCTCCAAGTGTGTCAACTAGGGTCTACCTAATCTCAATCTCTTCTCCAATAATCCGACTGCGGTACGACATCGGCACGAGCGAATACGCCGAGAAGACGAGATGAAGCAGATGGATACACACCACTGTACCTGCATTCTGAGGAATGATAGAGCAGTTTCTTTCTTACAAGTCTGACAATTCGGAGACGCTACCACTAAGAAAAACGCCCCTATAAAATCGTACCTAACATCACTATTACCACTCGTACCACCACCACCACACCTTAGCTCCACAATATTTCTCCGAAACCACCGATCACAAGCATAGTCCAAAGCTTATTTTCCACATCGAATATCGCCTATATACGTCCACGGTAAGTAAGCAAGACGGGGGGAAAAGGAGATATATACCTAACCAGCCAATTGGAAAATAGAAAAATGAGATTTTTTTTCTCCACGTCGTCTAAGGATGTGATTCATCGGAGACATGTGATGGGCAGCCATAAGGCAGCCACTAGTAAATGTCTTTGTGGAGCAACAAAAGGGTAGGTGTGGGACTTTGGGCTGGACGTGTACGTGTATAAATTTTTGTGGAGATTAGATAGGTTCTAGAGTATGTACTTGGTATTTTGGCTTTGAAGATAGGCATGGAATGCTGGGTTTGGGATGGGGGTTCTAATCTATGATCTACGTAATTTACTTGAAATGGCAATCATGGTTCGTGATGCCAAGGCTCTCCGTCGTAGAGCAAAATAGCAGATCTTTTCTTAATTGCGGACCAGTTCAGCTTACGCGTACTACTATATTATGTGAGAAAAAGCAAAAATACAGAGGCAAGTATCTGGACTGTCGAAATCAGTATGGTATCCAGCAACACTATTCGTGTGCGTCAGCCTCGTGCAATGCTCAAAACTTTCAGCTCCTACTTTGCAAAAATCCATAATTAATTATAAGTAAGAATACCAAAGGTACAGGCCAATGAAATCAATGAACAAAAGAGAAAGTCACAATGTAAATGGTTCTCGCCTTCCTCCCCACTCCAATCTTAGTCACACGTTCTACATACATAGACCAGCCAATCAGAAGAGTCGGAATCGACTCATTCTGACCCAATCTCCGCGCGTTTTTATCATAACAGCCTCGCTAGAACAGAACACGCCATGGAGATATATCCCAAAATAATATAAATGGGCTGAAAGTAATGTCCTTGCAAAAACAAGAGTCATAAATGACATTAACATTCCTTGTAATCGAGTCAATCAACGCAGAGCGCAAAGCAAAGTTTACTTGGCACACAGACAGCTGGCTGGTGATCAAAAAGAAGCATGGTGAGAAAAGCTAAAGAAGTGGTGGCGGCAGCGGGAGCGGAAGGACATCCGGGTGGAAGGCACATCACAGTCACAGCGCAGCAATCACGGTATGCACTGGATGCACTTGACGCGCCTGCTTCGAAAGAGGTACGCTACCATACAGACTTCTTATACGTCAGTACAAGAAACAAGGATCGTCAGCTTATATAGGTCGTGTGTAGATACTCGTAAAGGACCTGAGTATTGCAGTTGGGAACCGAGAACTAGTTTCACGGACGACCCTGCACCTGCTAGAAGCGCGCCACTACGTGCTAGTCGGACGGAACGGAACGGGCAAGTCGACATTGCTCACAGCCATTGCCGGCAGACTGGTCCCGGGTATTCCTTCCAGTACGCGCATCCTGCTGTTGGGGCAGACGGGTGGTCCAGGGCTCGGAGGGATGACGGACGGGCTGAGGCTAGAGAGCGAGACTGTATTACAACATGTGGTCCGAAGCGACCGGGTCCGGGAACGCTATGTGCAGGAAGCCATGACGCTTAGCGACGCGGTTGAGAACTCTGTTGACCCCATTGCGCCAGCCCGGGCGTATAGACGCATTGGCCATGCTAGGCTGGGTTTGCAATTAAGAGAAGGGCATCTTGTTGCGGAGAGAAGGAGTGGCGCCCGGGGGAAGCAGGCAAGAAAGGAACTTGTCAAGCTTGAAGAGCTATTTCAAGAGTCTGAGAAGCGTTTGGCAGAGAGTGAAGGGGATATTGATCCTACGACGCTGAGCGAAGAGACTCAGGCTGCTATGAGCATGCTTTCTGAAGTGCAGGCTTCACTGGATCTCATGGATGCAAACGCTGCAGAGTCCAAAGCCCGAATGATCCTACTCGGCCTTGGATTCAAGGATGATCGTATCGATGGTCCGACGTCAGAGCTATCCGGAGGTTGGAGGACACGCTGTGAGCTGGCGTGCGCACTAACACAGTACGCTGATGTGCTATTGTTAGATGAGCCTACCAACTTTCTCGACTTGCCATCGATCATATGGCTACAGGGGTATATTAATAATCTTAAAAATACGACAGTCCTGATCACAACCCACGATCGTGACTTCGGGAATGCAGTAGCTGAAGAGCTCATCGTCTTGCGCAATCAGCAACTCGAGACTTTCCGTGGCAGTCTGAGCTTATATGAGCGGGAAAGATGGAAGAAATTTCGGTACTTGACGAAGATGAAGGAGGCGCAGAACAAGCAAAGAAAGCACATGGAAAAGACCATCGCAGGCAATATCAGAGCAGCTAAGGACAAGGGAGACGATAAAAAGCTCAAACAAGCCGCATCCAGGAGGAAGAAACTGGATGACCGAATGGGAATGCAGGTCAGTGCCAAAGGCAGTCGGTTCAAGCTCAATCGTGACCTTGCAGGTTATCATACATCGTGCCGTGGGGAGATTGAGATACCAGACTTTGATGCCCCAATAGAGCTGTCATTTCCGCGTCAGCCATCCGACCTGCCCTTCCCAGGCGCACTGGTAAACCTGGAAAAGGTGTCGTTTGCATACTCCACGAACAGGAAGGCGCCAGTCTTGAGGGATGTTAGCTTGACGATACATGCAGGAGCACGTATTGGACTGGTTGGTCTCAACGGCTCTGGAAAAACGACGTTGGTGTCACTGATTATGGGCAGCAATGGAGATGGTCTCGTGCCAACGTCGGGAAGCATTACGCGGCATGCAAGGGCGAGAGTTGGTCGCTTCTCGCAGCAGTCGGTGGAAGAGATTACTGCAATAGCGTCCGCGGATCCTCAACTAACCGCCCTCGGGCATGTAATGAATTCGGTCGGTGATGATGTGCAGGAAAAGGATGTGCGAGGGATTCTAGGGGGTCTGGGTCTGCACGGCCATACAGTATCAGACGTGCCACTAGTGTTGCTGTCGGGAGGGCAAAAGGTTCGGGTTGCGCTGGCTAAGCTGCTGTGGCCGCCACCGCATCTGCTGGTTCTGGACGAGGTGACGACGCACCTGGATGGAGATACAATCATGGGTCTGGTGCTAGCGCTGAGGGAGTACAATGGGGCGTTATTGGTGGTGAGCCACGATCGATTCTTCATGAGGTACGTGATAGCCCGAGCTGGATGTCTCGACGACACTGGAAATAGTCATATCAAGGTTCAACTATTGACCGCCCCACAGAACCGCCGTGGAGGGAGAGTGGCTGTACAAGCTAGCGCCAGGGGTTCGCAGGCCCGAGGGCGAGGCTGGCGGCGACGAGAGCGACTCAGACGACGAGGCAGAGACAGGGGTCGCTCCGGGAACCGTTTTTCGGCTGTGCAAAGGGCAGGTCCAGAGGCTAGCAGGCGGTATGGATGAGTATGAGGAGATTGCGGCATGAACGGCAGGCCGGCCAGACAGGGCGGCGTTGGTGTGAGTGGTGGTTGGCCAGGGCGATGGCCGACGAGGATGATGGCGATGATGATGGCGATGATGATGGTGGAGCTGTTCCCTTCTTGATGATGACAATGAGGAGAGACACGCGTGTGTCTACCACCATCCAACCAACCACCATGCTCACGGCGCAACGACACAAAAGTGCCGACCCCGTCGTGGCATTTCGACTCGCCTCGACGTCGTCTGACAGACGCCAGGGCCAGCAGCTTCGGGCGGGCTTGCTTCCCGCTGTACGCACAGGCGGCTTGGCGGCATCTGCGCGCGCATCACGGTGCGCGCGAGGAGGTTTAGGGGCAGCTTTTCACGCCAAGCAGCCAAAGTAATATTGCTCCCACGCGTCGCTCTCTTCGACTGCAGCGTCCAATTGGTCTTCACTCATTTGCCATTGGCGTGCACTATGCCCATTTTCCTTACTCTGCCCCCTCTACCCCTCTACTCATCGTAATAATAATAATGGCATAGCTAGCCCGTGGCCCTTAATCCTCCGACCGCCGTGCATGAAGGACATTTCGTTTTGAACTAAGCTCGAGCCTGGGAACCCTGAAGACCGGTCGTAGTCTGCGACCATCACCATGGGCGAACCCGAACCATCCTCGCCGCCTCGCTCTGCTGCTGAACCGCAGCTCAAGGCTGCAAAAGACAAGAACTGCCCCTTTTGCGGCCAGGCATTCACCTCCTCCAGCCTCGGACGCCACCTCGACCTCTACATCCGAGCCAAGAACCCAAAGGCCCCAGACGGCATTCATGTCGTCGATGAAATCCGTAAGCTGCGCGGCGGCATCACCAGGCGCCAGGCAAAGGGCAGCGTCTCCACCCCCAGGCGCGATGAGAGCGGCGCCAGCACCCCCGCCACCAAGAAGCGCATCGCCAGCGAAGACTCGTCCATGCTCATGCAGAGCCCCGACGACGACGACGACTCGCTCGAAGTCGGCAAATCCAGAGGTGCCTTCAAGGACGTGACCTGGGGGGCTGGCAATCGCCCCTCGCGCCTCCTGACCAAGACACCAGACCCCCGCCGAGATGCATCACGTCAGCTACGAAAGGCAGACCTCGACCAGAGACAGAAAACGAGCGAAGAAGTCGAGATTGCGGCTGCCACAGAGATGGCGCTGCGGGAGCTGTTGAAGAGCGTACGTGAAGCAAAGTAAGCCCATCACCCCACCCAACCCAACCCACCACCTTGCTCCATACTAATAGACGCAGTGCAAAAGCATCAGGTATCGGCCTCTTCGACTTCGATCCCTACGCCCAAAATTTTCCCTCCCTATGCCTTCACATCCTCCCCGCACCCTCAACTCTCTTCTCCCCCACGCCCTTTCCGACTGCCGAGTCATGGTCCATCGCCCCGCCCGGGCAGAAGCAGTTTGAAGCGCTGAATAAGCAGGTGCGTGAGCGCCTGCTTGCCTACCAGCGCCAGCGACACCTCAACCAAGTGTTTCCCTCTGGCACCTCCAACCCCAATGCTCCTTCCTCAGCCACTTCCTCTCCCCTTCCCACCCCACCACTCTTCGATCACGACCCCCAACGACTCTTTGGCCACATTGCGGATGCCTACCACCACTGGAACCAGCATTCAGACCAGACGAGACAGGATTACTGGCAGATTGAAATTCTACGCTGCTATGCCCGTGCTGATGACCGACGACGAGAGGCTGAAGTCCAGCTAGAGAACGCCCGCAGAGAGAATGAATATCTCAAAGCTAGCCGTTGGTCATCCGGTGGCCCCGACATGTCACCCATCAGTATCAATCTCGGCGTCGACACGACCAAGGAGCTTGCAAAGCACGGCATGGACTACCGCAATTGGGACTATGACCGCCTGATTGATAAATGGCGAACAGCCATACGTGAAAACAGGGTGTCTGTTTCAGGCCTAGCTGCTCAGAAGCCATTGCCTGGCGACGCCAGTTCGCGTAGCTCCATGGCCAGCCAGCCGGCACAGGTATACGCTACTGCTAACCAGCCCAGACAGGGCAGTCCAGTGAAGGTAGAGGCCAGTATACCTTTTAGCGCGCCAGCAACGGTCAATGGTGATGTTGGTAGCGATCAAGTTGATGCAGAAGGCGATGATGATGACGGAATCGATCTCACCCCACACACAAACGACGAGGAAGACACCATGCACCATCTTCATCACCAGGCACATCGACAATCAGTTCACCAGTCCCAGCCTCAGCACCATCATACTACGCCCCTCCAGCCCACGCCACCACACCATCAGCAACAGTTCCAGTCCCACATGCAGACAACCCAGCATATCACGCAAGCCCAAATTGCCCAGGCTCAGGCCCAAGCCCAAGCATGGGCAGCAGCTCGCCAGCACATGAACCAGTCACGGAATCAAGACTTTCACCCACATCAGCAACATCAACTCTCGCCACATCTGCAACATGTCAGCTCAGCCGACAGTAGCCGACGCGAATCACTGGCCATGATGGATCCCCACAACCTGAACCAAAGCAACATGAGCGGTATGAGCGGTTCCATGGGCATGCCAGCTGGTATGGACGGTCTTGACAACCACCAAGACCAGTTTTTGCGCCTCGACATGGGTATGTAAACAGGCTTCGTTGGCTCCAACGATGGCGGTGTGTCCATGGGTTCATCAGACGTCCCTCCCGCCAAGACTGTCTATATCAAAAGGACATGTTTTCGCAAAGGGGTAGCATGATTGATGGTCATGTCTATTCAACAATGTTGGCCTTTTTTTCCTTTGTCAATTTCCTTTGTTCACACTTCGATTTTCTTTTCTCTTTTTCTCAGCTTGGCCCCACCGTGCGCATATTCATATACCCGGCCTCGTCATTTGATACCCATCTTTGATCACCTGTATACCCTTTACCTAATACTTGTGCATTTTACATTGAGAATGTCTTTTTCCTTTGTAGATTCTACACGCCTTCGTTGGCACAACAATTGGGAGGCCATCTTGCTCATCATTTGTATATACCCTTTTATAAAATTCCATCTCCTTAGATATTAGATAAATTGGCGGTGCCCGGGGGAAGAACTGGACAGGCTATATATATATAATCAATACAAAACTCGGAAACCAATACAAGGCTTCGGTCATCGGCATATTACTTGACGGCGTGAGGCTGGGGGCATCATGTGGCGTTGATCTGTGTGGCGCAAATCTATCAGGGTGTGAGTACAGGGTGTCCAAACCTCGTTTTATATATAACAACTCCTTGTCGAAGGCAGGTTTTAACTTTGAAAAGGTGCTTCGGATACAAAGATCTAAGGAATTCCGTGCTGCTAAATCTGACCTGTGTGTCACATCTTGCCAGATCATTTAACAAGTGAGGGAGGATAAAATCATGGGTTGCCTTTTATGGAACGCGAATTAGTGTGTAAGGAGATATGTGCGAATGAGTTAATAAAGGTTTTTTGGGCAAATAAATTGATGTTTTAACATTTCAATTCACTCTGTGAATTATCACTTTTGATTAAGCGACAAACCCGGGGCGTACCTGCCTAGAGTGCCTGTGGTAACTGCAACTCCACTCCTGCCTCATCACACTGATGACGTTTGTATCATATAGCAACCGCCTGAATGACCTTTTCCACAACAGCTACCTCATCAACCTGAACGACATCGTCACCGCATGCTTGCCCCAACCTCTTCCACATTACTGCCGTGCATCAATCACAGTACGGCATTCTCGCAAACAAACCCTTCACAAGTATTCAACATGACCTTCACCGATAAAGATAACAAGGTTTTGTTATCCAAAAAAAAGTACAGAACCATAAGGGAATGGCTGCAGAAGCGCGTGCGAGAAGCGATATCACGACAGAGGTTGAAGGATGCAGAAGGAAACACATACACACAGCGAAAGACAGCCCCCGAGCGGTCGTACACAAAACGAGCATGTATGAATGCATCTGAGATAGACGTGATTTTCCTTACACCAACAACACCGGTTGATGGCAGACGTACCTCATGTCGGTCACCGATCCTGCCTCCAATCCGCCTGACACGACCAGACTCTAGCGTCTTTCGGGATGTCAATGCATGGCTGGAAGCTAGTGTAAACACGCCATCACCGCTGCTCATGTCTGGGATCTCATACTGGAAAGAGGCAACAGTTCCCAATGTCAAAGGCTCGGCAGTCGCTCAATATGCTGTGCCACTATCTGTAGCCTTAGGCGTAGCCAGGTCGACAACATCTACAAGACAACGAACACCATGTTTCCGACGTTCAGCTAGAAAAGTGCAAGTTCAGATGCCTTCAGTACTATGTACAAAGTCTGCGCATCTGCCGGGTAAGAAGCGTAGGAGAAGACAATCAGTGTGCATAACTCCTCTGTCAATTTCCCATGAGAACGTCCAAGAGGATACCACTCCTATACTCATAACACGATTGACATCTTTCTTCAAACCTTTGATACTGCTACTGAGGCAGCAAACATCGGCGCGTCATGGGGTATTGATATGTGTCAGCGATTTACGAGAGTGTATTCCTCCTCGACATGGCACACCCAACAGTGCAACATGCGGTGATGTGAAAAATAACCCTGAGCGACATGTCCATAAGACTTTTATACGCACAGGGCGAGGCAAAGACAGCACAAGGCCGTCTACAGCATTAGCAGGCCTTGTTCGTGAAGACTCCGTGGGAGATTTGTCCGATGTCCCGACATACTCCTCTGGCCCACCGCCCCCGTCCTACCGGTCGCACCGCGAGTCGATGCTTACTACATCGTCTTTCGGTTGTATTGACGGAATGAACCCGGCGCAGCGTCAGGGTAGCCAGCAGCGAGCAGCATTACAACGGGGGATGAGATGCAAGCTGAAGAGGCTTGCTCAAAACTTTGCAATTTGACTAGTGAAGGCGGGTGATTTGCGGAGACCAAAGCCTGACAAGGGAAAGGCTAGAGAGCACAAGACGATGGAATAGTGGCAAATTACAAAGCAAAATTGAGCGGAAAGTTAATCCTGTGTGTATTGTAAGGACATGGTTATCGCCGGACATGGATGGGCGACGAAACGATGCTAGAAGATGTATGGCAGCCATAAGACACTACGACTGTATGATCTAGAGGAAGGCATAGTTAGGCATGCAAGTATGTATATTGTGATTATGACAAGTACCAAGCCATGAACAGGCGAAAGAGAAACAAACACTTTGGTGTGATGAGTGATGTTGATTTGGAACATTACGTGGTATGTCTACACCGTCGGTGAAGGGCGGTGGGTGGTAGACGGAGGTCACGGTCATATGACGTGTGGGATCGGGCCGCGGTGAACCGAAGCGGCTGGGGCTGATTGACCGCCTGCTTATTTGACGGGACAGCAATGCACTCCACCATCTCCATTCATTGTTATTGGATCCGACGTGGCACGCTGCACGACGTCCCAACGCTCCCACGCACGCAATTGAATGTCCATGGCCGCCTGCTAGATCATCTCGGCCGCCAGCACGACGAACCTCTCCGCTGGCTGCTCCACTTTGTTGCTGCCACGCGCAGAGACAGCGACGCACCATTACAGCAGTATATGCATCACCGACGGCCCAACCGCAGCCGCGACTCCACTTGAAAGACAGGACGCAGCCGTACAGTCAGACGTGAGCATGGCTTCCGACGATGAATCTCATTCGCGGTCCAAGAGGCCAACGCCAATGACCAGACAGTCGTCGTCGCAGTCGCACATTTCGCAGTCGCCGTCCGAGGGAGGCCACCAGCGGCCTACGCACCACAAAGCCCAGCGGCACCATGTTGTTGGCCAGCGCGTACAGAGGAATACATCGTTTGGCAAGAACCTCAACAAGCTCAGCAAGGCCGAGAAGCAGGCACAGCAGGCGCAGCAAGGAGTTGAACACGGCGGCCGACACCACCGTCGTTCGCAGTCTGGTAATTCTGTCTCTGTGCCCAGTAGCCCTCACTCGCGGCCGGGTTTCAAGCGCCATGCATCATCTGGTGCTATCGTGAGAGTAAACCAGGCACAGGTGCAGGCCAACCTACGTAGAAATCACTCGAGCGGCCATTTGCCGCCGCGACAAGGGCATGGCAAACACGGGCTCAAGTCCAAGGGCGATCATACTGTATCGAGGCGCGCACTCGCGACACCCAACCGATCTCGCCAATCATCGCCCGAGCCAGGTGCAGGAGTGCATTTCGACCTCGCCAACGAGGACGAGGATGGCGAAGAGGCCGGGTGGACGGAAGAGAGTGCGTCTCAGTCACCAACAACGACTCGATCCAACACGCGCTCCAACTCGGTTATACTCGACGCACAACACCGGGCGGCTGAGATCAACATGGAGAGAAATAGGGGGGAGCCATCACAGCAAATCGGCGCAATCCGGGAACAGCCAACCCAAGCGGCTCAGGCAGTTGTCGACCGCACACGCGGCAGCACACAAATCAACGGAGGGAGTTCGTACCAGCACTCGAGGCCTCCGGATGCTGACATGATTACTTCACGTCTACTCCAGCGCAGTGCTTCGCATCATGTCCCTCCTAAAACAACATCGGTCGCGGCCACGGTAGTGTCGTCGTCAGACCGACACAATCTCCTTAGCCATACGGCTGGATCTGTGGGATCGACGCTGGTAGACACATCCGGGCGCGACCTAGTATCACGTTTCATGGACGGTGACGGTTCAGCAGGAACACCACACGACGGCGAGTACATGGCCGGGCGCGGTGCCAAGGACGAGGACGAGGGAGGTGGGCTGGACAAGATGAAAAGAAACAAGTCAATGCCAAACTTTAGTGGCGGTATAGACACGCCGTCGAAGACACCGCAGCGGTCAGGCACGACGACACCTACCAACCTGCCGCCGTCACGGACTCAACAGAAGCTCATGTTGCAACGAGCGTCATCCAACGTGGAGCCGCAGAAACTTGTGCCCGTAACTCTTCCACGGACGGGCGGGCCGACTTACCTTCAGTCGAGCATACAGTACAATGCAAATGGCGAGGGACGGCTGGACCCACGGCTGCTGCAGCAGTTTAACCATGTTGCGGTCGAGTACAGCGTAGTGCGAAGATACCGCAACCCGATCGCGGACGCGGTTGCGCGCATCTCGCAAATGCCGGGCATGGCTGTCAAGATGCGGGTGTGCAAGCAGCAAAAGGCGAATGTAAACGGGACGGGAGCAAACAGTTTGAGCACGAGTTTCAATGATGGAGTTGCTGAAACGGATGGAGCGGGATCGCGGAGATCGCGAGTCAGTTTCGAGAAGGCGAGGAGCAGTCGAGCAGAAGGCGAGTTTGAAGGGCGGCAGAGTTTCGAGAGCGAGCAAGCGCGCAGTCGAAACGAAGCCGAGGAAATGTGTCGGCGACTGTGGGAAAGCGCCGAAGTGGTTGAAGCGGACTGAAGATTGGCTTGTGCTGCCGATCACGCATGCTTTGTCGAGTCGCGCAAGGGAAAGTGTTTGCAACTATCGTGAGAAGGTTGCAGGGAAGAGTATTGTTTGGACAGGTGCGTGCGCCCACATGTCCCTGACCTGAGGCATTGTGTTTTGAGGGGCTTTTAAGAAGTGAGGGAGGGCTTCTGCTTGGGTGTTTGTTTGGCGACTGAAAGCAGGATGGTGTATATTATTGTTTGGACTAGGGGCGGGGGGGTGACGGCTGCCCTAGGATTTGATTGATTCAGAGGTCGAGTTCCCAAGTTCAAGGCTAACTGCTGGGCGGTGACAGAGACTACGAATGAAGAGGCGCCCTATACAAATCAGAGTTTGAGCCCTGAGGGTGGGGGTGGGCAGTTTGTGGGTTGCCAGATGATATTACGCGAGGATTTGCGTTCATTTTGCTCGCGTGTTCAAAGAGGCAATGGCGCCGGGCAGAGAGGGATATTGTCGCGAGAGAGAAAGCAAAGGCTTGGCCCATTTGTTCTACTGCTAGTGGCAAAGGGGCACGAACTGGATTTGCAATGGACAGCCGATAGTTCATATGCGAGGCTGAAGAGACGAAATAAGAGCAAAGGTACTAATGACAGGGGTGGGTGGTAAGCAGCCAATCCGAGCGGCGTCGCTTGGGTGAGGTGTAATGGTAATTTTATTTTTTTCGACTTGTTGGCTTTTGGGCAGTGTGTGTGCCAAGTTCTCACGATCATGCGCACATGGAGGAGCAACCGTGCTGGAAGCCGGCCGCTGCGTGCTACTGCGGCTCCTGCAGCTGTTGAGCAAAAGAGTCACTGAGGCGACGGCTGCCACTGGACAGTACTCGATGGTGTTGGGGCAGGCGGGCGATCAGAGTCTTTGCAGAAAATTCTTTACCCTCTCACATCACCCGACAAGACTCTCAGGCTGACTCCAGATGACAGCACAGCGAGAATTGGCGTCGCCACGATGAATGGGGCCCGCTCCGGCGAGGGCTGATAGCGTGCCACGAGGGTGACGAGCGAACAAAGGCAGTGGGCTGGATGCGGTGTACCTACCAGCTCCGCGTCCACAAGTCACGGCTGACGGCCAGTTGCGCAACGATTCGCTGAGCACGACTGTGGTGTCTGTGCGGCGCGCTTTTCTTGTCAGGCTGGGTGACGATGGAACGATTGGGGTTAGACTAGGTTTCCCTGGCCAAACGGCCATGAAACCACGAGCCTTGGGTGTTGAGACACACGGGCATGGGGGGTCAGGGCATGTCTGGCGACAAGGGCATCTGGAGCTGTGTGTTTGTGCGCGCATCCAGGGCGAGGATGGGGGGCTGTTGCAGCGATGATGGAAGAGGCGGAGGTGGTGGTGGTGAAGGATGCAGATGTAGTCATGGTAGGATGCACGCCAATGCGCTGGTCAGGTACACCCGAGCGTGCCGTTTAGTGGGAGCAAATGGGCAAGGCCGACCTGCGTTAGCGCCTTGCAGGATCCGAAATTGCCCCAGGAACAGGGAAATTGCGGCCATCCAAGGCAGGAGCGACCTCCCCAGCCGACCCACCAGCATCGTCTTTCTCCCCTCAAACGTCCCACTCCGCCTGGACCCTACCTTACTCTCTCTTTGCGCCCGCTCTTTTAAATTTGCTTCTGCCCCATCGGCTGATTACATTCTTTAGCTAGCTCTCACCGTTGCTTACGCACTGTACACTTTGTATACACTCACTCACCACTCTCTCTATCAACACTCATTTGCGCTCCCGCTATAGTCGCATTCGATATTACCCTCTTGCGCCCATTCACTTCACCTTGCAACAAACCAAACACGCACGCAAACCAAAATCATCACCACTACCACCATGCGCTCCTTCCAGCAAATCCCTCTCGCTCTCTGCGCCCTTGTCGCAAGCGCTGTTGCTACTACCTCTTCTGAAGACACTATCAAGTACGATGCTACCGTCTACATCACCTCGACCATCACCCGCGTCAACACCGTCACTGCTAGCTCTTCTCCCACCGGCGCCCCAGTAAACCAAACCTCGACCATTGTTGCTATCCATCCCACCGTTGCCCCTTCTTTCAACTCTTTCAACGCTGGCAACGGCACCAGCGTCGCGTCCACTGCTGCTCCCTCGGCGCCCACTGCTGTCCTCCCCAGCGCTTCCGCCCCTGTAGCCTTCCCTGGCGCTGCCTCTTCTCTCAACGCCAACGCCTACCTTGCCGTGGTCGCTGCTGGTCTTGGCTACCTCGTCCTCTAAGACTACTGCGAGCAAATCCCACCCAACCCAACGCCTCGCTGCTTCTTGCATCATTGACTGGTGCTCGTCTTTGATTCACCACCCCATATACCCGGAAGCTCCTCTGGCCTAGGCCGCTCAACTCTTGTTTTTTCATGCCTTTTTTCACGACCATGTCCCTTGTACGCTTTTTGCATTTTCTGTTCGCCATGTCGCGACCTTTTTTTCGCTTCTCTTACATTCTCTGTTTGGTTTAGCAAACCTAGGTTTTGCTCAATCACCTCCTCTCTTTTTGAACGTTTTGTTTTGTTTTGTTTTACCACCTGTCAAAACATGACATCTTTTTCATGCACGCGCACCCCCCCCCCTTTGATTTGACATGTACATCCAAACTTTCTGGATGTATTTCAAATCATATTTTCCCAAAACCCGCTTTTTTATCTTGTAATCAACGTCCCCCTTTTTTCGTTATTATCTGAGACGATTTGATGATGGAAATAAGTGTGTCGAGGTTACAAAACCTTTTGGCGTGGTGTCCTCTCTTTTTTTTTGCAATTTGTTTGATTTGGGACTTTTTGAAGTTCCATAACTTACGTTCCTTTTTACTACCCCCGTTGGTTCACCACTTGTTTTTTTATATCTATGTTCTTTTTTTGCCTTATGAATGTCAGGTGGTGATACCCCCCCCCCCCCCCGCGCTCATTTTTGTTTTAGCTTGCTTTGGCACGACGTTATACCCCCCCTTTCTCTCTCTCCCTTTTTCTTATTTTCTTCTATATGTAAATGTCGGGAGTGGAGTCACGCTTGCGTGGGTTTCCCGTTCTACATGTTTACGGAAGGTGAAAAGAAAAAGGGGGAGGAGAACCATTTTCGCGGAGGAGTCGGAGTTTGGAGACATATACCCCCACCCATTTTCTGTTTGATCGAATTGATTTGCTGTTTGGACATTGGGAGAGAACTTGGAGGATTTGAAACTTAGGACGAGAGAGAGGGAGAAAGAGAGAAAATATACCAATACTCGTTGCGGCTTTTATCATGTGTACCCATTTTCATAATCCGTTTTCGTTCTGACTTAGTATCGTGACGACGTTTTTCTCCCTTTACTCACCAGATAAAACACTTCCAGTCTGTAAATTCACCCCCTCTTTCGAACCTGCCTCACTTCTCCAACCTCGCCGCCCTCTCCTCATCCCTCCACCACTCACACTGCACCCTCCTCACCCCATCCCCCTCAACCCGACTATTCCCAAACGCCTCAATTCTCAACTGCAACCCAGGTACACCTCCCTTCTCCTCATACCTTGGCCAAACCGGCACCCCCCTTCTCTCCCCTTTGCTCGGACTCCCGCCCAACGCCACGAAATCCGAAAAAAAGGCATGTAGCACCTCCTTCCCTACCTCCGGATACTGGACCCCACCCGCCCCCGCGGGTTCCGCCCATGTATATTTCGTGTCTGCCGTATGCGGCACGCCCTTCCACGCGGGAAAGGTGTTATTAACCGTCCACACCGCTTTAAATAAGGGTGCTCCGCGTTCCGCCATGCGGATTGCGGTTTCCTGGCCGGGGCAGACGTACATGTAATCTGTTAGCGCGGCGGAAAGGCGATTATACTGTGTGGAGTTCGGGCTGAACGCGTATGGTCCATTCACCGGATCGAGCTCCGGGTCTGGATATAAAGTCTCCAGATCTGAGAGATCGGAGGATGTGAGGCCCGGGATGAGGGTGTGGATGTAGGACAGGAATTGTGCGTTTGACGAGATGTTGCCTGGAGAGTAATATTTCGCTTCGTCAAGCACATTCGTTGTGATAGTGGGAATACGGTAGAAAAGACCGTCTCGACCGGCTTGCGAGCCAGCTTGCTCGAGTAAAAACCCGCCGCGTGTGGGCTGGAAGGGCCATGTGATGCTGTATTCCGAGGCGCGCCAGAGCTGGGCGCTTGCATCTTCGAGGGAGGAAATGGGGGCGGCGCGCAGGCAGGCGAGGATGGCGGTGTCGGAGCTATTTGCGGCAGAGGCGCAGCCGGCGAGGGAGAGGTAGCGGCTAAAGTGTCGTTGGTAGAGCGGGTACGAGGCGTTTGGGAAGGAACGCGCGGTTACGCTGCCGGATTGCAGGATGGCTTGGGAGAAGAGGGGGGAGGCGCCTTGTGCGGAGTTGTAATTGTGGAAGAGATGGATGGCGGCGGAGTGGGCGCCTGCGGAGCGGCCGCCCAGTGTTACGCGGGATGCGTCGCCGCCGAATTGTGAAATGTATTTTTGCACGAATTCGAGGAGGGATTGCTGGTCTCGGAGGCCCAGGTTGAGTAGGCCTAGGCGTTCGAACACGGGGGAGGGGAGGAAGCCAAATGAGTTTACCTAGTTCAGGATTTAGTATAGTGGAGGTATATCAGTATTTGGATATGGCCATCTTACTCTGTAGTTGAAGTTGACGACGACTAATGGCTCTCGAGAATTAGATACAAAGGACGGTCCGTCGAAACTCCTCGAGCTACCAGCTACAAAACCACCCTGATGTTGTCAGAAAAATTATCTAATCAACATAGCAAACTGCAACTCACCCCATGAATCCAGATGAGTACAGGTAATTTCTCATGCATCGATACATTCTGCGGACGAAACACATTCATGCTCAGACACGCCTCGTTAACCTCGTACGTGATATCCCGCGGATCCTGATGGCACGAAAATCCATATTGAGTCGCATTCTTCACACCCTCAAACGGTTCAGGAGGGCCAACAGGCGCAAACCGGGCTTCGCCGACGGGCTGCGAGACATAATCGATACCGAGCCAGGCATCCACGGGCTTTGGCAGCGGCTTTTTGGTCAGCGTCTGGGAGATAGTCGTACCAACAAAGCTCCCATAGCCGGGAAGCGTGACTTGGGGCGCGGCCTGTGTCGAGGCGACACTACTCAGCCATACGAGTGTGGTGAAAGTCTTTTGAGCTATGGTAAGACGAGCCATGACGCTGACGTAAAGTTGTGAAAGCAGCTACGTCGACAGCAAGAAGACGTTGCAATTGGAAATACATCATGTTCTACTCAGGTTAATAACAAGGCATGTTCTACATACAGACTCCGAAGTCGGGCCTTGCCAGTATCCGCTTGGTATACGCAGTATACCCTCTTCTCCACCTGTTCTGCTCCAGTTGCCAAGAGATACAGTGGCACAGGCCTTGGGACCTGCTCGATACGGTGGTTTCGATAAAAATTGTGGGGTGCAAAATTGCGTGACTAGCGATCCGTTGTCGTCAACGGTAGACAGGGCCGGTACTTTTCTTACGAGCCGACATGACGGACGTTGGAAAATGTGAAGTGAGCAATGGAAGGTATCGCGAGGGTCAACGCTGCTTCGGGCAATAATGTCCCCGAAACCGGGCTTGCTGCTGCCGATCCCTCGTATCCTCGTATGCGAACCATACCCAACTCTGAGGCATAGACCTCTTCGCCGACTCTTACAACCAATCTCCGACTCAAAATATTCGAATATTGCCCTCAGAAATACGCCCCGTTGCGAGAGCTCATGATGGATAATGTCATCTTCAAGGACGGACCTTTGTGTCTCGAGTCTTACACCAAAGCAACCTCTGACGTCAGTGCAGCCAATCCGATAGAGCTGTCTTTGGTGCTTGCTCAACTCTGTAGATATAGAGTTTGACAATCAACCTTGCGAGCTCCCACCGTCAAACCCTTTATCTAGCTTCTTCAATGCTTCTTCAACCTCCACCGCTCTCTCTTCCCCGCCCCTGAGGCCTTGCACACGGGGCAGATCACGCATGACTTGCTGTACCAGGTCCTCAAGTGCTTTTGGATCCCTCATGCTGCCTAGCGTAGCAGCATCGACTTTTCCTTTACCCTTGCTTCCTGTATCTGAGCGAGATGTCAGTGGTTGCTGAGGCTGAGGCTGGGGCTGTCGTTTTCGCAACATGACCTGCCCTTGTTTGTCCATGTATGTTTCGTACCCTTGTTGATCGAGCACTTCGTCAGGCACGCGGATGTTGACGGGCGATCTGTTGCTACTCTCGCTTGCCGTTGCAGGAGTGCTTGAAGAGGATGATGAATTCGTCGACGTCTTAGCTTTGTTGATTGCATCTTGGCTATATCTCTCTAATGCATGAATGCAGTCTTGGTTTTCTTTGTTGCCTTCCATAAGGAACCGCAGGCACATGATGGCATGCTCGCGGATATACGGGTTGTGCTCGTCATAGGAACAGCAATTCAAAACCGCCTCAATACCACCCAGAGGACGGATCTGATCTTGTACTTGTTTGTTCTTCCACACCAGGGAACTCAGCACAAGCACAGCAAGCTTCTTCAGGTTGCGCCATTCAAAGTCTGAAGGCTCATCGGCAGCTTCATCTATGTACGGCCTAGGTGATGGTGATGTTGGTGGGTGAGCATAGGCCTCTGCAGCTCCTGCTGTAGTGTCATATGGTCGTTCGACAGCGACTGGTTGGGGTTGTGATGACTGTTGTTGTTGTTGTTGTTGTTGTTGTTGTTGCTGCTGTTGCTGCTGCTGCTGTGAAGTATCCGCCTCTGCTGGTGCAGTTGTGGGTGGGGCATGTTGAACATTCCTCAGAGGTGGTGGTGACAGCTGACCCTTAGGAATCGCTGCATCGAGCTCTTTGAGCAACGTAACTAGCTCGTGAGAAATCTCCCAATTACTTAGCATCCTCTTCCATGTTTCGTGTTCAGTGAGGATAGCGAAAAACTCTAGGTATTGGTAGACGCCCTCGTACATGCGTTCCATATCCCAGAGATTGAGGGGAAAGTCCTCAGGTTGTGCATGTCCAGCCCGGATTTGACCCTGCAGAAAGATGAGCGCGCAAGTCTGCGGGATGATATGCCGCCGGAACTCGGTGAGCAGGAAATTGACCATATGAACGTCGCCCTGATCAACTTGTGGGTGGTTCGCTTTGAGATGACCTTTGGCGGGCTGTGTGCGAGCTTGCCTAGCGCGGAAGATGTTGGTGAGAAGTTTCATTATGACAGCCTGGGCTGGCGATATGATATCTTTGGATCTGGTACATTGTCAGTTGAATTTCACCAATTCATCCAGTGGACTTACTCAGATTCTCTGAAAGCATGATAGGCAAACGGTAGGAGCTGGTTTGCAAGGATGGCTTCCATGATTTTCACCATGAACTTGAAGTAGAGCTCTTCCTCCCTAAGGTCCCAAGCAGCAACAAAGATTAACAGCTCGCGCAGTAGATTTCTTCCGTTGTCTTGTGCGAGGAGGAGATGGCACCGCACACCATGCATGCTCCTCACGCTACTGAAGACAGTCGGATCCGAGTGATATCCAGGTTGTCCCTCTTGTGGCTCAACGATGCCGGCCATGATGATCATGGGCAGAACTTCGATTTCCGTGGGCCCCAGAATCAGGGGAACATCTGTGAGCAGACCTCGGCCTTCATCCCCAGGAATGTCGTCGTAGTCGTCATCATTATCATCATCGTCCTCTGGTGGAGGGGAAGTCGGAGAGGCTACGTCACTGATTAGCCCTGATGGTCGGTCGGGGTCTGGCTCCAGACGCTTGAGCAAGTCTTCTTTGCCATTCTGAAGAATCTCGGCTCCAAAAGATGGCGGGTATGTCACACGGAAATCGATCTCACCTGCCGGGGGAGACCGTTTGATGCTGGGATCTAGTAACGAGTCATCCGCTGCTGGTTTTGGGGGCTGTTTCTCCCCATCCGGGGCTGACGATGGTTGGTCTTGGCCGGATTCATCCCCCGGTAACGCGGTAATGGATGAGCGCATTCGATCAACCTCAACCTGGAGCTGGTTAATGCTCTTGGCCAGTGCTTGCACGCTCTCTTCATTCTTGGTATGCTGGTCGACGACCTTACGGTATGTGCTGGACTGAGTGATTTGATCCCGGTATCTGGCAACAACGTCTGCATATAACATGTTCCATTTCTAGAGAGGTTAGTAGGAACTTCGGACAGAGAGACTAGTCTCTACTTACGTTCTTTTCTTCTTCGCTCATGGTCTGCCACCGTCTTCTGCACTCAGCTGCAATCTCATTTGCACCGGCCTTGACTCCGTGCTGTGTGAGAGCCTTCTTGACGTCATTTCCAGTCTCACCGATATAGAGCAGGAAAGGGGACGAGGCGGGTTGTTGGGGTATCTTGAAGGTATCCAAGCTCCGTGCTGCATGGCTTGGCAAAGGCTGTTCTTCTGGAGGTGGTTCTTGATCCTGTTGCGGTAACTCACCCATTTTATATTTCATGTCGGCGAAGTTGGGGAGCTCGTTGTCCAGGTGGCTATCAAAGAGTTCAATCCAAAGCATGAGTTTGCGCTGCTCATTCTTAGCGATGAGGTTGTTTAGGAATTGTAGACAAGTGATCAATAGCTTCTTGTATGCATTGATGACGCCCTGCCATTTGTCCTCATCTTGAGTTCCCGCTTCGCCGTCGTAGCCCCTTGCCGTGACACGCACACAGACGTTTATGAGAGCAAATATGTCCTTGTCAAACAGCCTATCTGCGCTGAGATTCTGTACCCGCTCTCCATGGACTAGCACATTGCGTGCAATGCACACGAGCTGGTTTAGTCGTTCCAGGTCTCTAAGCAGACTTGGCGAGTAACTAGCTATGAGGGGACCCGACAGTCCCTCATATTCTGGAGCCGCAGGATCTGGCGCAGCAAAGCAGCGACGTTCGAGCGAGGGGACGGCGGCCTTGAGTACGCCTGCAAGCTGGTCCCAAAACTCCCATGAGAGGCCGATTTCCTCACGCAGCTCGAAGCTCTTGCGCGATTCTTCCAGCGTCTTCTTCACAATGTCGCGCTCCAACATGCGCAGCGTGTCGTCTCTGATGTAGCCTGGATTGTGAAAGTGAACGGTATACGGCGCGAGTGCGAGGCGAAGATGGGTAAGATATGGTCTCGCTGGTCTGCCATTTGAGCTCTCCGGGCGCTCAGACTCGCTCACGCTCTCGGTGCCGTTGACGCTGCCGTCGGCCATGTTGCCTGCCGAATTCGTCACAGTAGTTGCTGGCGATGTCGCGTGCTGGTTCCAGTCATGCCACAGCTGGTGTTGGGCGAGCAGGCAGCGGTATATCCATACACGGATAGGGCCTGGAGCGCGTAGGATGCGGTAGAGGTTGTTGGAGGCCAGCTCTTGGGCAATGTTGTGGTACTGCGCCAGCGCTATTGAGGCAAAGGCAAGGTGAGTAGGGTTTTTGGAGGCGTCTGGAAAAGGCGAGGGCAGATCAAGGGCAGGCGGCAGCGAATCGGAGGGCGTGGAGAAGTTCGAGTCCGAAGTCATACTATTATTTGGGAGGCGTAGAAAAATTACGATGTCAGGCACAAAGGACCCCACCATGCCGGCCCCGCCTGACGTCGTTTGTCGACTGGGCTGGCATACTATGCAAAAAGACAACACCACATCACCAATCAATGAAGGCTCTCCAAAAGATTTCCAAAAAAGGCATTGCATTCACTCATGCCAACACTGGCTGCTAACAACAATATATATGTATGGAGAAAAATGAACCGCGTACAGGCATAAGTAGCCAAACGCGTCTAGTGGCTCCGACTTGATCTTGGAAACAATGTAATGTGAGTCTTGACGCATGGTAATGGCATCTCTCACGGACATGAATTGTTCCGTTGGTTGCACCACGCATATAAAAGAAAGACTGGACGACAAGCCCGTGCTGGCGTTGTATAGAGACTTACATACCCTCGGTCTTCAGTCTTGCCGCCATGAATCTACTTACCTTTTTAGGCTTTCCATTTCGCTCTTCCATGATTGGGTTCTCCAAATCCTCTTCTGTCGCCTTGAATCCACCCTGTCGCTGGATGAATCGATTTCGCGCCTTGTGATACTGGGCTTGGATTTCGCGATTCAAGAGGACCTGATCAAATTCATCAGGCGCTTGAGGCTCCGACGGTAAAGGGACGTGCTCAGTGATTGTTGAAGCTAGTGTCTGACCAGCAGGCCCAGTCGGTATAGGCAGCGCTTCTGGGACAGGAGGTGTAGGCAGTACTTGTGGAGTGTTTGCAGCACGGGCACTCTTGAACCTTGACATCTTGCCTGGTTTGGGGGGTTCTACTTCAGACAGTGCAGCAGGCGCAGATCTCTCCACGATGGTGTCTGCAATTGTTGATGCTGGTTTGGCCGTCGGCCGTGTTGTTCGTTTTGCTTCGGGCACTGGCTTCGGAGCTTCAGATACGTCGACTTCATTCGCGAACCGCACGCCCTTCTTCTTTGGCTGTTCGTCGCTACTATCGTCTGTTGACTGTGTAGCAGGCTTTGATGTATCCAATGCCTTATCAAACTGCTCGTCTTTCTGTACACGCATGGTGCGAATGTCACCAATGTGCTCGTCTAATGGGCGATCGTCCGGCCGCGGTCCAATGTTTTCGAGCATGCGAGCACCTAGCTTCTTTTCCAGCTCCATCATCTGCTTTCGATATTCCTCAGTGATGACAGGCCTTATGCTACGGCCATATTCATCTTCCTCTTCGTCATCCTCAGTGTCGTAGTCGTAGTCATCGTAGTCATCATCCGATTCGTCATCAGAAAATGATGCAGTAGGCTTATCGAGGTTGAGCTCCGCAACAACTTGCCCAACTTCTGATATGCCATACTGCAGCATCTGCCTTCTAAGCTCGGCATCTTCTGGAGACTCATCTTCGGGTATAATGGCCGACGAAAGGTCTTCATCATCCTCGAGCTCGACTGCTCTGATACCCTCTGGAAATTGCACGGATGCAAGGTTCTGGCTAACTTGAGATTTCGATACTGGCTTCACCTGTGGCTCGACGCCAACCTTCTCAGCGAAGGACACAACTTTCTTTGGAGGAGACTGATCCGCTGCAGTGCGGTTTTCGACAGGTGCCGGTTCCGACGAAATAGAAGGCGTGGATTCCTTTGTAGCATCTGGAGCCGGCGGAGAAGTGGAAGAGGGTTCCAGTGGCTGCTCCTTCGCTTGCGCCGCATTCTTTTTCTCCAGCTCAGCCTTCTGGATCCCAGCCTTGCGCAACACCTCCACGAGCTCAGCGGCAGCCTTTCCCGTTTGGTTGACTGAGCTCGATATCTCGTTACCTTCGTCGTCTAGCTCTTCTTCAATGTCCATCATTGGTTCGCCTTCTTCGTTGTCCATCCCAGGCTCTAATAAAACATCGACACCAGCAAGCTTCTTCTCGGCAGTATCAAGGTTCTTCTCGATTGTAGCACTATTGGTTCGCACATAGTCAATGCGTCTAGAGATCTTGTTAACAACTTCGTTACCAGTGCTTTTGGTTGACGATTTCTTGCGGAGCAGCTCGTCGAGCTCCTTTTCATTGAGCAGCTCGAGCTCAAGTTCGCGTGCCATCTCACGTATTTGTGAGAGCGAAGGGTCACCAGCAGCCTCAATTTCTTCTTTGAGCGCCTCATACTCGGCCTCCCAAGTTGTCCAGTGAGCCAAGGACTTGCGGAGCTGGTCAACAGTCTTTTGAAGCTGCACTCGGCGTCGTTCAATATCCTCTAGAGCATTTTGTTTCGAGTCTGCCATTATGTCGGTGTTATCCTGAAGTATGCAAGGTGGAGGAGGGAGAAAGGAAAGGAAAAAGTTGGCGGAATTTGTCTGCAGAAAATGCCCGAGCTTGGCAATTAGCTCGCCCCGCAGGGGGGCCATGCGCGCGCATCCAGAGCATTGGCGTCTCACAATGCTACAACCAACTTTGTATGTAATTATTCACAAAAGCTCGCCATCGCATTATTTTGTCCACTCGTATCGGGGCAGCAAGCAATGCTGTCGGTCTAACAGAGCAATAAGCGAAATCCTACCGCTGAGTAATCAGCCTAAGACAAGTTACCCGCCTGCGGAGCTTCACACCACCTTCGCCTCACCTCCGCCATGTCGAGATCCGGACGCGCAACAGGCGCGTCGAAGCAGGACAGCGGTGCGTTTGCCCTTTCCAAATCTCTATATAACCTATCTTTGCTCCATGCGCCGCGCGAACCTCTCGCTGATGCTCTCTCAGGCGTATGCCCCGTCTGCAAGGCGTCGGGTTACCTTGACCCGAACATGCAATTCAAAATCAACCCTACGTGCTATCATTCCATGTGTGATACCTGTGTCGAACGTCTGTTTGGAGGCAACAAAGGAAACAACATATGTCCCGTGGCGGGATGCGCGAAGACATTGGCATACAGGAACTTTCGAAGGGCGACCTTTGAAGACCTGAAGGTGGAAAGGGAGGTGGACTTGCGAAAGAAGGTTATGAAGATGCAAGTGAAGTTCGCTGTGTACAAGTTGGTGTTAGCTAACAGCAGACCAGTATGAACAAAACAGAGGACGATTTCGAGACGTTGAGAGACTACAACGATTACCTGGAGCAGGTCGAAGAAATGACTTGGAACCTTATTCTCAACATTGATGTGGACGCGACATGGAACAAGCTACATCGGTTTGAAGCACTCCAAAAGGCAGACTCAAATGCTGCTATCACAAAGCGTGACGCTGGGAAGACTGGCGGCGCCAAAGGTACCGGCCAGAAAGATGATGGCGCTGATCTCATGTTCCGTGGACTCAAGAAATACGTCCCGCCCCCAAAGGAGCCGCCCTTCGATCCATGGGGAGGATACAACATTGCGCCTCAATACTACGTACTGCAAGACAATTACGATGTCGACTGGTATGCGCGTATGAAGAAAGACTCGGCACATCTTGTTGGAGGACACAGCCTGCAGGACTACTGCGATCGCGCGTTACGCGAAGCCTTTGGAGGCTTCGGGGTCTTCATCGAAGATGAGATCGCAGCAAGGGATGCTACGTCCAGGTCCATGGATGCAGATGTCGGCACCGAACATGCAGCAGCGGCTGCCATGGGTGGGAAGGAGGCGAACATGGACGACATCTTCTAATCTTCTTCTACTATGATACCCGGCATAATGCCAACATTGAGCGGCGTTTGTAAAAGATTAGTGCATCAGTACTTGAGAATACGGCGTTTTATATGTAACAACATTAATGAATTGAATTTGCCATACCTCATGTTCTACGTTCCAAGCTCCTCCGCCGAATATCCCCTGCTGCTCCATGATACGCCAAATCATCATATTCAAACTGCTCTTCTGGTAACGCATACCCCTCGCCACCTCTAACCTGCCTTGTTCGCGCAGTGATTGGATTAGGATTGGCTTCCGGGTCCTGCGAGTTATCTGGAGCTCCCTTCCCCCCACCCGCCACTCCATCTACCGGCTGAAAGGCGCCTCTCGTCCTCGCTCCCTTCAGCACCTTGACATCTACAGCCAGCGCCAGCAGCGTCGCGAGCAAACCCAGCAGCGCAAAGCTAAACAGCGCTTTGTACTGCCTACATATGCTCACTCCTGTATCAGAGTCCCAATGCGAAGTATCACAGACATCCGCTACTGTGCCGAAAGACCACCTCGCCAGCAGCACAAACGACATAATCCACAGTACCCCGAGTGAACCGTTGACGGCGATATTCAAACCAGGATTAAGACCGTGATATAAATGCAACATAATAGTTGATGCAAGAGCGACAATAGTCAAGACTGATACTGTCATAAGCTATTTTCGAATCAGCCATTGATCTTTTCTCTCTATGCATCTATTGCACCAGGCAATAATGCCCAAAAGGTTTCAATTGAACAAATATTCTAGAAGAACCGTACCAAAATAAATGTCCAGGGCAATGTATACCCATCCCGCGACAGTTCGCGCAAGAAATACGACATGATGCCCGCTACCACGAGCGACGAGACTAGTTGTGCGCTTCGCGGAAGGTGGAACCACAGGAAGGGGTACGGCGTAGGTTTTACGCGGGTTTTACGCGTCGCCATGGCGGGCGGATGGGGAGTGAGAGCAAGAGGGCTGCTTTCGGGCGGTAAACAAGGGTTCGAGGTAGAAGAATTACAGTTTGTGCGATGGGGATAAACGAGTGTAGGCGGTGGGTTAGTTACATGTGGGATTTGCGCTGGGCGAGATGCATAGGAGGCGTTGGTTAGGGTTCAGTTAGGTGGGCTATTTTTGTTTCCGCGTGTAGATCTTGATGCCGAGATCGAATCGTGACACGTACAGGATGCAGACCACCCAACCCTGACCTTTGCCCAGACATGCCCTGCCAAGAGGTCTGATCACGCGCTAAAACACACTAAAATTAAACGAGCCTTGGTAAACTGAACGGGTTCAGAATTGGTTCTGAATAAATTCTGTTAAAACAAAGTTAATACACCCTAACGTACCTCACGGGCGAGTTTCTCACTTTTGCCAAGACCACACCAAAATACCTACTATCCCCTAATGTCGCAACAACAACAGCACTTATAGTCTTCTAGTGAACGACAAATATAGCTTGCTCTTCAGCCTCTCAAACAAGACACGAACTTTTCACAGCGATGCGCTGCAGCTATCTATAACGTCTCTCAGAGGACACTAAATAATCGACGCGCAGGACGACCTTCACACGCAGATTCTATGCCCAATTCAAGTAAACTAACTAAGTTTGAGGAGGAGGTGGTTGTTGAGCATATACTTGAGCTTGATTCACGTGGATTTCCCCCTAGGCTCGCAGATGTGGCTAATATGACCAATTGTTTGCGCGCTGAGCGCGATCTAGACTAGGTTGGACAAAACTAGCCCAGTACGTTTGTTAAGCGCTGCCTTGAGCTTAAAATGAAGTTCAATCGCAAGTACGACTACAAGAGAGCCCTCTGTGAGGATCCTAAGGCTATTCAAGACTGGTTTGACCTAGTAGCCAACATGAAAGCCAATTATGGTATCCAGGATGACGACACGTTTAAATTTGACGAGACGGGCTTCATGATGGGCCAGATTGCCCCTGGAGCGGTTGTTACAGCTTCAGAGAGACGTGGACGGCAAAAGACTATCCAGACTGTCGACAGAGAGTGGGCAATGGTCACCCAAGGCATCAATGCAACAGGGTGGGCCATTTCACCCTTCATTATCCTCAAGGCGCGCCACTACCTCTCAAGCTGGTACAAGGACGGCGATTTACCCCAGAACTGGGTTATTGGGGTCTCTGAGAATGGATGGACGACCAGTGAGCTTGGCCTTGCGTGGCTAAAGCACTTTGATGAGCATACAAAGACAAGAAAGGTTGGCGGATACCGTTTGCTCATTGACGGCCATGCGAGCCATAACTCGCTGGATTTCCAAAAATACTGCAAATATAACAATACTGTTACTCTTTGTATGCCTCCACACTCATCTCACCTCTTACAGCCTCTTGATGTGGGCTGTTTTGCCCCTTTAAAGCAGGTATACGGACGCTAAGTCGAATCGCTCATGCGCAGCCAGATCAACCACATCACTAAACAAGAGTTTCTACCCTGCTTTAAGCGCGCCTTTGACAGTACAATTACTCCTAGCAATATCCAATGAGGGTTTCGAGGCGCTGGATCGGTTCCATTTGACCCAGAACGGGTTATTTCAGCCCTTAATGTGCAGTTGCGTACTCCATCGCCACGACTATCTAATAATGAGACCTGGCAGTCGCAAACCCCAAGAAATACCCTTGATTTAGGGTCGCAATCAACGCTTGTGAAGTCAAGGATTCAGAGGTATGCCGATAGCCCACCAATTTCTATGGTGGAGGCCTTTGAGAAGGCCTCAAAGGGGGCAGCAATTATCGCGCATAAGCCGGCGTTGGCGCAAAAGCGTATCACTGAGGTTGAAGCAGCTAACGCAGCCGCCACGCGACGAAAATCGCACAAAAGAAAGCGGATTCAGGCAGAGGGGACCTTGACAGTTGAAGATGGGGCACGCTTGGCCGCTCTTACAGACTTTGGCGCGCGTAGTGATGGGAAGAAGCCAAAGAAGCGGGTGCGCGCTGAAGTGGGTGAATCATCTCAACGGCGGTGTAAACGGTGCAATGGGACTGAATATAACGCCAGAACGTGTAAGCAAGTAGTAGAAGTAGACTCTGAATAATATCTTGTGTTATATTGCACAATATAGGCCCAAATTGGGCTATTCTAGACAACAATATGGTAGTTTTGGTGGGGTCTTAGCAAAAGTGAGAAACTCGCCCGTGAGGTACGTATGTTAAACTTTTTTCGCTAGCATGTAAAACCCTGCCCTATCTCTAAGTACCGGCTCCGTATACTGCGGATTCACCGGGGGAATTAACCCTACAGGTATTCATCGAAAAGACGAAGGATCCTTGATGATTCGGGGCAACACCAAATACATTTGTTATGCTGCCAAGCTGAAGTCCCACATTCGCCCAGAACGACGATAGTCGCCTTTGCACTCAATAACAAGTGAGCAAAAGGCGTTCAGCTGAAGACTAGTACAGCCAAGCATCCACGCAGTTCAGATGCCATGTTGCGCAATTTCTGCATGTTTCCGGACTGCAGGACCATGCAAATAGGCGCAAGCACCCAGGAAAAAAACCGATGGTATCTTGTAGGCAAATCCCCTGTCAACGTGGCGTCGTCTATGCATCGGATAAATACGACAAAGAGAATCTAGGCTTAGCTGCCCCTGTACAACTACATCGTTTTCGGGTTGATAAGCTGGATTTCGCTGGACATGCATGTCTTCGGCCTCATTGATGCGGACATATGGTCCAATCTATACATGCGGAGGATAACTGGACGCCTAACGGTGACTATTATAATATCCTTGCTCCATCCGCCCGCTTCGCCGAGCGCTCTACTCTGGAGTGCCTTCATTCCACGTCTCACGGGAAGATGAAGTTCCTAGGATTGGCATTGGCTGTGTATGGGCTGGTGGAGCAGACTGATGCAGCCACAGTCAAGCGTGCAGAGCGTGCGTCTGGAAATTCCAGCTCTTACGATTTTGTAAGTCTCTTGTTGAGCTGTATAGTTGAGCTTGCGAACATCTGTTTCCTAACAAGTAGGCTAGGTTGTCGTAGGTGGCGGTACTGCAGGCCTCGCTGTTGCGTCGCGCATAAGCAATAGCCTCCCGGATGTCAAGGTATTAGTCATAGAAGCAGGGCCCGATGGCCATCAAGACCCGGGAATCTTCATTCCAGGGAGAAAAGGCTCGACGCTTGGCGGGAAATACGACTGGAACTTCACCACGATACCACAGCCGAATGCCAACAATCGCGTCTTTGCGCAGAATCGTGGAAAAGTGCTTGGTGGAAGTTCGGCGCTCAACCTCATGACATGGGACCGCACTTCAGAGTACGAGCTAGATGCTTGGGAGAAACTCGGCAACGTTGGATGGAACTGGAAGAATTTATACGCGGCCATGCTTAAGGTCGAGACGTTTTTGCCATCTCCTGGATATGGCTCCGATGGTGTTGGCAAAACTGGTCCTATTCGAACCCTTATCAACAGAATCATTCCTCGCCATCAAGACACCTGGATTCCGACCATGAACAGTCTGGGTCTGGCTCCCAATCGAGAATCCCTTAATGGCTATCCTATTGGTGTCGCGACACAGCCGAGCAACATCAGGCCAAACTACACCCGTTCTTACGCACCAGAGTATCTGCAACTCGCCGGACGGAATCTTGAGTTGAAGCTAGATACTCGAGTCGCAAAAGTCAACTTCAAAGGCAAAACCGCCACTGGCGTTACCCTGGAAGATGGCACTATCATCAATGCGCGACGAGAGGTAATTTTGTCTGCTGGATCGTACCAAACTCCTGGTCTTCTCGAGTATTCAGGTATTGGGGATTCAGCCCTCCTAGGGAAACTTGGAATTCAAGTGGTCAAGCACCTGCCTTCTGTTGGTGAAAACCTTCAGGATCACATCCGCACCCAGCTGTCATTTCAACTTAAGCCAGAATACACTTCATTCGACGTTCTCAGAAACGCCACACGTGCAGCTGCTGAGTTAGCCCTATACAATGCCGGAGAACGCTCGCTCTACGACTACACTGGCAGTGGATATGCCTACTTTCCCTGGAGTCTGATTTCCAACGCCACGGCCTCAAAACTCCAAGCCCTAGTCGACAACGACACAACCCTAGCCTCGGCTACCGACAAACTAAAGAAAAGCTACGCCTCCCCATCTCTCAACAACAAAGTCCCCCAACTCGAAGTCATCTTCTCAGACGGCTACACTGGCCGCAAGGGCTACCCCGCAGTCAACTCCTCACAATTCGGCATCGGCACTTTCTCCCTCATCGGTGCAGTACAGCATCCCCTGAGCAAAGGCAACGTCCACATCACCTCAAGGAATATTACTGAAAAACCGCTCATCAATCCAAACTACCTCTCGCACCCCTACGACCTCCAGGCCATCACGAGTCTCGCAAAGTTCATGCGCAAAGTCGCTTCCTCCGCGCCAATGAGCGAAGTGTGGACTCAAGAATACGAACCTGGCAGTGCCGTACAGACAGATACTGATTGGGAGAATTTTGCAAGGGAAAATACGCTTAGTATTTATCACCCTGTCGGTACTGCTGCGTTACTTACAGAGAAGGATGGTGGTGTAGTTGATGCAAAACTTAGGGTTTATGGCACAAAGGGTCTGAGGATTGTAGATGCGAGTGTTATTCCTTTATTGCCCAGTGCGCATATCCAGACGCTGGTGTATGGTATTGCTGAACGGGCGGCAGAGATTATTCTTGCTGAGTACAAGTATTAGTTACATAGCGTTCAGTCTTTTCCTGGATAACCTGTTTAATCAAGTAATTTTCATTGCACTCGGATTGTTTCTCCTGAAAAGACAGCGTACGTGATTTGCCGTGTGATGCAGTTCTAATATCTCCTGGGCTTTGATACATGGAGCCGTCTTTGTCAGCTCTTGCATTGCATGATTAGGTCCGACTTTGTTACCACTACGTAGCCCCTCCATGCGTGGCAAGCGGCATGTTCGTCAGTGCCGACGACGGCAAGTCCCTCAGGCGCCATCAGCACGGCATGTGGAGAAGATGTTGAGTCATCGGCACACTTGTTTATAAACAAAGGTAGAATCTAGTAAGCATATATTGATTTAAAGCTAAATTGAGGGGGGTGAGTGACAGCTTAAAAGAATTGTATACCGTGCCCCACCACCTCGCGGACGCAACCACCTCGCGGACGCGCGGCCTCACCAAAACTACCTTAAAAATAAGGCTGTAGAGCCACACGCAAAGGATATTATCGCGATAGATTTTATTAGTGAGGTTAATAGGCCTTAATATATATATATATATAGCTATAGAAATCGAGATGGAGTTCTAATCGCGCGGCCGCGACGCGAGGTTGGAGGTGGTGAGCTTGCAGCACCTCCCTGAGCCTCCTCACCACCTTGAGGCCTCGCGATAGGCCTCTTTTTTGAGTAGCCTTTGTAGGAGCCTTGAAGCTCCTCCTCCTACCCCTTTGGGAAGTTTTGATAGCTTTTTGAAGTTGTTTATGGGCAGTTTGGCGGACTATTCGGTGGGTAGCTTCTTCAGCTTTTTGCCTCTCGCGCTCTAGTTTTGCCTCCGCCCGCGCCCGCCGCGCGTCTAGTCCTTGAGCTTTGATTAGCTTTCTCTCCTTTCTAGCTTCGATCGCGATAGCTTTTTAGTGTTGTAACTCCTCGTAATCGCGCTGTTTCTGCTCATATTGGTGGCGAGCTTTGCCTACTTTCCGCGGAGACTAGAAAGTAGCTCCACCATGGTAATCGTTGGATAGCTCGAGCGTGCCAGGCTGGGTACGCTGCTTCCAATATCTCGCATTAATAAGAGCTGCTCGGAGCTGCTTATTTTCTCGCTGAAGAAACGCTGTATCGGCGGATAGTTTCATCATGATTCTATTGAGCGCTAAGATCGATCTCTTACTCTGTTTCTGGCTTGTAGTTTCATTGAGTAGCTACTGAATCATTCTCCCAATTAGAAGCTGAAACTATTAATGCGTTTTTATCGCTGTTAGTAGCTATAGTATTAAATTTTAAAGTATAACTTCTGGATTGAATGATGAAATTCCAGTAGCTCTAAAGGCTCGGAGAATCGATAATTCCTTGAACACCACGCACCAAGCTACCCAGAACATTAGGAAAAAATGAATATCGATGAATTGTATCAGCCCTTGGCTGGTATCGTTGAAGCTCGATAGTTCGTTTGAGTATGCGGCAGATAGTGGCTTAAACAATCCAATATCGAGCGGCTGCGGCGTATAGGTTGAATGCGGCGGGAGGATAGCTAATAGTATTTTTTTCTGATCAAAATAGTTAATAAAATCTGTTGTTACATAGCTATGATGCCCATCCATGATAAGTAATCGGTAAGAAGATCGAGCCTTTAGCTCAGTAGGTAGGTCGAACATTTGTCTAAGCCATTGGAGACCGGTACTATTGTTCGACCAGACAGAGGCTGATGCGGCGATTCTGGCGGTGTGGATATCTGGATCAAAACCCTGGAGCCATGAATTCTGGATAGAGTTGGATTGGCTCGAGTAGATACTCGGATCTAGATACGATCCATCGGCACAGATACATGCGATCAGCGTAATCCATTAGCAATTGCCGTCTTGAATATTAGATCTTTTCAATTTAGAGCGGAGAGAATCTTTTCCAGAGATTCTGATTGAGTGGGACTGTACTCCAATCATGAAGCCCTTCTCATCCATATTATACGTGTTGCGCTCTTCAACGCTATGCTCTTGCATCTTCAAGTGGAGCATGTCAAAGCATATCTTATACTTAAATGGCGAGTCAGCTTTGTGCCTATCGCGATAGATCCTAGGGTTTCATTTGATGGCAGGCTCGTCAGCGTGGTGATGAAGAAACCGAGTAACCCAACTGTGTGAAATCTCCGACTTCACTATCGTCGTTCGGTCAACATTAAACATTTTTGCGACTTCACGATACAAGGATTTATCTCGAGCTTCACGCAATTCCAAGTAACAATCGCTTCCTGAGTCGGATCTATGGTTGTGGAGTTATGGCGCGTTGAAGTTGAGATGGCTCACAATGTTATAAGGTACAGGTAGCTCGTTGGTCGGAATGGCTCGTTGGGTGCGCCAAGATGGTAGATGCTGCACAAGTCAAACTACAATCAAAGCAAGAATCACCGTTAAGATCAAAACCATTAATGACAAGAGACATCACAGATATATAGACAAAATGGATTTCTCATCGGGAATGTATTGGAATGAAGGAGAAGAAAAGATGCACCATCTCCTGCGTGTGCCACCACAGGATAACCCCACATCGACGCATCTTACGGCTCAAGCATCGGCTATGTTCCGGCGGGCTCCTTTACTCGCATTTGGTACTTTGGATGCCCAAGACAGACCCTGGGTCACACTCTGGGGCGGATACCCTGGATTTACCGAGTCAATCGGCGGAGGTGCTGTAGGTACATCTACGCTTGTAGACAGCAAGCATGATCCCGTCGTGCAAGCGCTGGTAGCAGGCAGCAAGGGATTCGAAAAGCCGCGAGAAAGAGAAGACGCAAAGATTGTTGCTGGACTAGCTATCGATCTCATGACGCGGAAGAGAGTCAAGACGGCCGGCCGCCTTGTTGGCTACATGGTGCGCGAGATCGAAGGCAAAGCTGAGAGCGATGCTCCGGCAGAGCCACGGCATATGATTCAAGTTGTCACGATGATCGAGCAGAGTCTGGGCAACTGTCCTAAATACATCAATCAATACGAGATTCGTCCTGCACGTGTTTCGTCGAAACTAGTTGCCGAAGGTGCCTCGTTGTCAGACGAGGGCCGAACCCTGATATCAGCATCCGACATGTTCTTCCTCAGCACCAGTACCTCCGATGACATGGACGTCAACCACCGAGGCGGCGCCCCGGGCTTCGTCCGTATCATCTCCCCAACAGAAATCATCTACCCAGAGTACTCCGGCAACCGCCTCTACCAATCCCTCGGTAACCTGCAACTCAACCCAAAAATCGCCCTCGCATTCCCCAACTACGCCACGGGAGACATCCTCTACATAACCGGTACAACCCAAATCCTCGCCGGAAAAGACGCCGCAGATATCATCCCCGGCAGCAATCTCGCCGTAAAAATCACTATCCAAGACTCCCGCTTCGTAGCTGCTGGCTTACCCTTTCGCGGCAACAAAAAGACACAAAGCCCATACAACCCGCGCGTCCGCCCCTTGGCTTCGGAGGGGAATCCAAGATCCAGCCTCTCAGCCTGCACGCAAACCGCCCATTTAACCAAAAAAACCCTCCTCACACCCAACATAGCTCGCTTCACATTCTCTGTGCCCGACACCGACTTCACGTATACCCCTGCCCAATGGATAGCACTAGACTTCAAAGAAGAACTCGGCACGGGATACGAACATATGTGCGATGACGATCCCACGAGTTTGAACGATGATTTCGTACGTACGTTTACTATTTCTTCTACCCCTCCTGTTTCGCCCTCCGTTGCCGGCGAGAGCGAATTCGACATCACGATCCGTAAAGTCGGACCTGTGACGAAATTTTTATTTCAGACCAACGAGCGGGCGGGGCTGGAAGTCCCCATTTTAGGAGTGGGAGGAGGCGATTTTGTTGTGAAACAAGAGGAGTCACAAGGTGGGATAGTAGTACCATTTGTAGCTGCGGGAGTGGGGATTACGCCTTTATTGGGGCAGGTGCAGCAGCTAGAGCTTGTGACTGGGAGGTTTCGGTTGTTTTGGGCTGTGAGGGGGGAGGATGTCGGGTTTGTGGTGGATACGTTTGCGAGGTATCCGGGGCTTGTGGGGTGTACGAGGGTGTTTTTGACAGGGGAGGGGGAGGGGGAGGTGGATTTTGGGGATGCGGTTGTTGAGAGGAGAAGGATGAGGAAGAGTGATTTGGAGGGTGTGGAGGCGAAGGTGTGGTATTTGTGTGTTGGGAAGGGGATGAGGAAAGAAGTGTTGGGGTGGTTGGAGGGGAAGAAGGTGGTGTTTGAAGACTTTGATTATTAAGAATAGTGATTAAGCCTCGTTTTGAACAGTTGTCTATCAATATTTCATCAACATGTATAGCCTTAGACATTCGTTTCTTAGACCTTGCGTTTTCTGATCCTCACTCCAACCTTGCCTGTTGGCTTCATGGTGCCCCAAGCTGCTTTCTTGATCGGTGGAACCATCTTGCTTGCAGCCTCTTTATCTACCATGTCGATTTCGTATTCGCCTATCAGAATAGCCAGTGTGATGAGGCCAATGTGGCGGGCAAAATGACGCCCGGGACATTTGTGTTCGCCGCCACCATAGCTCGTCCAATTGCCAGACAGACCTGCATCACTGAAAGATTCCTTCTTGTCTCGACCCTTGCCGCCCACAAGGAAGCGCTCTGCCCAAAAGGCATCTAGCGGGCGTTCAAGAGCATTGGGACGTGCTTGAGCCCATGCCGCAGAAAACTGGGCATTGAATTTGTTTGAGATGAAGATATCAGTGCCCTTGGTAACAGTGTATTTGTCGTCAAGATTAAACACTGGCGATGTGACTTGACGTACCGCCAGATTGGAGCTGTAAAGACGCGTCGTTTCGGCATGCAATGACTGTATCAAAGGGCATGTTGCAAGCTGCATGAAGTTGTACATTCCTGACTCGGGCATGGCATGGGCTTCGATTTCCGAACTAACGTATGCATGCATCTTGGGGTCCCGCAGGATCTCAAACAAGTACCAGAATGTGATGGGCACGACAAGACTGGTTGCGCCATACAGAAGGCCAAGGGTTTGGGATGCTCGGCCTTGTACGTCGTGATTGGGCAACTCGCTGTACATCTTCTCTCGCTCTTGGAGTAGACCAGACCCTGCTACAGGGTCCCATTTTGTATCGGCTTGATTACTTTTCCTCAACTCTTCGGACTTGATGGAATATTCGCGGAGGTTGGCGAGCAACCGGTCACGTGCAGCGTAAGACTTGGGCATGGCGAAGCGGGGGAGACCCATGAAAAACTCCGGGGTTGCCTCGATAAGTTTCCAGAGATCGTCGACGAGCTGTGGATATTCGTCAACCAGAGAAGAGCCGAGAATCGAGACAAGAATGGCGCGGGTCACATGGTACGTGATAAAATCGAAGAGATCCGGAACATGTTTCCATTCATTTGCGGGTGCAACTTCCAAAGCTTGTTCTACACTTTGCTTCATCAAGTCGAACATTCGTTTGTCAAGCAAGCTGAGGCCGGAGCCAGTGGTATGCTGGCGGATATGCGTTATCTGAATGTAATCCGTGTTGACTCCTGGACTATTGTAGTAATCGACAGTTTTTTGCGGGCTGTCCATTAGTGCTCCCAGAATCTTATCATGAACGAAAGGATTGGGGTCGAAGTGCTGCGCCGACATGAGCACAGTCTTGACGTGCTCTGGATCCTGCACAAATAGCATCTTTTCGCCGGCACCATCGAGAAAGAAGGGAGTCCCATCGCCATACTTGTTACTGAAGGGATGTTAGTATTAATTGCGCGTATTGGGCATGCAATTACTGTCTGGCCCTGCGACGTGTTTCGTCGTACTCTTGACAGATGCATGATTTTTTGGATAACCTACAAGCATCTGGCCATGAAGTGCTTGTTATCCAATGCCAGTGACAGAGCATGTCGCAGGCCGGGAATCCAATACGGAATCGTAGGAGGCGATACATTGCGTCCCCGGCCGTATTTGATAGATCTGTAGCGGTACGACGAGATAACTCTGGTGCAAACACAGATGACCAAAATGGTGAAGACAGCCCGAACAAGGAGACTGTCCTGGAAAGCAGCGAGGGCGAGCGAGCCCCCGCTGTATGCTGCTGTCGAATTGCTGCTATCCATGATGTGTAGTGTCACAGACAGAGGCTGAGCGGGCACACATGCGAGCTGTCGTTGGGGTTGGGTAAACAGCCCCCAAATTGATAAGCGCTAGCCCGATTCGGCTTGCAGGGAAATGTGCAGCCGGCGGCACGGCTGAGATGGCACATTGCAACACATCGCAGCACCCTGAGCTGGGCGAGGACAGCAAAGACAGCGAGAAGCAGGGCTATCAAGGGCATCGACTTAAGTACAGATGCATAAGCATGTAGCAGGTAATGTGAAACCCCAGTTGGCCATGGCATGTCAGCAAATGGCGCTATGCTGGGGGGAGGGCTGGCGTGCATGACAAGGTGCGGAGGTGGAGACTGTTTCGCCTAGCCCCAAGGGTCCATCCAGTAGCTACAACTGACAGCTAGGGCGAAGCTCCCCTCGACCCGTCCGTCATCTCTCCACATCCTTCGTGAACATTGTCTACCTTTGTTCTGCTACTCACTGCATCACTTTTGCGCTTGTCTCCTGCACGCGCTCATCTCCGTGTGCCTTTGTTTTTCCACATCTCCATCTGGCCGCCAGCCGCAAGTTGCTTGAATCATGCCGGGGGTTCGTAAGTACAATCCCCATTCACTCTCACTGTCTCCCTGGCGCCCATACCACCGTTACTTGTGATTGCGACCACGCACATCTGCTCCCATGCACATACATCCATCCTACGATCGCCCCACTGCCACACCAACCCACGCACCCCACCTCTCCAAGACTCGCCATCTGACGCATTCCCTGCCCCAGCGCTCGACGCCATGGACCAGATGAAGAAGGCCCTCAAGGGCATCTTCAAAGGCAAAAAGTCCAAGAAGGATGAGCCCAAGCCCGAGGATTCTCAGCCCGCTGTCGCTCCTGAGACGGCCACACCATCTAATGCCGCGACCAAGCCTACCGAGACGACACCTGCGGCTCCTGCCCCCGCTACTGCGCCCGAGCCCGCGAAAACGGAGGCGTCGACTGCTCCCGCTGAACTCCCTCAGCCTGTTGAGCCTGTCGCTGCTCCTGTCGCTGTTCCAGCTGCGGCCCCGGCCCAAGGCGAAAGCAAAAAGGACGAAGCTGCTGCACTGACCGAGGTCAAGAAAGCCACGCAGAGTAGGTCAACATCTCGTTCAATCTCTACTCCACAACACTACCAGGACCAACATGCCTGAGACGGGCCCAGACGACGGATGAAAGTCGCCCTGAACAACCAGTGGAATGATCCCATCGAGGCGCCAGCGAGCTCTCCAAGAGACACACGCCGCACGATGGCCACTGGCCGCGCCAGCATGGTGACCCGACTACGATGTTACGCCCAGATAACCCATTTCCTTAGCGCTCGACTTTTGCACGGTTTCTTTTGTCACCAATGATGCATTAGACTAACGCATTTCTTTCAGCACCCGAGCCCGTCGGCGCCGTTGCACCCGCTCCTCCCACTGCTGCTAGAGCTCAGCCCGCATCCACCGAAGCACTAAAGGATGCAGAGGCTAAGCCTGCTGATGCGCCTGCATCAGCTGCCCCCTTGGATCTCCCTGAGCTTCCGGACAGTAAGCCTGCCGCTGGCATGAGCGCTACCAGCGGGCCGATGTTTGATGAGCCTAATTTTCATGACGATAAAACCGCTGCACCAGCTGCCCCCACCCCTGTCCCCGCCCAAACTGCTGATGCTCTCCCTACTCCCAGCGCTGAGCCCACAGTGATTGCTCCTCCAGCTGGCCCGACTTCCGAGCCCGCGCCGGCTGCTACACCAGCTGCTCCAGCTGCCCCAGAAGACAAGGCGGAGAAATAGAAAATCTTCATATGGGGTAGTCGCAAGGCTGTAATGGAGCGGTCGAAGAGGAGGTTTAGGTAAACTATGAAACAAAAAAACTTGGTATTGCAGCAGGCGCATGCCGCAACTGTTAGGGGGTTCTTTTTAGTGTTTTGTTCTGCTTTTCAACTAATCCTATACCCCACCACTACTGAGCGTAGTCCAATCATGGCGAACTGAAGTATATAGAATAAAGAAATTCGTACTTGCTATGATTGCTTGCCTCGTGTGAATGCATAGCGGAGATTTAGCGTTAGAGTATGACTTATTAGCAAGGTTAAGATTGATAATATGGAGGTACGTACCACATCTTTTGACGGCTGAAGCCTAGCGCGGGGCAGCTACAGCCGCGCTATACGTCAATGACATTGCCCCACCACCGACGTCAACCAAAGGAGACGCGATGAATTCTCGCCAACCAAGAGACCGATAACCAAACCTGCACGACATATAGCTCAACACCCGCGCACACACAAAAAGTTACTTCAAACAACATCGCAACTATAGGAAATTTTATTCACTCGCTGTTTATACGTCCCCCACCCGCTAAAACAGCTGAGGTCACTTGCCATGCCACCCAAAAGCGGTTTCTCGCGCACGCGCAACGTCGATTATGATGACGATGACCTCTACGACGACGACTATTACGAGGAAGAAGGCGATGGTGGCGGCGCGGGAGAAGGCATGTCGGAAGAAGACAAAGAGCAGATGCGCGTCGGCACAATACGGGTGCGCGAAGCAATGGGAGACATGAGCGACTTCACAAGCGACGAGCAAATACAAGAAGCTCTGTGGCACTACTACTACGATGTGGGCAAGAGCGTGAGTTACTTGAAAAACAAACTGGGTATTGCAGAGCTCAAGAAGGAGGCACCGAAACAAGAAAAGGCTAAACCAGCATCGCGGTTCGACCAGGCTGCAAGCGTCGCTCATCAGAATGCGCCCACATCCACAGGTAAGCAAACTTACATGAGGTCTAGCTATGGACACCAGCCCGCTCGTCCTGTTGCCCATCACCTACCGCTGCCCCCATTGTCGATGCCTGCCAACGCTGCTGTCACAGACTTCTTCTGGGATGTGCCTTGGGGCAATGTACCACCCGAGCGGCTGGCTAATATCACCATTGAAGCCTCAGAGTACAAGGGGGGATTACTCGGGGGCTCTTCAAAGCTAGCTGCGCTCGCGGCTAAGCGCAGGAAGGAGCGAGAAGAAGCTGAGGCTGCTGCCTCCAAAGCCAATAGCGATGCGGACTCGGCTGTTGCGATGCTCGACAAGCTTTCGGTCAAGAATCAGGAAAACGTCAACCCTTTGCATGACGCAGCTGCAAGTCGCCTAGCTCGATTATCTAAATACCCTGTTCGAAGACGATCGCCTTCGCCAGCACCAGAAACACCAAATGAGCCCGAGATTGAAGAGCCCCAACTCCCTCAGCCTGCCATTGTTGTCGAGTCTCCAGCTCAGCGTGCTATTGCTTCCATGTTTGCTTCGACTCTCTGTGGTTCCGATAAGCCGTCAAAGCAGCCGAAGCTCCACGTCCAAGAGCTTCCCGTGCCATTCGCTGCCTACAAGTCATTTGATGGCACGAAAGCCTTCTCGGAACCAAGTCCGGATGATATCGTGCGGGCAGCACAGGCAAAGAGCGCAGGCGGCGGGCGTCACTAGACTGTCATGTGTCATCTATATATGCATATCTAAGACTACCAGGGACCACACCGAAGAAGAAAAAGAAGCAGACTAATAGAGATCTTACCGAATCGGTTGAGAAGCTCTCTGTTGCCGACGAACCAAAGGTTAAGAGCAAGAACATGAACGTTGTGGATGAATTTGAGAAAAGCAACATGAAACGACTGGCGAACTTTGTGGTTGTTGGTAAGCTCAGCCCTGACCCAAGTGTCTCCAGAAACAACAAACTATTTGGAGCAATCATATTAACCATGTACAGGACATGTTGACCATGGCAAAAGCACACTGATGGGCCGTTTGCTGTACGATCTCAATGTCATCGACCAGCGATCAATAGACAAGCTACGAAAGGAAGCCGAGACTATTGGAAAATCGTCCTTTGCATTGGCCTGGGTCATGGACGAAACAAGCGAAGAAAGAAGTCGTGGTGTTACAGTTGACATTGCAACAAATTACTTCGAGACAGAGAAGACACGATTCACAATATTAGATGCTCCTGGCCACAAGGACTTCATCCCAAACATGATATCAGGGGCTTCGCAGGCCGACTTCCCCGTCCTGGTAATTGATGCGAGCACCAATAGTTTTGAGTCTGGCCTCAAGGGTCAAACCAAGGAACACATCATGATTGCACGAAGCATGGGCATGCAACACATTATTATCGCTGTCAACAAGATGGACATGATTGGATGGTCTAAATCTCGGTTCGACGAGATAGCAAAATGCATGACGGCGTTCCTGACCGAAGCAAGTTTCTTAGAGAAACGGATTACCTTCATCCCGCTGGCCGGGCTTACAGGCGAGAACGTCGTCAAGAAGATTGAAAACTCTGCCGCTCATTGGTATACTGGCGAGACATTACTCGAGGCCCTAGAGCGCATCGAAATACCGCAACGGAACCTCCAAAAAGCACTTCGTCTTTCTGTCGCCGACGTGTTCAAGGGCGACATGCGCTCACCGCTCAGCATATCTGGACGAATCGACTCTGGAACACTACAAATAGGTGACGTAATCCTCGCGCTCCCCGCCAACGAAACCGCAACAATCAAATCCATCGAAGTCCAAGACGCCCCTGTAGACTGGGCAATCGCAGGCCAAATCCCCACCTTACACCTCACAGACATTGACCCCGTGCATCTCCGCCAAGGCGACATTCTTTGCGCTCCCAAAGACCCTGTCAAACTCGTCAAGGCATTCACCTCCAAACTTCTGGCTTTCGAGCATGTGCTGCCCATGCCCGTAGAAGTATTTCGCAGCACGCTCAACTCACCTGGTAACATCCGCACGTTGAGTGCCCGCCTGAACAAGTTCACGGGCGAGGTTATGAAGAAGAAGCCGAGGATCGTGAAGCCGGGTGAGGTAGCGAGAGTTGTGGTGCAGCTTGAGAGGGAGTTGCCGATTGAGGAGGGTATGAGGGTTGTGCTTAGGGAGAGGGGGAGGACGGTGGGGGCGGGGCTTATGGAGAATGTTGCTTAGTGGGTTTGGGTTGGAAGGAGGATATTTTTTTTTGGGGGGGGGGGGGGTAAGTAATTGTGCCAGACTGGTCTTATGTAATTTTCCTTGTACGGCGAATGAAAAAATGTATATCATGAATGTTGTTAGGTTGTTTGGTTTTTGTTCATCCTTATAGTTGTGACATGAATCACGTTAAACCTGTACCTACGCTTTCATACTAATCTTTACACTCCATCCCTTCATAACTTCTCTCTACCATCACCGTCTATCTGCCCACGACGCCCTCGTACTCTGATGCCCCTCCGCAGCACTATCCTCTTTCCTAGCCCACGGCGCCTTCGTAGGCTGATTGACTCCACTCGGGACCCCCGGCCCCGCCGCCGCGCCTCTCGCCCACGGCGCAGCCGTTCCTACTGCTCTGCCTGGTCGCGCTGTCGTTGGCATGGCTGTCGTGTCAACGAGGGGGTCCCGCAGCGCGGCTTGGGGGCGCAGGGTAGCTAATGCTGAAGCTTTGGGTTGCGAGGCTGTGTGTACCGTTGCTTGGATTTTTCGGGCGTTGGGGTCGGGGGCGAAGGAGAAAAGTGAGCCGAAGGGGAAGTGTTGGACTACGGGGAATTTGGAAAGGACTTCTGCATTGTACATTTTTATCATGCCCTTTTTGGTTTTACTGTTAGCTTTACAAACCTCATTATTAGGGTTTTTTTTCTTTCGCTTGAAGGGGTAGGCTTTACCTTGTTGATTTTCGCCCAGCCGGCTTTTACGCCGGACACGTCGTAGAGGATGTTGCTGTGTTCCCAGAAGGGACCCTTTTTCACATCGTAGATGAAGCCGATGGCGCTGAAGTACATGTTTCGTTTTCTTTCACGCTCGACAGCTGGGGCTTTGGCGACGTCGCCTGGGTTTGGGGCTGCGGGGAGCGAACCCTCTGCCGCTACGTCGCCGGGGGTTGTTATGGCAGGAGAGAATTGTGCGCTGCCGAAGATGTATGGGAGGAATGAGTGGTCGTCTAGACCCCATACTCCATGTGATCCCGCAGGTTCAAGCGTATACGTCAAGATCAAGCGCCGGATTAGAACGAGGTAAGGTTCCAGGACACCCAGCACGATACCGCGCTCCTGATCGCCATCCTGCGACTCAGGAAATGCACCAAGTTTCCACAGACAGCCAAGGAAAGCGAGGAAACTCAGTTCATGTCCCGTACCGTAGTCCAGGCGCTGCGAACTACCAAAGCTACCGAGGAAATACGCCTCAAGTTCACTTTTCGCACTAACATCCGATGCCGATTTGAAATCCAGTACGTGTTTGGGTAGATGCTGATCCAAAAGCCCCGAAGCCCGTTCGTGAACAATATCGTACCAAGTTCTGAAGCTGACGTTTCCGAAGCGACGGGGTCCCGGGTCTGGCGGTGCTTCGTCGATGATGGACGTTAGGGCATCAAGGAGCTTGGCGAGGTTCTGTACAACGGGTGTATCGGGCACGTCTTTATCATTTAAAGTCCATTCTTTTGCTGTTTCCGCTCCTCCTGGCTCTTTTGAATCAAGCTTCCGAGGTATCATTGCCGTATTTAGCTGGAAGATGAAAGTCATGATGTCGGCGTATGCTTTGCTTGCCAAGAAAGCAGTGACGTCGTCGCCATCGTGGATGCGTTTTGCAGGCAGCGCAAACCCATGTCCGGAAATTTTGTCGATTGTTTCTAGCACTGGGGCTTGGGATGGGTTGGATGCCATAGCAGTTGGACTTTTGGATGAGGGGTTGTATGGGGGTGCGGGCTGGTGCAGGCGCTCCTCATGTGACAGCGTGTTTCGGGGCGGACCCACCTTTCACGTTGTCCAGCTTCTTACACTACAACCCCGCATGTTCACTATCGTTGGATGCCGCTTTCACTTGAAAGTGAAGTGTGTGTTTGAGGCAATTACAAATGGCGCGTCTAAAACAGCCAGCAAGGGCAAGCGGTAAGTGAGAAGCTCTTTCTGAGGCTCGGCGTACACGCGTTGGTGTTAAGATGTCGTCGGCGCGAAACTTGAAGATCCTGTACCAAGAGCGCGTCCATAGGAATAAAGATCTTGGGTCTAATGGGGCATGAGCTGATAATGGAATAGAAGCGGCTGAATTTTCTCCACAGCCCAGCTCTTCCCATGCTTCCGACTTCTTCCATCCTGAGGCAGACGACCAAGCAGCCATCGAACAGCTCCTCACAGAACCCCTCACCACAGACGCACCTCCACTACCTCCTCCATCCTCCATTGTCCTTGGCGCAGATCTCCTCAATGCTGCTCGGATAGATCACCGACATAGTAGTCCTGTGGTTGGCATGGCGCGTAAGAATTGCGCCGGCAAGCTCAAGCGGGCGAGCTTGATCCCTGAGAGTGCTAGAACGAACCTCGCTGTACGAGGTGATGTGTATGAGATAGAGCTTAGCCCGGAAAAGGGGAACTATGTGCTGCCGCAGAAGGTGAACAAAAAGCCGCTCAAGATTGTGAAGAAGAAGTCATACGCAGTCGCGAAGCTCAGTGCTGCACCAGATGTTCCGTCTAAGCTGCCAGTGCGCGATGAGAATAGGCCGCAAGTAGATACGAAAGGGCCGGCAGAGGATCTGGCTTCTACCGATCCAGCCATGCGCTCTTCTCGACCCCAAGTTGCCCCCGTTGAAAGCGACAGCATTGCCGTTGAAACCACCAGAGAAGAGATACCTTCCAGTAAAGCAAATCCCCATGCCAATGCTCCCGGAGATGTAAGAATCGAGGAGAGTCTTGCCAATGGGAGACCCAGATGCACAGCAGTCTTGTACAAGTACGACAAAATTACGGGCCCAGCTTATAGGCAATGTTTAGACTCGGGTACCGGCCAGACAGACAATGGTTTCAGATGCGGAATTCACCTCAGTAAATCTCCTGTTGTTCGATGTGAGGAGATGGTGGTTTCCGACAATATTACTATGCAGTGCTACAGGGTTGCTTTTAAGGTGACAGCCAGCGGTGCACGATGTTCGACTTGTATCGAACAACAAACTCATGAAACGACGCCTCGCGATAAGCGAAAGTCAGCGCCAGTTCATGAAGAGGATCAACCTGCGAAGATTCTGAGGAGAAAAAGTCAAAATGCGGGTAAGTCTGCATCTTCTGAAACGAACAAAAACCAAGCACGGGATTTGCAAGAAGAGAGCTCGAATCCAGCACCGGCTAGGGAACGAGAGAGACCGCGAAAAGATGGTAGCAGTGCTTCTACCGAACTGAACCACCAGTTCCCGACAAGAACACGCAAGAGCAAATCCCCGTCAGCCATATCGCAGGAAGTTCCAGCAGTGCCTGAAGATCTGCCTGGTGATGGAGACCCAGAGTATGTTCCAGACGATGAGGAGAGTGAGCATAGCGTTGCGCAGGATGAAGAGACCGGACACGTGGCCCAACTGCCTGAGAGCATTGATACAGTGTTCAGTTTACTTGACCTTGAAGAGCGTCAAGGGACATGCCAGACTAAACGTGCCAGGAAGATCTTACGCATGTGTGAAAAGTATTGTGCAAACTTCCAGGATGACACTCATTCAATCGACGCTGTCACGCAAAATGCCAGGAAAATACAAGAGACGCTACAACAGACGCCTAAAGATTACAGTAATGCAATCGGAAAAAAACATCAACTTGCGTTCAAGAGTGATACATACAGCTTTGTCTTTCGCGCTCTTACGCTATATCTTCGAGATTTGCACGACTGGCTAGTCAAAACACACGAGTCTGCAACAGAGTCTTTAGAGAGCTTGCGTGTAATAACCCCATTGATGCAGGAGATCGTAGCATTCAATGACGCAATCAGCCACTGGGGCGTCACTGTACCTCAGCGTCAAAAGGGTGACAGAGTAGTCAAGGATGTCCAAATCCGACTCATTGCGCCCCTGCGGCGGGTCAGTCAATTACTCAGTGTTCGTCTAAGCCAACTCCAGGAGGCAGGGGAACGTCGTGAGCAATATGAGGAAATGAAACGGAGGATAAAAGAACGCCGCGATGTACAGAGTGAACAGATCCGAGCCATAGAGGCAATGGAGGAACGGAAGAAGCGCTGGCAAGACCTTCATATCGTACGGATGCAATGCGAGCCTGATGTTTACAGGCGACGCAAGCTGTTCCATACCAGATTTGAAGATTTAGTGGAGAGAGATGCAAACGGTGTTGTTTTCGAACGATTACCTATCTTCAAATCTCGCTCTACTCCACCGCACAGCCAGGTTTTGGAGCTTGCGGATGTGGTTGAGTGGACTGAGGATGAAGAGACTGCTGTGCTTGAAGGCTTGCAGTATTGTGCGAGTGAGTAACTGCCATTCCGCATCAGAAAATTAGGGTGTTTTGCTAATGTTTTGCATAGGTCCACGCGTCTTTGAAAAGATATTCAAAACATATTGTGATCCTAGGTCTTCGCATCCGCGTGGGGGCGACCTACGTAACCGCAGTGTTGCAGAGATTATTTCAAAGGCGAGATGGATTCGGTCGACGATGCTGACCTTGCGTCAAGAAAGTGGCGAGCCGGTAGAGGACTGGGTGACTGGGATTCCGATTTTACCGTAGGTAGGGCTTCGGCCAGCTTTCGCGTTGTTATTTTTGGATCCCATGAGGTTCTTGAAAAGTGCTTCTTGCAAAAGTCGCTTTCCTGTTAGCTAGCAACGCTTTGATACCCTTGTATAGTGTTGAGTTTAGTTGAACTTGATGCTGTTTACAAGAAAAGCTGCTACGTTCGATTCCAAGTCCTATTTATGTCTTACTTTTATTCATACAAAAATATATGGGACTGGAAAGGTAAAGATGCGATAGTGAATATCGAATGCCCTATATCAACCCATAAATGTGACTTGTTCAGTAATGCATTTATAACTATCTGAACTCTGGACATTGAATTCATTGGAGGTAGGGATCACATCGCGATTGCCTAATACGATAAGCAAGTAAACAATAGTACTAGGGACACCTGCCTATCCACCTGTTCTACCATTCGTCGCAGCGACGGTACCCCTTGTACCACCACTCTCCACTATGAGGCCACACTATCTTTTTTCAAACTTCAGCCAGCCGCTTAGTTTTGCTCTGTCTCTCCAGTTCCTTACCACGAACAACTCCATCCTTCCGGTCTAGGAATTATCTCGTACAATTCACTTATTACCTAGACAATGGCTTGGCAGAAGAATCTTCTGGGCTGTTCGAGCATACATCGGGACGGTGGCTGTTTGTTTGTTCACTCCCCAAACTCACTCTCATACTAACGCGACTACATCTGGAATGACGCTCTGAAGCATGCTAAGAGAAGATGTATTTTTAACGTATCCAAATTCAAGCGTCTCGTTGCCGCAGCCGTCAACCGGGATTTGGACGATGTGACCCGATTCGAGAAACTTGCCGAAGGTGGCTTCAACTGGACTTTCCTCATCACTCTGCGTAATGGGTTTCAGTTTGTCGACGCATCCCTTATCTTTCTACCGAGCTAAGACATCTAGTTATCGCCAGTATAATCGCAACGATGAGCTTTCCCTGCTTGCATAATATTTCTGTGTCCAAGATATATAGCTACTCAGCTATGCCAGATAACAGTGCTGGGACTGAGCAGATGTTTATAGGGCTGGTCGGGAGGAGGAACTTGGGCGACATTTGATTTGATCTGTCGGAAAAGCAAGGAATCAGTTTCGCCACCAATCTTGTCGAGTTGGAGTCTCGGTTACTCTTTCTTTCTTTTCCGGCAAGCGGCAGTCTGTATCATGCCAAAGACCTTCCAACCTTTTTCAACAAGATCGAGGTTCCGATTGCTGATCCTGCATACGATCAATTCTGCATTGGTCCTGATATAAGACTTAGTCTGTGGCATGGAAAAAGGCTCAACATTCAGACCGACCGGGGGTTATGTACGTGTCAGTCCTATCTTTCTATATCACTAATCATCTTATTGATATCCTAGAAAGCATATCGTTTTACATCTATAGTGCTGACCGAATTCTCAAAAGACGCAGATCCAGCAGCCACCCTTGAAGCTGGGGGCCAAGAAAGAGATTGCATATCTAACAAAATTCCGTCGACCGCTCCACCCCTTTCAACATCTACATAGGAAGATCTATGGTTAGCAAGTGCAATTACATTCTGAACACCTGAGTAATTTGGCAAAATACTTGCAAACTGTGCCGTACCTCGCACCAGACGGCAACAGTATCCTTGTCCGCCCGACAATAAGACATTCTGATCTTCAGCCAAATAACATTTTGTGTCCGATGATCTCAGCATCACAGGCGTGATTGATTGGCAGCACTGCACAGTACTTCCACTCTTTCTTCAATGCGATATTTCCAAAAGTCTCCAAAACTACGGCAACAGTGTCTCGGAATCGCTTGTACTCCCTGAATTATCACTCAATTTCGACGAGCTAAGCGAACACGTACAGTTTCAGGCAGTTTTGCTCTTACGTCGGCGCCAACCTCACTACTATTACGTTACCGAAACTGCAAGATTGAACCATCCACATTACGATGCCTTGACATACAACTTCAGCACATTGAGGCACAAACTCTTTGGTTACGCAAGTTATCCCTGGGAAGGGGACAATGCCATTCTCGAAAAAGACTTGATCGATTTGATGAAGATCTGGGATGAATTCATAGCCTCCGAATTGAGCACGGGCGACGAAACAACACATGCATGTCCAATCGCCTTCTCGGAAGATGAGGTGGCCGAATGCTTTCGTCTAAATGCTGCGCAAGTGAAGGCAGACGAACAGCTCCAGGTCTGCAGAGATTTATCTGTATCGGGTTTGAAGTATGGGTGCCTGTTGAGCAGTATGACGAGATAAAGCAGCAGGAACAAAAGTTGAAGGCCGGTGCGCTCGAAGCTGCAGAGTCTAAGGAGGAGCGACAGCAATTGCGTGAGTATTGGATGTTTGATGATTTTGATGAGGAATGTTCGTAGGAACGTCATAAGCTCTACTTTGGGCATCTAGAGTATCATTGGGAGTTGCATACTCAATCGATTCATGAAGCTGTGGTTATTCATCGGTGAATACATTGGACATGGTTAGATCTTATGTTAGTTCTTTGCATGTTCTGAGTAATTAGAGTACCAAACGGAACGAAAGTAAAGTTCACTCACGTATCTATAGATAGTACAGGTCTGATTGTTATCGTCTTTCACATTTTACCACAATTGCTCCAGCAATCAGGTGATTTGGGCTTTCACTTCACTCACCCACATACAGAATGCATGACGTCTATGAGATTTGAGGTAGTTTCTGCCGTAGCCCACATTTCCATTACTTATATTACCCTGCTTCTTTCGTCTCTGTACCCAATCCACCAACTCTTCAACTTTCTCAACCTGCCGCAAATGACAAGGAGCGCGCTAGAGTGACGCAAACATTATATTTTCTACTATCTTACCAACTATACTTTGTGTAAAACTACAGCGGTTTCTATATGTAAGTGAAAGCAAGCTAATATGCCATCATGACCAACACTGATACTCCTCGTAGCCACAACTCATTTCTTATTGTGAAAATGCCAGCCTCCAGGAACACCGGCAGCGACGTTGTGAACAAGAAGATGAATGGGCTGAAGGAATATAAGAGGGCCCAGAAAGAGAAGAAACTCGCACAGCGCACCGCTGCCGCAGAGCAGGTCAAGGCGAAGAAGATATCCTCTACTTCCGCTAAGGTGGTTAGAGTGAGTGACGCTGAGTTCACCAAGGGTGCTTTGACCCCGCAAGACACACTGAATATCGTCGCGCTGCGTAAAGCTTTGGAGCTTGCGTTATACAAGAAAATGGAAACACCGCGCCAGATGCTTATCCGGTGCGACTTCAAGGCTTACATGGATACCGAATTCCATGGCAAGGACGCTGAGTTCGACTACATGGCACCACATGCTGTGTATCTTGACGACAATGGATTTGAGACAACTATCCGAAAAGTCGACTCGAACACACAAGACAGATTGACTGCCCATGAGATAGAGCTATCGCCATTGGAGCAATTTGAGACTGAAAAGAACGTCGCCCTCTCACATCCCGCTCCCCAAGCACACCGATGCGACTCTTGTTTCTTTGAACACCTACTTTCTGCCGTATCCGCCAAGGAAGAGGTCATTACTGCTACATTGCAAGGCATCGCCAAATTTTCGACTGGTTCTCGGCCACCCGAGTTTGTGTCTACACAGGTGCCGCATTTGATGGATTCAGCCATCATCAGCCACAAGATCAAACAACAGACACCTGCAAAGCTGGCAATGCTTGTCACTAACAATACCCAAACGATGAACAAGTACGCGGAGGGCACTGGTCTGAATGACAGCACCTCGAGCCTCACCTCTACATTCATTTCGACGCGAGACTCTTCACCCACTAGCATTCATCGCTCCAGCATCTCTCCATTGGTCGGATTCAATGCTCTTGCATATACGCCTTCAACGCCTCAACTAACTTCTGCAACTTTAGGTTACTGGGGTCATTGCTCTTTTCCTAAGCCTGGCGATATTGCTAACTGGAGCCTTCTGGATTTGAATTCGAGGATGTGAGCTACGGTTCTAGATGAACAGAGAAGGGGTACTCGGATCTATTCTTGTCCGAAGAACAGTTGTTTTTTATGTTTCCATTCATGTATACGCAGCAGTCACATGGGAGGGAAAGGTTTAGTACTGGGACAAAAAGGGTAGAATTTCACTGGGCCGTGTGGACGATGTCTCCTTAGTTAACATGGGGTGTAATATCTAGATGAAATGTCAGATGATACAACACAAGACCGAATACCCTAGCAGTGACGTTCGGTGGAGAAAGGAAGCGGTCACGCAGGGACTGAGCAAGTGCGGGGATGAATTGTGGAGCTTGGACCGGTCAAGGGTTGCTGCAAGTGCTAGTGCATACGTAGTATGTAATTTGGGTTAGGTGATCATTCCTCTCCATCGCACATGTCCATTTCACGATATTACTAGCATAGGACATATTTAACTCGCTATTACTAGATATTTTTTCAGTACCACGACTCGCTACTACACACTTAGACACCATGCTCAAGTCAAAGTGGGCAACACAGTCCGACGAGGCAAACAAAACTCCAGCGCCAGTCGCCGACAAAACCCCACCAAAGCCACAACCACCGTCTGAGCCAGCAGCACCAGCACCAGCACCAGCTCAGATTAGTCATGCACCGGTATGTGGTATCTGATGCGATTGTTGTCGTTTCCCTTTGTATCATACATATTTTGTGGTCCTATCTGCGACACTGTACTAACAAAATGCCAGGTTGCCAGCGCGTCCTACGACCCCGCCTATGACGACCCCTCGATAGACCCATTCGCTCAAACCGCAAGCACCGATGACCTATTCTTTGATGACGATATCACGCCCATTGCTGAGCCAGTCGTCGAGGCAGATCCACCAGAGCTGCAGCCTTCTGCCCCCAAGTTTGTACCTGAACAGCCAAAACCACCTGTCGCACCACAGGCGCATTTGGCGCCACAAGCCCCAAGAGAGCCTAGGAACAACGACAGAGGAGGGCGCAGCCGTGGACGGGGAAGGGGCCGTGGGAGGGGCCGTGGGGGCCATAACACTGATATTCGGCTCGAACAAAACGACAAAAAGGCTGTCGAGGCGCCAAAAGAGGTGGAGCCCGCCACTGCAGATAAGATCGCTACAGAAAATGCTGACTCTTCATCCGTCCCTCCATCTGCTCCCACAGAACCAAAAGAAAAACCAACCCACTCTGTGCGCGGCGACAGGACACTGACTGGGGGCGCTGCACGCACACGCCTGACCGAAGATGAATTGAACGCCAAGCTTGCCAACATGCGCATCAAGAACGAAGCCCGCCAGACCGCCCACGCTCGCGCTGAAGCTGATAAGGGCAACTTTGAGGCTCGCGAGGCGGTTATGCAACAACAGGATATAGAGCGTAAGAAGGCACTAGCTGAGAAGCAAAAGGCCGAACGCCAGAGTCGTCAGCAGATGATGGGCGAGCGAGAGAAGAACCGACAGCGCAAGTTGAAAGCACAACAGGGCAGGGAGTGGGACTTGGAGAAAGACGATGGTTTTTCAGGTATTGGAGACGACAAGCGTAGGGGTGCCACCAGAGGTGCTCACGGCGGTATTGCGCCCTCACGGCCAGCCAACAATGGATTCAACGGCGACGATTATAATGAATCTATGACGCATTCTGGCCGGGGACGTGGCAGAGGACGCGGTGGAAGAGGAGGCCGAGGTGGACGTGGCGACTATGACCGAGCGGGATCGAGACCGGCAGAGCAAAAGAAGCACGACAATCCCCCGCCTTCTGCCGCAGATTTTCCAGAGCTTCCTCCAGCAAAAGGCAAAGCTGCCGAAACTAAGGACCCTGAACCTGAACCCGAACGTCCAACTATTCAGAAGCAAGACTCCTTTGGGTTGCCATCGCCAATGGAAAAGGGCCGTAGCTGGGCTGATGAAGTAGGCTCTTAGAAAGAGCTATGGCTTGAAGAGACCCTTGCAAGGAAAATTCCAAGAGTATACACTATAGATGTGGAAATCCAAGAATCGGACATCACGGCCATAGCGGTTGTATCAAAGAGGGGACCTCAGACCGGTTATGAATGTGACATTGACACCAATGGCAAGGATGATGAAAGAAAAAGGCAGAAAGCGATAACCCTGTCTTCTGACGAGTCGGAAGGAACAAATCAAGGTTCTGAGCGGACCAACAGCGGATACGATTCTTCTCGCGAATCCCTGTCAACACCGCTATTCGCATCTCTGCGTGGCGGAGGCAGTTCAGAAGGGGCCGGTGAGAAAGACTATTCAAGGTATATCTCCTTGCAGTCTTTCTTGCTCCATTGTGAGAAAGCTTCTGACCTCTTTAGTGTTTCGTGTCAATCACCGAACGTTGCATCATCCCCCCATGTGCTAGGTTCATGTGCCATTTCGACACCGAATATGTCACTTCATACTACCTCGTCGTTATATACAGCTCCCAATGACTTCTTTTTACGTACAACTTCATTTATGCCATCACCTGTATCTCCCACTTTTGCGTCTCCAGATACAACAAAACGCCGTTCATCCCAGCATGCTCGAGAGCCACCGCTACCATCAGGGTACACTCTAACTGATCCAGAAACTGGTTCTCAGACTAGCCAGTAGCAAGGTGCGGCTGAGGTGAATGATTTGGATCAACCAAAAGTGCAACAAGGAAATGCGAGAAGTCTACAGTGGCGAGGTGACCATGGACAGAAGCGAATTTCACGAACAGCAGTAGGAACAGGGAGGCGCGCTCAAAGTCCGGCCTTTAACCAAGGGCTAAACGCTTCTCATCCGGCTTATATGACAGACGAGGAATTTGATGCTCTTCCGTGTTGGTCAGATGTCGAAGATGATCCAGTGTACAACACCAGGAATTATCCGAGACGTGCTACAAGCGATTCAGTGCATTCACTTGTAGACGCATCAGCCTCTTTGTCAGCGAGGTTCAGACCGACACCCCTGAATGGCCCGCCCGGATTTCCTTCAACCCCGCAATTTATTGGAGCATGCGATGCGGTATCGTTATTATCACTAAACGAACTTGTCTCAAGTGACCAAAACGAGCAGCCGCTGCTTGACAGGGCCTCGGCCGTGAGCATCTCCCCAAGCCCGCGTTTGATTGGAACCATAGATGGAACTTCCTTCTTGGAGCTGGTTGAAACTAGACTGCGCTCACATATTGGCTATGTGTAGCATTTGAGAAGGCGTTCGGACTCTATGCAAGATTACCCGAGTGCCCCTACCTCGTCTAATGCTGATGAGTGGAGCGTTTACCATATCGGAGATAGCATACCATCACGAAACCCACTGCGGCAGAGTATCGCAAGGACTGAAAGTGGTCAGAGGGGAGCATGGATTATTACTCCGGGTCGGCCACCAAGATCGAGTTTCGAAATCGCCAGAACATTGTTGAGTCACAGAGCTGGTGCTCCTTCAACATTACATCTGAACACAATCGACTCAGCGCTATATGATACGACGTATACTGATCCAATACACCTTCGTTTGCGAGGTGGAGCCGGGTCGGAGGACGAAGAATACTCTGGAAGGAAATACGCACCACCTTTATCAAGACCCAGTTCGCCACCTTCAGTAAGACAAATAACTCCTTCTCCTCAAGAATGGTTACAGGGCCTATCGCTTCAAGGTGACCATGCGACTACGCCTTTCGATTATATGCGCGCTGTAAGGATATTGAGTCTCGGACAAAGAGCATCATGTGGCTTCGCATCATCAGCCACCTTCTAGGTGCCAGAGTCTTCAAATATGCGTGGCTCTGCTTTATGCTCTTCTTCTGAGATCTTGACCAACCAATTATCACAGGAACGTACGCTAGGCTATTCGCAGTTGCATCCATCGCGATCTCGTTCGTCTTCTGGCAGGGAGACCGGCGAACCCAGGCGCCGTCCCACAGTCATGCGCGAAGAGCTTCCTCCCATCACTCCATTAAACCTGCCCCGATCCAAGGCCCCCCAAACCGCTAGATTCAACTTCCAAGAGCTACTTTCAGATAACGACCCCGGTCCACCCTACCCAGGCGGTCGTGTCCGTCTTCTCGCACCACCACCTCTTGTAGATGATTCTCGCGATCCAGACATGGATCTCGTTCCCCGCATCGGCACGACACCTAGCATTCCCAGGCGTTCTAGGAGACGTGTCGAACGTTTTCGGCAGTTCCAAAATTCGAATGAGCCGGGAAGAGCAAGGACGAGAGAGGAGGATGAAGAGCCGGAAACAATGGAGATTGATGATCATAGACGGGACCTGAGTGGAGCATTTACGGTATACAACTGCTGTGAAGTTCCTACAGAGTTTTGGTAGGAGTGCTGCTGTTCGGTTTGTCAGTGGGTAACGGAGTCATGTGTTATCTTGCGAGATGTGCTCGGTATTGATACAGTCAACTGGTTTTGTTGAATCAAAACACGGGGAATAAGTACTAGCATTGAATATAATATTCTGTTTCGAAACGATATTCGTGTCGATGTGTCATATTGCTATACTCAAACAATGTATTTGTGCTAAGTAATACTAGAAGACTTAATTCCTCTTCTCTATCCTCACCATCATGATCACACTCCTGTTGTATACCAGCATCCATGAGACCATCATAGTAAAGAACGTATAAAAAAAGTGCACAGGCATAAATCAAAACGAAGAGTAAAGTAGGCACAAGCAGTACTCAATCGCCATTGATCTCCACGCTCTTCCCACAGTGATGAGAAAGAAAAGGAGAGAAACGTATCTGGCATTACGACATACAACCCCATGCCCCGCTTCCCAAAAAAGGGGGATGTGATGCAGCGAGGGAAAGAGAAATGGGTTCGCTCCCATAGAGACCATGATAAACAGCCTTTGAAATCCACAAGAACAGCGAGTTGATCCCCTCTAAAAGGCGTGAAATTTTTTGCTTGTGATGCTTAAAAAGAAGACAAGGGGGGAGAGAGGGAAAGAGGGTTCAACGTCGCATCATACCCGTCGTTAAAAAAGCCGTTAACACGAAACCGAAAAAGAAACAAGTAGGGGTATCAGAGTCGGTGAGAAGATAAAGATGCGGCCGCCGAGAGAGGAAGAGTCTTATGACTCGCCTCCAGTGGATGCTGCTGCACCTTCACCTGCACCGCCTCTGAAGGAGCCCCTTCCTCCTCGACCGCCACGAGCGCCTCGCTCTCCACCTCGTCCACCCCGCGAAGAGCCGCCACGACCGCCGCGGCCGCCGCGACCACCTTCGCTATCTGAGGCGCCTCCACTTCGGTAGCCGCCGCCTTGAACACCGCCTCGATTGCTAGCCTGCCAGTTGCCAGCGCCATACCTGGGTTGGTTGCTGCCCGGACCCCGTTCGTTGTAGATCTTGACCGTCTTGTTCTCTGGTCCTCCCCTAGCATTCCTGACATCGTCCGCAACGCGGCGAAGAGCGCCATGCATATCTTGCGATGTGGGGAAGTGGGCCACAAAGAAATGTTTAATCTTTTCAATCTTTTCAATCTTGGACCGATCTTCCTCCGCGAGCAAGCTCTTGGCTTCCTCTTCGTCCTTGACACCAGCGATGAACAGTCCCTTGCTTTCTTTCCGCTCGACGGGTTCCCTGGGTGCTGGCGATGCGGCTTTCTCTGGAGCCGAGGTGCCATTTGGCTTAGCTTCGCTAGGAGCCGGCTTCTCGGCTCCAGCGTTGGAGGCTCCGTTGTTGGCTGGGGGTTGTGGGATGGCAGCCTTGATGGGCTCCTTGGGAGTAGCAGCGCGTACAGGCTGGGTGCTGCTGTTGGGCTTCTGCTGAGGAACAGGTGGAGTGGCGACCGCTGGGCGGGGCTGCTGAGGGGCGCTCGTGGGGGGACCAACTTGACGTCCAGGAACAGGGGATGGCTGAGCAGAGGGGCTGGGATTTACAGCGGCTGGAGGGGCACTTGAAGTGTTGGTGGCCGCAGGCTGAGTCTGGCCTGGCGTGACCTTGCCACCTCGATGGGCAAAGTTGAAACCTTGAGCCCTCATCTCAGTACCGATTCTACCATTGTCAATATCCAGGACAAGCCATCCATAGGCGGCATCTGCGAGGTTGAAGTTCCACATGTTCTTGAATGCACTCTCATCGATAACGCCGCTTTGGGGGCCTGGAGCAGGACCGCCAAAAGGATTGCCGCCGTTGGCTACTGTGGGCATCTTGTTCACTATCTCAAGTGCCAGAGCGAGGAGGCGCTGCTGGGACTCGCTATCGGCGACAGCAGGCTCGACTTCAGTCTTGACTGTATCCCAAACATCGTTAAACGAAGCCTTGGAAGCGGCGAGCTTTCCGCGGTAGTGATCAAGGGTTGGGTTGACGCTAAACTCGTTGTAGGAGCTGCCGTAGCGGAAATGCAGACCAGCAGAGATGGAGAAGTCGGCTTTCAATGTGACAGATAGCTGGTTGAGCAGACCTTCACGCGCGGGGGAAGCATGGGTGACGAATATGCGGGTCTCGGTCGGATCGTATACGCGGTTGGCCGTGTCGACGAGTTCGCCCATTTGCAGCAGGGTGGTCCACATTGTGCCCTGTCCGCCTGCAATGGTAGTCCTGCCTTCGCCGTTATCGAAGAGCTTGTGCATAACGACGGCACCGCCAAGACCGAGTAGTCGCAACTTGACACCACCGATGTCGAGTAGCCGTGAATGCGCCTCGTCGATGATGTGCAGGTTGTCCACCTTGTACTCGCCCGACCGCAGCTTCTCAAGGACTTGGACATCCTCGCATGCTCCCCATACAGTGTATACAGGCACATTTAGTGTAAAGGTCTTGTTTAGGAAGAGGGGCAATTCTGAGAGGGGCAGGTGTTCTCTTGCGAAGCGCTCCTTGATGGGAGGCTGGGGCGGTGCCGAGGCAATGGAGCGCTTGACCGTGTCTGATAGAAGCGGCGAATACTGGGCTACGTGCTTGAGAGTCCTGGGCCAGTCAGTTCTGGAAGAGGGTAATTGAATATATGCGGGCACCTACTTCTCGGCAATGCGATCCAGCGAGCGGTCATCGTAGAAGCCGAAATCGCCTGTGTGGATGATGTAGTTCGCGCGGGCATCGGCGGCGAGCTGGTTCAGCGATTGCAGATTTCCTTTGCAACGTCAGCATGTGCCATTGTACCCAAGATAAAGGCTGCACCCACCTCTGACATCGGCAATGCAGAGAACTCGTACGCTTCCTTGCTGGATCACGCGGCCCTGGTTGGGGAGCAGCGGGACAGCTCCAGGCGCTGGGCCCGAGGGGACACCAGGAACGCCGCCGTTGGGAAGGTAATTGCCTGGGTAGGGGCGCGGCTGATTGGGAGCTTGCTGGACGAAGTCAGCATCGATGTCACATGTGGCGGTATCAGCGCGGGAGTGCCTGACGTACTGAAGCCATGAAGTCGGAGGCGGAGGGGTCAGGTAACGTGTCCGAGTGAGGTCTGCAGACGTGGTGATGGGGGGAGGGCGCGGGTGGGGCGGGGTAGGGAATTACAATGTAGGGACTAAGAGAGAAGAGTAGTAGAGAAGGCCTCCTTGTTTGTGATGGCAGCGGCGAGTTTGTGCTGGCCGCTGTTGCTCCTTCTGTTTTTGCTAACAGCTTTCCGCCGCACAGACCCCCGGCCTAGCGCGTCCTATCACCTTGTCCTGCACTTGGCTGGACCTCCCTGTGTCTTCGACCCTCTCTTTCGCGTCCAGCTCTGCATACATTCTCTATGTGTACCTTTGCCTCCTTCCCTACTCTTTGCAATCCCATGGCCATTGGCGCATCGTAGCCCCAGTCTGCTTGTCTGTTGTTCACTGAACGCCTTATTCCACCATGCTGCTCGTCATGGCTACGGCATGGCAGCCAGTCATTTCCACCTCCTCTCCTGATTGAGCATCAAAACTCCCCATGTCAGCGCCACCGCACCAGCAATTCACCTTGTTCACACTATACGCCACTCAGCATGCAGCATTGATGTTGCTGAGCTGAGGCGCCTACGCTCTGAGCCCCAGAGCTTAACTTTCTATCTCTTCTAAAATTTGCTCGAGTGGCCGGTCAAAGCTTCATCCAGCAAAGACATGCCGTTGTGCTGCAGAATGGAACACTCATCCAATTGTGCTCTCTGCGCACGCACTTGCGCTTTATACTGCACACAAGCAGCCTCTGGAAGCCAGAGCTCCTCCGGCCGCGCATTGCCATCATTGGCTACCAGCATGGCTTACCTAATTTGCTGGACCCTGAGACTAGCGTAAAAAAAGTTCCAATCCCCACTTCAAAGAATGTGCGGCCCAGCGCTCTTCCTTCACAACTGTCAATATTGGTCTACGCTGTTCTGCGAGAGACCACCCTAGGCAAGCTTTCTGTATACTTACACTGTGAGAGCGCCGCCATGGATGAGCAACAGTTTGTCCAGCTCCTCGAGGGCCTCCTGGAGCGTAAGTCGCCTTGCCCCGCTTGCCCATGGTCCTCGACTGACAATTTTCCAGCCAACACCGAGCGTGTCAAGGCCGCCACTTCCACCCTGAACAAGAGCTACTACAGCTCTCCTGCCTCTCTCAATGCCCTGCTTCAAATTCTCTGCGCCCACCCCAAGCCTGCGCTGCGCCAATTGGCTGCTGTAGAGGCAAGGAAGCTCGTGACAAAACACTGGGCAAACCTCCCCGCTGAACAAAAGGCTTCCCTTCGCAACCAGATCTTTCAGTTTACACTCAACGAAGATGTCGCCCTTACCCGCCATTCTGCTGCCCGCGTCATTGCTGCCATCGCAGCCATAGACTTCGAGGATGGCGAGTGGGCTGACCTCCCCGGATACCTCCAGCAAGCTGCTACCAGCGCTAATGTCCGACAACGTGAGGTTGGCACCTACATCATCTACACAACTCTCGAGTCTGTGGGCGATTCCTTCCCTGCTAAGCCTGCCGATCTGTACAAGTTGTTCAGCTCCACTATTCAAGACCCAGAGAGTGTCGAGGTCAGGATCAACACCATGCTTGGTCTCAGCCGCCTGGCCATGCTCTTGGAGCCCGATGAGGACCCCAAGGCACTTGCTCTATTCCAAGCATCCATTCCCGCCATGGTCAACGTTCTCAAGGCTACCGTCGACGAGGGTGATGAGGACCGTGCTATGCAGGCATTCGAGGTCTTCCAGACTCTTCTCGGCTGCGAGTCTGCACTGTTGGCAAAGCACTTTGGCGACCTTGTCAAATTCATGCTGGAACTTGCTTCTAGCACAAATGTCGAGGATGACTACCGCTCCCAGGCTCTTGCCTTCCTCATGCAATGCGTCCGTTACAGGAGGCTCAAGATCCAGGGCCTCAGGATCGGAGAAGAGCTAACCCTCAAGGCTCTGCACATCGTCACCGAGCTGGGCGATCTGTCAAGTGAGGAAGAAGACGTCACTCCTGCCCGCTCGGCTCTTGGCCTTCTCGACATCCTCGCTTCCAGTCTGCCCCCAAGCCAAGTAGTCATTCCTCTGCTCAAGAACCTCGGCCAATACTTCCAATCACAGAACCCTGACTATCGCCAAGCTGGCATTCTGGCTCTGGGTATGTGCGTCGAGGGCGCGCCTGACTTCATTGCCACTCAGCTTCACGAGATCTTGCCCATGGTCCTTCACCTGCTTGAGGACCCTGAGCTCAAGGTCCGGGCTGCCGCTCTCAATGGTGTTGCGCGCTTGGCTGATGACCTTGCTGAGGATGTTGGCAAAGAGCATGCACGCCTCATTCCCGCCATGATCAAGAACTTTGACCTTGCCGCTGGCAACATGCAGGGCACAGAAGATGACCGCAACCTCTCAATTGTCCGTGGTAGCTGTCACGCTATTGACTCCCTCATCGAGGGCCTGGAGCCTGAGGATGCTGCCACATACGTGCCTGAGTTGGTGCCGCGTTTCAGCAAGCTTTTCCATCATGAGGACCTCAAGGTCAAGAGTGCTGCTATTGGCGCTGTTGGCTCCATCGCCTCTGCCGCTGAGAAGGCGTTCATTCCCTTCTTCGAACAGACCATGAACGAACTGTCGCCATACGTAAGAATCAAGAGCAGCCAAGACGAGCTTGACCTTCGTGGCGTCACCTGCGATTCGATGGGCAAGATGGCCTCTGCTGTTGGCCCAGGGCCATTCGAGCCTTTTGTCCTACCACTGATGGAGGCTTCTGAAGAGGCCCTGCACCTCGACCACCCCCGCCTCAGGGAGACTAGCTATATCCTCTGGAGTACCATGGCCAAGGTCTACGGAGAGCAATTCGCCAAATACCTCCCGGGCGCTGTCAAGGGACTCCAGGACTGCCTTGACCAAGAAGAGACTGGTCTCGATGTCGAACTTGGGGAGGAGGCTGCCGACTTGGCCGGATCTGAAGTTGTCATTCAAGGTCGCAAGATCAAGGTTGCTGTACCCAGCGATGACGGTAGCGATCTCAACGAGGCCGCAATGGACGATGACGATTCTGATGACGACTGGGATGACCTTGAGGGCATCAGCGCCGTAGCCATGGAAAAGGAGATTGCTGCCGAAGTTTATGGCGACATCATCACTCACACACGCCGTGAATACATTCCTTACATGGAGGCCACCGTCACCAAGCTGCTTGAACTTGTGGACCACCCGTATGAGGGTATCCGCAAGGCTGCGCTTGGTACCCTGTGGCGAACATACGCCTGCCTCTTTGGCATGGCCGAGGGCGATGGTATGGCAAAGTGGAAGCCTGGTCTTCCTCTCGCTGTTGAACCACCAGAGGAGCTCCGCAAGCTGGCTAACCTCGTTATGACTGCAACCATGACTGTCTGGCAAGACGAAATGGATCGGTATGTAACCTTCATTTCCTCAAACGTTTTTTGCAAAGATGACACACTATTCGTTAATCCCAGCTCACTCCGATGCACAAAGTGCACTTGAGGTGAAAGCGATTCTACTACTGAGCAACTTTTACATCAACTGGTTCTTTTAGTCTATATTCGAGAATATCGCTAACTCAACCCAGTGGCACTGTCACCGACATCAACCGTGACGTCGCAGCAACTCTCAAGCTGTGCGGACCTGCAGTGTTGCTCACCGAGAATGGCACAGTGGTACCTGACATGTGTCAGCATCTGCTTGCTGTCATCACCAAACGTCATCCTTGCCAGCAAGATCTTGGCGATGATGCTGATGAGGACATCCTCGATGAATCCTCAGAGTACGACTGGCTCGTCATCGAGACGGCGTTGGAGGCTGTCACATGCCTGTCCGTTGCCCTTGGCTCGCAGTTTGCCGAGCTCTGGAAGATGTTTGAGAAGCCTGTTGTCAAGTATGCCAGCAGTCAAGATTCAACGGAGCGAAGCGCCGCCGTTGGCACCATTGCTGAGTGCGTTGGTAACATGGGTGCTGCCTGTACACCTTACACTAGCGGCTTACTCAAGCTGCTTCTCCACCGCTTGTCGGATGAGGATCCTGAGACTAAGTCCAACGCCGTCTATGGCATGGGTCTGTTGTGTGAGATGACAGCCAACGATGACGAGATTCTCAAGTCATTGTCTAGCATCTTCTCCAAACTTGAGCCTCTGCTCGGGGCACAGGACCAGGCCCGTCTGCTCGACAACACGGCAGGCTGTGTTAGCCGGTTTATCAGCAAGCATCCCGGCAAGCTTCCCATTGCTGAGGTTCTTCCCCGGTTGATGCAGCTCCTCCCCCTTCGCGAGGATTACGAGGAAAACAAGCCCGTATTTGGCATGATCGTCAAGCTGTACCAGCAAAACGAGCCCACTGTCCAACAGCTCACTCCGCAGTTGATGCCCATCTTTGAGAAGGTCCTCAGTCCTCCTGAGGAGCAGCTAGAGGATGAGACACGCTCGCAGCTTGTTGAGCTGGTGCAGTACCTGCGCAAGTAAAAGGTTTCGTGTTAAAAGAGGAGAAGGGATACCCGTCGAAAGACACCACTGATGAGTTGGACACGGAACGGCATTTGGGGCCACGGAAATGATAGAATATGACACCATAGTATGAATTTATATTAGACTAAGTGCTTTTTTTTACGCCAGTGTCCAAACAGTATGCAATGTGAATGCAATGCTAGAAAAGTAAAGCAAAGTAATATGTCACATGACGATGAGTTTAGCGTTGGTGGTGGCTGGCGCGCATGATCACGATTGCGGATCGCTCTTGTTCCTGGGCGGCGTTGCGCGTTCCAGCCAAGCGTCCGGGGCAGTGACGTTCATGACGCACCCCAGACAGTGGTTAGCTTCGCGCTCATGCCTCAGCGTACCATCCTCTCTTCCCCCCAACAATAACCCGCCTACTATATTATTCTCCAACGTCTGCTGCACTTTTACTATTGGATCAACTTGTTATCATCTGACTATCCGCTCGCTAGGTCGACAGAGCTCCGTATCACCGCCGCTCGCATCTTGCCGGAGCCGAGGAGCTTCACAGAGCTGCATCCGCCTCACCACCGCGCCTCACTCATACATGACCAAACCCATCACCAGCTTGCACTTGTTTCACTGAGCTTGCGCACATATTACGAGATTCAGCTGTGCTGTCGTCCTCGAAACACTTTGTCCAGCTGGACTAAGGAGGCGCACAGGCGCGAAGCGTCATCATGAGGCAACGACACACACCGGGATGGAAGGTGATGACAGTCGGCCTGCTTTCCATCCTTGCTGGATCTGCTCTTGCCGGCCCAGACCTCACAACAAGACATGAGAAAGGAAGGTGCGCAATGAGAGGACAATGCGGAAAGCAGGGCTTCTTTGGCTCCGAACTGCCTTGCCCAGACAACGGTCCAGCAAAAACACCTGACAACGACGTACGTAAGAAGCTTGTAGACATTTGTGGTACGCAGTGGTCTGATTCAGACATTTGCTGCGACGGAGATCAGCTTGACGCCCTCAAGACGAACCTCGACCGCGCTACCCCCATCATCAACGCCTGCCCTGCCTGCAAGGAAAACTTCTATAACCTGTTCTGCACATTCACGTGTTCCCCTGACCAGTCGACCTTCGTCAATATCACCGGAACAGAGCCCAAGGGCGACAAATACTTGGTAACGGAATTAGATAACCTGATCGCGGACAAGTACGCGTCGACCTTTTACGACAGCTGCAAGGATGTCAAGTTTGGTGCGACAAATGGCAAGGCTATGGACTTCATTGGTGGTGGCGCAAAGAACTTTACACAGTTTCTGAAATTTCTGGGCGACAAGAAGTTCCTAGGCTCGCCTTTCCAGATTAACTTCCCGCGACCATCCCAAGAGCGCCTCCCTGGTATGACCGCGATGAGCAAGCACGCCTATCCCTGTGATACTGAAGACGAGAAGTACCGTTGTGCCTGTCTGGACTGTGGTACATCTTGCACTGAGCTTCCGGCTGTCCAAGAAGGAAAGCAATGCTACGTCGGCCTGCTTCCCTGCCTATCCTTTGCCGTCATCATCATCTACTCCTGCTTCATTGGACTCTTATGTGTCGCCGTGGCTGGCCATGTCGCATATCAGAAACATTCGAGACATAAGACTGAGCGAATGCGTCTTTTGCAAGACACGAGCCCCAGCGACGATGAGGACGAAGGCGATATAGTACATAATGTTGGCATGTTAGATCGCCCCACCAAGCACTACTTTGTCAACACTTGGTGCGATCGCATGTTCAGCCGTCTTGGATACATCTGCGCTCGTTTCCCGGCCATCACCATCATCACCAGCATCATAGTAGTAATCCTCATGAGCTTGGGCTGGCTGCAGTTCCAAATCGAGACCGATCCTGTAAATCTGTGGGTCTCACCAGATTCCGCTGCTGCTCAAGAAAAGGCCTTTTTCGACGAGAAGTTCGGACCTTTCTTTCGCGCTGAGCAAGCCTTCCTCGTCAACGACACACTCGATAGTCCCGGTCCCGTTCTCAGCTATGAAACACTTGATTGGTGGTTCGGTGTTGAGAACCAGATCCAGCGTCTCAAGTCTGCCGAGCATGGTGTTACTCTGGATCAGATTTGCTTCAAGCCAGTAGGGGATGATTGTGTTGTTCAGTCCGTTACCGGTTACTTCCAAGGTGATTTCGCCAACGTCGTACCTAGCAGTTGGAAGAGTGACCTGCTACAGTGTGTCGACAACCCATCGCAGTGTCTCCCTACTTTCCAGCAGCCACTCGATTCGCATCTCCTCTTCGGCGGTGTTGAGGATAGTGTTCTTGACGCCAAGGCACTTGTGGTGACTTGGGTTGTACAGAATCATCCCAAGGGCACTCCGGAAGAGCAACGCGCAATGGACTTTGAGAACGAAATGAAGAATTATCTCAAATTCGTGTCCGACGAGGCCCATAAGAGAGGCCTTCGGCTGAGCTTCAATACTGAAGTCAGTCTCGAGCAAGAGCTCAACAAGAGCACCAACACAGACGCTAAGATCGTAGTGATCAGCTACATCATCATGTTTTTGTACGCATCATTGGCGCTCGGTTCAACCACACTCACTGTTCAGTCTATCCTCCGCAACCCCGCCAACGCTCTAGTACAGTCCAAATTCATGCTAGGTATAGTGGGTATTCTGATCGTACTCATGTCAGTTTCTGCCTCGGTTGGTCTTTTTTCAGCCGCGGGCATCAAGGTCACTTTAATCATAGCAGAGGTGATTCCGTTCCTTGTCTTGGCTGTTGGTGTAGACAATATCTTCCTTATTGTGCACGAATTCGAGCGCATCAACATCAGCCACCCTGAAGGGACCGTTCCGGAACGCGTTTCTCGAGCTCTCGGACGCATGGGCCCCTCGATCTTGCTTTCTGCGCTTACTGAGACGACCGCATTTGCTCTAGGATGTGCTGTCGGTATGCCTGCTGTTCGCAACTTTGCCGCATATGCGGCAGGAGCTGTCTTTATCAACGCCATTCTCCAGATTACCATGTTCATTGCCGTACTTTCCCTTAACCAGGAACGTGTTGAATCAAATCGTGCGGATTGCTTCCCTTGCATCCGCGTTAAGCGCGCTGATCCAGTCGGTATGGGTTTTGCAGTGGGAGAGGAAGGTGCACTACAACGCTTCATCCGTAAGACATATGCTCCAGCAATTCTGGGTAAAAAGACCAAAGTTGGCATTATTGCGCTATTTTTCGGAATTTTCACAGCAGGCCTTGCTCTATTCCCCAAAGTTGAACTTGGTCTGGATCAACGTATCGCTATCCCAAGCGATTCTTACCTAATCCCATTCTTCAACGACCTGTACGACTACCTTGATGTCGGTCCACCGGTTTATTTTGTCACAAAGGAGCTCAACGTTACTGAGCGCAAGCCGCAAAAAGAGCTTTGTGGACGATTTTCTGCTTGCGACAGAAACAGTCTGGCAAATATCATCGAAGCAGAGCGCAAGCGCCCCGAAGTTTCGTATCTTTCGGCCTCTGCCGCAAATTGGCTTGACGATTTCTTCCTGTGGCTGAACCCCGAAAATGAAAAGTGCTGTGTTGAGAAGGGCAAGCCCTGTTTCCAAGGTCGCCAGCCGCCCTGGAATATGACTCTTTATGGTATGCCTGAAGGCGAGGAGTTTGTCAAGTACTTGGAAAAGTGGATCGAGGCTCCAACCACTGAAGATTGTCCTATCGGCGGAAAAGCCGCGTACTCGGACGCTCTGGTCATTGACTCCAAGCACTTAACCATTCCCGCTTCCCATTTCCGTACTTCGCATACCCCGCTGCGCTCGCAGGAAGACTTCATCTCTGCATACACGGCAGCGCGCCGCATATCCGAAGAGATATCAAAGAACGTCGAAGCCGAAGTATTCCCATACTCGAAGTTTTACATCTTCTTCGACCAGTACGTATCTATTGTTCGCCTGGCTGGTGCTCTGATTGGATCTGCTCTTGCAGCAGTACTTGTCATCACGACCATCATGCTCGGTTCCATCGTCACCGCACTGGTTGTGACGCTGGTAGTTGGTATGACAGTCTCTGCCATTATCGGATCCATGGCTGTCCTTGGTGTTTCGCTAAATGCCGTCTCACTGGTTAACCTCATCATTTGTGTGGGTATCAGCGTCGAGTTCACGGCACACATCGCTCGAGCATTCACTTTCCCAAGTCGTGCGACTATGGAGCGGGCACCGAGGCACCGCTTCCGGGGCCGTGATGCCCGTGCATGGACGGCCATGGTCAATGTAGCGAGCAGTGTCGTCAGCGGAATTACCATCACGAAGATCCTGGGAGTAGGAGTGTTGGCTTTCACTAGGAGCAAGGTATGTGCTATCTGTTTTACATTTCCTATATCAGTACACTATGTGCATGAACTGACATGATTTGCTAGATCTTCGAAATCTACTACTTCCGCGTATGGGTTGCTCTCGTGCTTTGGGCCTCTACTCACGCTCTTGTTCTACTTCCTGTCCTTCTTTCACTTGTAGGAGGCAAGGGCTACGTCGATCCCGAATCTGAAGGCGGCCTCGAGCAAGACCTCCGACGTCGGCAGTACCCTGCACTACTGGCCGACGACGAAGAATACGACAGCGATGACTAGGTGTCCGTCTCGTACCGTGCCATCGGTCGAACTGGGGCTAGGATCAAGGATATAGTCAGCAAGAAATGTAAACCTACTTATCTGCGTCTTCTGGAGTTATGGATGGGTTTTGGCGAAGGATTCTGGCTGTGGTTGGGCGGGGTTCAAGACGATCACGAGCAGAGAGATAGAGCACCCTCACTGACAGTGTCTGATGCAGCAGATCCTCCAGCTCCAACTCCACAATTTTCAGCTACGTTTGTGGCTGCTGCTGTTGCATCTGCAATTAGAACAGTTGCCAACCCAACTCTTTCATCTTATACCAGGACCATGTCGACAACGACGAGCGCAGGTCTTCATTCTTTTCCAAGTATACCAGAAATAGAGTCGTTTGGTTTGCTGGGACGAGATGGCTCACCCATCCTTGGCTCTAATCGTGACAACAATAATGACTTGTGTAAGCTTTGAATGAGCTGGTTGTTGTATTCTACTACGTAGACTATAGTTGTATCCCCAAATAATAGCAGACTGTAGCTTATATGAGAAGGACAGACGAATCAGTTGCTTATGTAATATTACATGCAGCTTCCAAGATAGAACCATGATGGGAGCCCGTTCAGTCAAAGAATGCATCCCAGCTCCAATTCGATTAGGTTCCCGTCAAATTTATCCGGTGTGGCTGGTGAGCGCAACAGGTGTTGTCACAAAATTGCTGGGAATGGCCATGAGGTTTAGTGTTGGCCGCCATTGTTCCACCAATCTCAGGAACGCATCTCGCTAGCCACACGGCCCGCAAAGAGATGACGCCTTCTCAGATCCAGCATCTAGCCATGCCACGCATTCTGACCACCACATGATGCAAGCTTGAGTGGATCTTGGAGGAAGCTTACGTGCGGAGAGACTGCTAGACTTGGATATGCCGCCGACCTGAGGCTCAGTGACGTCTCCGACCCCTCTACCCCACCTCCGACAACTTTTCCCCCAAACTACCCTTTAATAGCTCCCAACACCCGCACTTTAGGTCGTCACAGACTCTTTTACTTTTTTTCAAGATACCCCATTTACATTAATTGCAAACATGTCTCTCGGAAGGAAGGTTACCCTCAACACTGGCGCTACCATCCCGTGAGTACCTCAATAGCACACTACATACATATGATGACATTTACTGACTACCTTTTTGCTCAGGCAATTGGGCTTTGGTACGTGGCAAGCCGAGCCTGGTCAGGTTGGCGCTGCCGTTCTTGAGGCCCTCAAGGTTGGCTACCGTCATCTGGATCTTGCCAAGGTCTATGGCAACCAAAAGGAGATTGCGGAAGCCCTTAAGAAGGCTTTTGGTGGCGAGGTCCCTGGCCTCAAGCGCGAGGACGTTTTCATCACATCGAAGCTCTGGAACTCTCAGCACCGTCCCCAGGATGTACCGGCAGCTCTCGACGACTGCCTGGCTGAGCTCGGCCTTGACTATCTCGACCTCTACCTTGTCCACTTCCCCGTTGCCTTTGACGAGCGGTCCGATGTTCACAGCAACCTCTTCCCCTTGGATGGCGAGTATGTAAAGATGCTGGATGAAATCTCAATTGTCGACACATGGAAGGCCATGACACAGCTGCCTAAGGAGAAGGCCCGCGCGGTCGGTGTCTCCAACCACACCAAGGAGCACCTCCAAGCTTTGATTGACGGCACTGGTGTGACACCTGCTGCCAATCAGATTGAGCGCCACCCACGTCTCCTACAACCAGAACTCATCCAGTACTGCAAGGAGAAGAACATTCATGTCACCGAGTACTCGGTAAGAAATGTTTTCCCTCTAGCTTATCATTCGAACAGCACTGACCCTAGTTCCAGGCATTCGGTAACAACATGCTCGGCGTTCCTCTTCTCGTTCAGCACGATACCATCAAGGAAGTTGCCAGCCGAATTGGCGCTACCCCGGCACAAGTTATCCTCGCCTGGGCTCAAGTGGGCGGCCACTCTGTCATTCCCAAGTCGGTTACTGCCTCGCGCATCCAAGAGAACTTCAAGGAGGTTGAGCTGTCCGAGGAGGATTTCCAGAAAGTCGAGGAGATTGGAAAGAAGGAGCGAAGAAGATTTAACATTCCTTACATTGCCAACAAGCCCAGGTGGCCTGTCAACATCTTCGACGAGCCTGAAGAGAAGGAGGCGCCTCACAAGGTCATTGTCTAGATGTCTGGGTATGAGAAACAAAAATAGGGAGATTCTCTGATGATGAAAATATACAAAGATTGAGTATATGAAGTAATTTTATCTCATGCGTCAGTTGGCCCTATACGTGTTCGTCTGCCAAGCTACCAGTAAGTTTCCAAGACGCTCAAGGTTTCTGTAACTCATTTCTGATATGATGACCAAGATTGGAGATTGCCCTAGTATTTGCAAATATTCCTTGTGCGTGAAGGGTGATATCGCATAGCACCAAGCTGAAGGTGTAACTAACGACGTTAAGCCCATCGTAGCGTATGTGCTATCGTCACGCATAATTGCGTCGACGCCATGTCTCGCAGGACCGCTTTGATTCATTACCTAAGTTACTTGAAGTGGTATGCATACATTTTGAATGAGTAAGGTGCACGTGTTCTTACAGCGTACCTTGGGGTGGCTTCACCTTGGCGCCTCTTAAATGATCTCATACTACCCTTGGTGAGTGCACCTTCCTGTCAGTGCAAACGCACCAATGAGGCAAGTAACGTTACGTTTGTATTGTAATTTCCCTGTCCTCATGCTTGGCGGGCGTGTGAGCCCTGATTGCATGTGATTGATTCCGCTTCACCTCCACCTTGCGTAGACAAAGACTTTTGGGACCAAGACTGCTTCCGATCTCCTTTCACTCGCGCTTATATCTCTATTTGGATAGACGTTAGTTCATCTGCGTATTGCTCCCACGAATCCGCCACACAACCAAATTCTACCACTCAATTACTGCCATGACTTTACTCCCTGGCACCAGAGCGTCAAATAAACGCCTCATCTTTGCTAAGAACATCCCGAGCTACGTCGCTGATGAGCAGGTTGCCGATTTGTTCTCCCCATACCGTCCAATCAGCTACAAGAACATCTACAAAGGAAGCAGTATCACAACAATCGTCGTCGGCTTCCGGACCACGAGCGACGCAGTGCGTGCCCAACGTGAGACAGATGGGAAGTGTCTAGGCAGCGCCATCATCAAGGTGGAAATGTATGAGCAGCGGCGTTCAATCCGCTATATCAAAGATCACGGATACAGCAACATACTATTGGATGCTGAGGAGGAAGACGAAGCTGAGCAGCCTGACGAGGAAGTTCCGCCAAAGGAAGTCACCGCACACTTCTCGCCTTTGTACCCAGCTCCAGTCAAACTGCCTAGTACAGCTGCACAGGGTACCACATGGGCGCGAATCGCGAGCAACCAACGTACCCAAGGAGTCACTAATGCACCTGCCATCACCAAAGCAGACTCGGCGCATAGTCCCGCTTCTACGCCCATCGCAACGCCACAGATATCTATCGCTATCCCCGTCGAACCGATCGAGCCTGAAGCACAAGTCACATACTCCTCCTCCCCGGTAGTAACGGTCTCGCCCGGCGACACTACCACAGGCGCGATATCTGAACCAACTGCTCGTGATGAGCCGTCCAGCGACGGGACCCACGAAACAGAAGTGGAATATCGAATTAGGAGGTGGGGCGAGATTCTAGGATGGGCGCAGCACAGTGGCAGCGATAGCACTCAAGAGATGCGGTCTGCACCGGTTGCGCCAGTTGATACAACGGTACGTATTCGGCAAGTCCATTGTCGCGACTGTGCTTTTTGCAAGTTGATGGAGAAAATCCACAATGAGCATAAGTAGTGGGGAAGAGCAAATCTAGGTAGGGCTGGTTGTGAGGCTGGGAGTTCTTATGTGAGGTATACATGGTAAGTACAAGAAGGAGGTAATGAATGGAGACGTCTTGCTTAGCAATTTTGTAGCTTGTGAATGATGGCGTTGCAGAGATGGGTGGGAATAGAAGCGGTGCATTGGTATTTTGAAACAGACATGGTGATTCAGATATGAAAGAGTTAGGCATCAGCGGTGAGAGATAATGAAGATCAAGTTCTGGAGCCGGGCTGCGACCTGAGGAGGCCGCCTAAGGTTAAAAGAGCGTGTTCCAGATGCGTCACGGATACATAGCTGCTCACACGGGTCATGTGGTGATAATGTGTATCGAAATTCAGATGTTCGACCAATGCACTTGGCAAACCAAAGGCTTCACCAGATAGTGTCCAATCCGGGGCGTGATGAAAGAATCATTACTTAGGGCGCTCCAGTAAAATCACTGCCCTCAGTTAGCCCTTCCATCAACGCATCATGGCCAAACAGAAACGACTGGCTCGCACATTTTCGCTAACTGCCGCGCGAGCCCTCAACACCCTCAACTAAAATTCCAGATCCAGCATTGACGCGTACTTGGGACACAAAAAGACGGACTCTTCAGCCGTACCCGCACATCAGATTGCGAAACCCCATTTATACCAGCCAATCAGCCATCTTGTTTCCCTACCGTTTCGAATAGTCTGCTACCCCCCACCGCCCGCATGCCCCCACCACCCCTCCCTCGCCACCCCAATCAATTAATTCGAATGAGTGGTAGATAAGCATGCTTCTCCCCCAAAGAAAATGAAACAAACTGAAAAGCCCAGAAGGGAAAACAAAGAAACCCTGCATAGAGCTCTTTTGATTTTTTTGTATATTCCTGCAGCTGCGTTACATATACGTCTACTACATACATACATACATACAATCTTCATCTCTCAGAACTACCGTTCGTCGCGCACCGCCGCACCCGCACCCGCACCCGAACCAATCTTTACCTACTTCCCCACCCCGCGCAAAGACCACAATAACACAACACAATACACAACACACAACGCATACATACATACACGCCTATACATATCCCCTAGGAACCAAACCAATCATGCCCCGCTTCTTCAAACGCATCTTTCCAGAGCACCTCTTCCGCCGCGACACCCCCACAGATGTAAGCCAACTCCAGCGCTCGCGCCGCGTCCTCGTACGGCCTTCTACAAATGCGCTTTACGAGTCTGCAGCTTCGAACTGGAGATTAGGCGTTTTTTACGAGGTAGATGGTGAGAGGGGCCACGAGGAGCGGCGTGCGTTGAGGGATGAGGCGAGTGTGGCTGAGAGCGAGGCCGTTGGTGCGCAAGAGGCGCTGGGGAGCGGGTTTGGCGGGATGCCGTCTGAGCAGTTGCCTGGGCGCAAGCCGAGTCGTACGAGGAGGAGGTTGAGTAAAAGGCATAGGATGCCTGTTTGAAAGAGGGGGGGAGTCTATGAAGGTATGTATGTGTATGGGGTTGGGGCAGGGAGGATGTGCTGACGGGTTGATGTAGGTGGTGTTTGTGAGATTGAAAGGCCATATTGGCGTCACGTTGGGTGCTGAGGGGGAGTATGGCGCTTTGGGATTTTCACTCAATGAAATGCGCTGTAGAGAGTAACCAGTGGAACAGCTGGTCCCTCGCAGCGCCGTGTTCGAGGGCGCAAGACGCATGCTGAGGTGCAAGAAGCGCGGGGTCACCGTGGCCATGGCGATCACGGGATCGACGCTCGCCTCGATGGAGTGTTGCGATATATCCGCGCTGAGTTCGCAACAACATCTCTTCTGGGAAGAAGCGGAAGATGGCGGAAATTGGGGCGCGTTGTAGGTTTTCGCCCCTCTCACTTGTGTTGCGCTGATCAGCTGGGGTGAGTGGTTAATGTAGATAGATACAATGCTCGTACGAGGACATCCCGTGTAGCTAGGGTATGAAGATAGAACGTTGTGAGGTTGTGTTTTCTTTTTATGCACCTAAGCTGGTTAGCTTACATGTGGGACTCGTGAATAGACGTTGTGTGAATCGCTCATCGTTGGATTTGGACATTGTGCAAGTTACGAAAGCTTTTGACAGCTTGGTTAATGTATTAGACATCTGTTCTTGTTTTCGGTAGAAAGTATGAATGCAAGTATACTTGGGTAGGAGAAATTGGATCTGATGTCCGGCCAAGCTTGCCAACATCATCGGTGAAGACGTTGAGTGTCGGATGTTGATCTGAGCTAGTGGGATAAATACATCTGAATACGATATTCCATAGTGTGCTCATGCTCAATGTACCATTTATTCCAGGCTACTACTATTTGCACTTAATATATGATTCAGAACCATGTGTACTCATGGTATCATAATGGTTTAATTCGTTTTTCCGTGTATTCCATTCTACTAGTATCGATTATCCTGTCTGGGCAACTCGAAGCCGCAACAGGTAATACAAGCTCAGTATGTGGCTCTTTACTTCCAAGTCCTAGGGTTCTGACATAGCGATATTTTATTGTAGATTTTTGTCGCGTTCATTGGGCTTAGCAGTGATGTCTTGAAAGTAACGTGACTGCATAGTGAACGCGCCACCCTAAAAAGCTATCAAAAGCCTACAACTTCAAGCCTCAATGTCTCAACCATCCAACCTCGAACTGCTTCCTAAGGAGGAAAGAATTAATCTAGCCCTTCAAGCAACTAAGAAGCCTTAAGAACTAAGCGTACGACGCGCTGCTATAGTATAGAGTGTCCCGAGGGCCAATTGACCGCCGATGCGCTGGGACGAAGTCAACACGCAATACCTACTCCAAATCAACCAGTCTCCAGAAGACTGAACAGATTGTGCTTAAATACTATATCAAGAAACTTGACACGCAAGGGTTTGCTTCAACGCTTCGTTGTGTTGAAGATATGGCCAATCAACTGCGCGCTGCGCGTGAGGCAGAGCCTGTTGGCCCACGAAAGGCATCAAACTTCGTCAAACGCGAACCTGAGCTCAAGTCGCGAATGGCTCGGCAGTTCGATCGCCAAAGAGTCCTATGCAGTAACCCAGATGTTATTGGGCCTTGGTTCGACCTTGTACGTAATGTCAAGGCCAGGTACAGTATTCAGGACGAAGATACCTACAACTTTGATGAGACTAGCTTTACTATGAGCGTCGGAAACTGCGTGAAAGTAGTAACTGTATTAGAGAGGCATAACAGGCCCATTGGAGTGCAACAGGGAGACCGCAAGTGGGGGACTCTGATCGTTGCAATCAACGTGATGGGCTGGGCGATTGCGCCCTACCTTATATTCAAAGCAAAGAACCACGACACGTCCTGGTATCCTGATTCAAAGCCTCAATGGCGCATTGGGGTTAGTGAAAACGGCTGGGCTACAAACAAGGTTGGTATAGCTTGGCTATAGCACTATGTTGAGCAAATAAAGAGGTGGAGGGTAGGTAGCCACGTGCTGCTCATAATTGATGGCCACAAGAGCCACAAGTCGCTTGACTTCCAGGATCTTTGTGAGGAGAACAAGACCATTACCCTCTGTATGCCGCCACACTCATCCCACATCTTGCAGCCACTTGATGTGGGGTGTTTTGCCCCTTTGAAGCGAGAGTATGGCAAAGGGATCAGAGCTTTGGCAACAGACCATATTGGCCGAATTATAAGAAAGCATTCATCGCGTCGTTTGAAAAGATTTTTGAGACAGCTTTCTCAAAGGCTAATATCATTTCAAGCTTTCGAGCAACTGGGTTAGTGCCTAACGACCCGTCGGTGGTGCTATCGAAGCTTGATGTTACGCATCGCACGCCAACACCGCCTCTACCAGGGGTGACACAATGGAACCCCAAAACACCCACCAACGCTGCTGAAGTAGAGGCTCAATCTACGCTGCTTCAAGATCGTATCCAAAAACATCAAAGTTCTTCACCTTCTACTATATTTAGTATACTTAATCAGCTTAGAAAAAGCACTAAGATAATACTACATTCGCAGACGTTGCTAGCAGCCCGAGTGCTGCAGCTTGAAACGTTAAACAAGGCTGCTTTTGAGCGTAAATCGCGGAAGCGGAAGCGGAAGCGGAAGCAGATCCAAGACGGCGAGGACTTTTCGGAGGAACAGAAAGAGGAACTGACGGCCGAACTAGACGTTAGGGCGCAGGTATAGGGGGAAACGCGTGAAGGTATGGCCCGAACAGGCCCAGGCGAGCAGCGCAAAAGGCACTGTAAGTGCTGCGGCGAGATAGGATACAACTCACGCACATGTAAAAAAAGACGTAACAAATGCTTTTGATTAATACTGTATACTATAGGCTATGATATATTTAAGTGGTGATGAGGTATTATGTATAGAAGGCTTGATGGCTTGTCAGGGTGGCGCGCTCGCTTAGGTGGCGCGCTCGTTACGCGGTTACGTTACCGTTGCATTACTAGTATCACTTGTCAGTAATCGGCATGAGAGTGTGATATTTTGACTCTGCTGGATGTTGAGCTTAGTTCAATTTAGCACGACTTCCCTGTATGAGTCGACATCATCATATGCAGATGCCGTAGTGGTGATGCGCCTGCTCTATGAATTGTTGTTGGATGAGAGCCACTCATCTCTCATTTCCTGATTTACTAGACCAGAAAAGTAGCCTCGAAAGCAATGAAAAATACAGCCAGCAATCTTGATGTTTTGGCGATCAACAACAGCTCAGTTCGTTGCTAGGACTAATTCGAGGTGTTGTATGCAAGTAAGATATCCAATATGACCAGAAATATGACATAAACTCCCAATCTAGTTGATTGGCAGCGGAATGATGCGGAAACGGTTGTTCGCGGCGCAGGTGGGCCAATGGAATCGAGCCCCAGAAATAACAACCGGTTGTATGCATATGCATAACTTGTGTATGTCCCTATTTGTTGAGCTGGGGATACCCTTCAACTTCAGTTTGACTTGTCCAAGAGAAATTCAATAATCATGGATACATCTGGCAGAAAATTAAAGGGGCTGATTGCGATGATATTTCACGCATCGCGTTCTGTTTTGAGCACTAGACTTTGATCCCGCGCTGACAACAGTAAGAGCCGCTAGCCGATATCGACAGATGTGAACGACCGATTCCTCAAATCGGGTTTTAGCGCGGAGAGCCAAGCTCAAGGTTTGAGAATGAGAAGCTCATATCGGCAGTCGGATCTAAATGTTGTGTTGAGCAAGAGTACACATGTCAGATCTCAAGTGTTGGCCTTACAGCAGTGCTGTTCATACACTTCGAGTATGGAATTTTCGAAGTCAGTAATCATGATGTTGGGGTCTAGTGTACCCCTCGGGACGGATCATAAATATTCCCTAGACATCGAGTCATGGGTATCGATTCTATTAAGCGACCGTGTACTGTTTGACACTTGGCTTTTGCAATGTAAAGAGAACCGAGGCACATGAATCTCCTTCTTGAACTTGACCTGCATCCTTAGTCATCAGTACCAGTGCAATGATCCGGCAGCCGTGGTTTCTCCTGGTGGATAAGTGCCCTATCACGATGTCTTGGAGCAATGTGTGGATCCGCCAGTTGAATATCGTAGACCAGAGAAACCCATCAGTCGAACGGAACAATTTTTTAAACAAGACTAGGGACAGTTGCAAGATTGTGATAATTGATCCATTGACGGTGTGTTTGTTTAGTCACCCATTCGAATATGTATTTCCATTATTTTGTGTCATCCGCTACTGATATATTCATCAAGACCGCTCAGGAAGGGATGTAAACTGGAGGATTCATCGACGATGATTGCATTCCAGGCAGGATCGGATATTTCAACATACCGCACGAGCTGGGCCGATATAAAGACTTTGGTTTTTGACCTGTCACGCGGTCAATTTGCGCAGATACCAAGTCCATGCGAGCGTTGGCCGCGGGAGTCTGAGCTTTGCAGCAGCCTGTTATACGACAGTATATACAGCGCCAAAATAAAAACAAAACGGCTGGTGCAATTGAAATCCCCGAGACATGGGATGGTAGTTGGGGAAGGCTGGTTCGGATAAGACTGCCAAACGCGGAGGGAAAACCTTACCCAGCGTACATACGTATGTACGTATACTACGCGCACACAATAGAGAGAAAAAATCCCTGATAGGCACATACGCGAGCGATCTTCGTCAGTTTTTCCTGCGCCCATGTTCTTTGTTCGCAGAGTGGTCGTGGGATCCCTGTACAATGCTCAAATAAAGCACCTTAGCGCTTGAACATATCAGATCTGCTATCGCAACCTGAAGCGGCAGTTATTCGCGAGATAACGACTGATGCAACCCCCATTGAGAAAGTATATATCACTTGAATGGCATGTATCCTATGTGTAATATCTGCCTGAGCATGCTGGTTGCCATGAGAGTAGTGTAGGTTCGTCAGGATAACGTCAGTGCTGCTATAAGAGACCTAGTCACGGTTCGCTTGGCCATTGACACAATAACGTTTTAGTAATACTAGGATCCACTGAACATTGAAACTTTATTTTCACGCAAAAGATTCTTTTGGCTGGCCCAGTTTTCACCTTTGGTAGCAAAGCAAGTACCATGATCAGCCGGTCGTATGGCTTCAATGGGGGAACGCCCAGAATACTGCACACAAGACGCGTATACGCGGGATCTTGTTGCCGAAGTGACATTCGCATACGTCTTGTTTGTATATTAGTAGCATGAATCCGACCAATTGGACATGTTTACTTTGCTACAACATACGATAATAGGCCGCCCTCTTCCCGGCAACCCTCGCCGCTATCTTCCGACAAACTCACGGCTGGCAATCATTTTTATGATCCAGCAAGGACAGTTATTCTGCGTAAGTGTCATCATGCTTGTGGCCGGTTCTCGGGCTAGAGACGTCCGCTCTTGTCTCGCTTAAGAATGTTCGACATGCAAGCTAATGACGCACGTAGCTGCGCCCGCGAGTGTCCTAAGTGCGGAGTTTGTTCCGAGCTAATGACGCCGTTTTTTGAGTTCTACAAGGCGGAGATTTTTCATCTCTCTTCTGCCTTCCCTTGGTTTCACCTTTGGTACCGTCTTGACCAGGGAAAAGGACTGTCCCGGAGGCTTGTGGGCGCTTCTCAACACTCCAAGGTTCCGTCTAGCGCTGGGCCGCCATCTCGGCCACTCTGAAGTTGCGGTTCGCGCTGGCCATGTTGTTGACCTCTGCCGTGTAATAGAACTAGTCCAAGGCTTTGATGTTGCTCTTGTCTCGTCGCTCTCCACTTTGCTGATCTAAGGGTAATACGCTTACCATGCATGTGGTATCGGTCCTTCTAACTACTAATACTCGCTCGTCACCGCTCATTCGACTGCTGGACTCTACGACTAACAGGTGTTGCGACCCAATAAATGGGACATGGTTTTGCTATTACAAGCTGTTACACCAATTGGGTGGATACGGCGCCCAGTGGTTTGATTGATACATTACCACAGCATGCCAGTGGTAAGGCTGGTGGCGCTGGATGTATAGTCATCTCGTGCATGTGGACGGCTCGAAACAGCACAAGAGTCCGCTAGACCACGTTCAGGCTCGATACGCTTTGGTGCCATTTTCCTAGGCTCGACAGTCAATGGCACCCTCAGTGTGTACCGAGCTCATACTTTGCTACAGGCACCGAAACCAGCAGCGATTTCCGCGTCCGGAGACGAAGCCTTCAACGGAGGCTGACCCGCGCCCCTCTTTGTGCCATACATAGTTTGGAGTATGTTTGACATATAGGCGCCACTATGGCATCGCCGCCGTATTCTCTTTGCCTAAACTAGATGCATAAGATATCTCGGGTTGACTACGAAAAATCCTGCTGTTCCCTTGCTCCTCCGGATCAGCGTATTGTTGTCCCGGCCACTTCAGTGACCCAAGACTGTTTTGGCTGCTATATTCATGCAATACACACATAGCCTCGGCAGCCTTCACATTGACAACACACGTCTGCCTGGTGGTCCGTCTTCTTTGTCTTTAATCACTGCTGCACACCGTCATCGGTCTGACAAGCCACTCGTGTATTCGTTAGCCAAAAACGACGCGTGGAATCAGCCAGAACATAAACTTGTGCCCTGATCCCTCCTCATTCGTGCATATGCGGCTAGACCTTGGTTGCATGTAGCAGTTTCCCGTGCTCGAGCGAGCTTCTCCCAGCGGGCGTGCACATGCTTCCTTCATGGTAAGGCGAAGGCGAAGGCGAAGGCGGAGCAAGGCTTTCAGCCTGAGATGCCGCCACTCCAACCGTCCCACCTATACTGGGCAGATTGGCCACCAAGACGGGTCTCTTCTTTTGCCTCTTAGAGACGTCCGGTCCTGATGGCCATACCACCCTAGATAAGGACATACCTGTGAAGTCTTGCAACCCCTTATAGCGCCCTTTGTCTGATATCTGCACTTGATGGCTTGATTTAGTCCCCCTTCACCGCCGTTGAGAGCACTCAATGCCTCGATGGACGTGTATGTAGTTCCCCTCATGTGCGCCAGCCAACCATCTCACTCATCGAGCGGGGACATGCACCCAGGCTGGCGAGGCCGATTTGACCCACTGTCAGTGGCACCCGCCAATCCGCAGACACGCAACCTGGTCCTCCCATGCACCGAAGACGCCAACGACCGCAGCGCTGACCCACACAAGCACAGCACTTGCTCGTCTCGGGATCAAAATTGCGTGCGACCTTCCTCCTAGTCTCTCCGCCGTTCATGTACCCACGCAATACCCAGCATTGCTTTGCCCTCACATGACAGCAAGCGTGTGCGGAGTGCCGTGTAGCAAGTTTCAACGTCAATTCATAATCAGTCGCCTTTGCACTCCCTCAAGGACGCCAACACAGGCCTCATCTGCGGTCAGAATGATGAAAACTCACATCACCGCGTCAGAGATGCCAAAAGAAGCTAAGTTGGTCAATGGGTCAATTGTTTGCGCAGCTATTTGCAAAGCTACCTACGGTCGCAGCAATGGCCGCAGCTCTCATGTTTGTTGTGGTGGTTGGTGTGGCTCCGTGCATGACACGAGGGCCGTCCTTAGGTCGGACGGCACCACAACACCACCTCAGCTTTTGGCAGCCGCTGATATACACTCACTTTACTGCAGACGAGCCATGGATCTCTAGTCTTCAATTCGATTAAGAATATGATGACCGTACACTTCAATCTATCTCTGTACAAGTAATTGGTCCGGCAATGTGGACTTGTTGCCTCATCAGACAACGAGGCAGACTGGTTGGGGTGATTGACGGAAACATGCTGCATCATGTTGCCACCGCATGGACTGCAGCAAAACGCTCACACCTGGAATCTCCTCTTTACGGCTTCACCGGTAAGAAGGTCGAAATTATGAAGCCTTCTTCATAGGCCGCCAGAGGCAAGCATTCCATGCTGATTATGCGTGGAAAGGTAGGCGAGCCAACGCCGATGCGTTCATCAAACCTATGACAGATGGTGACATGAATTCAGGGATAAAGCCTCCTCTCCGATCAACCACATACCGCTCGCCACGTCAGAGGATCTCCGATGGGGCAGGCTTTGGCCGGTTCTAGTGTCCGCCCAGGGAGTCCAGGTGATTGCTTCGACATGCGATGGCAGGCTAGGTTCCGCATAAACTTCACGCCATCCTGTTATCTGAGTGAGGCATGCCTGTCAGCGTGCAGGGCCTAGTTAGTCAACATTGGGCCGGCCACGGTAAACGCCAGCCGTTGAGTGGAGATAGAGATCAGCTGAATGGAGGGGCCAGTCCATGCAAGGCAATATGCATGCGGAGGTTGCTAGTGTTCCATGCAAGTGGCAATGATGGATTACCGGACGTAATGTCTAACATGTAGTACTGCAGCGAGTGGAGATAAGGTGACTGGCCGAGAGCAGCTTGGGTCCGTCGTGTAGAGACCGGCAGTCGCAGACTGGCGACGAGAGGCGAATAACAGTCTTTAGTGGACATGAGAGGTAAGAGAGCGCCATCGGTGAAGCTGAGTGATGCTACACAGAGTGATTAGCTTGGTCACATACAACAGTTTGTGTGTGTGTGTGGGGGGGGGGGGGGGGGGGGTAAGAATATCGAGCGTAACGAGCCGGTAAACGCCCGAAAATTCACGGGTGTGCTTCATGTTAGCAATCTCGAGGGCGGACAATGCCCAATCGAGAGCACCGCTGATACATGCGCTCCATATGTTGGCCAATGCATCTGGCAACGGCTGACCGTAGCTCGTAATGGAGAAGGAATGCCCAGGGCTCTCAGGGTTCGTTGGCGTACTTTCCTCCTTCGGTGTCTGCTGTTGGTATCTCAGCGGAGGCCATTGTCCAATCGCTTGTTACTCCCAGGAAAGAATATCTGGAGCGGACTGTGACTCGGCATGAACCACATAGCACGTGATCACAAATCGGTTCAGAAATGCTCCATCTCCCATAGCATGAGAGGCCCGGAATGCTCGAGAACGACATACTACAACATCCCGGAGCGCCCGCTAAGGCAATTCGACAAGGAAGATGAGGGATTTTCCCATCCGGAACTCAGGGCTACGTGGTTCGTGAAGCCACGACATGTTGATCCCCTAGCATATGTGATAACTCTCTGCAGCTGGAAACGCCGGCACGGCTTAGGGTTCCATTGCAGCCCGTCTCCGCATTGTTTTAGCGTCAGAACAAAAGGGATTTGTGAATCGTAGTGATGTCGTTGGACGGGACTAGGTGGGGTGCTACCACGTCGACGGAAGTATAGGCCATGGCAGCAATCTATGGTCTGACAACGAAACATTCTCGGGTGCCAGGAGTGGCCCACAAGGTCGGCAAGAGGTATGTGTCCGTAAGGATAAATAGCGGTATGCTGCTGCTTCCAGTCTGGCTCTACACTCAACTCAACAGCAACCTCCAGTCGTTGACGAGATCTTCTGAGCATCTTCCAACTCTTGTGACATTGAGTCCAACAACCGACCCACCTCCTACCTCTAGACCTTGCTCATTGTTGTTCAAGGCTCTCTATCATCCAACCATCCAGTGTATGTGCCTTTGAGACCGGAGGTCAAAGGCCCCTGAGTTGACCGATTCCAGGTACGAGATCGCTGGTCCTATCAAGCAGGTCCAGTGTTTGAACAAGGAGTAATACGTACGTATTGGAGACCTGTAGTCCAAGCATGAGCACCAAGGCTAATGTATAACCGATCCCCAGACGACACAGCTCTTCTACTCTGAAACATGTGCTTCTACGACCAGCACCGTTTTGTCTGTGGCGATTGGAAGTGGGGTCATTTTCGCCAGCACTGCGCTAAAGAGTACCGAATCGGCGAGACGTGTGGCATGAAACTTATCATGCAAACGGTTCCTACTGGCACGTATTGCAAGCTCTGCGAGAAGATCAACACCAAGATGCGCCGCCGAGCCGCTGAGGTGGACCGTGTCGGCCGATGGCAACGTGAGGCACACAAGTTCGGGGCCTCTATTGAGAAATCCATGGAGATGATTCGCGCATTGGACGGGGAAATCTGTGAGCTAACCAACGAGCGTAACCGCAGACTGCAAGCGATTCACTGAGCTCGGGGTGGACATGGCGCAGGCGTCTGAGAGTCTTTGTTTCATGTACAACGTCTTGTTATTTCCTTTCAAATTGAGCCTATTCAACTTTCGTTTCGGGGGTCGACATGAGGCAGGAAGAGCTGCTATTGAAGGAAGAGGAGCGGCACATGGAAGACCGGGCGTTACCTCTTACAATCGTTTCTTTTCAGTCATTGAATCCTCTTGGGATTGGATAATTCAATCAATCTTTTTTCTCCTGGCTTTCATGATTGGCTACATGCTCAGTCGTTGTGAACGTAGCCGCTGTGCCATGAATTGGGGGCTGAAGCCATCCAATCCGCGAATGTCGCGTAACCGCGAATAGAAGTGGAGAGGTGATTGCGCACGGCCCAGGCAAAGGAACGGCGCTTCTTCCGGTATATGGGAGATGCGCAATAGAGTTTTGACGGGAGCGTTGTAGACATGCAGCAAGCCAAATGATAACGTTGGGATAGGAAGAGTGGAGGAACGGACGATGAGGATGTTGTTTTGTCGGGGGACAGCGGTGGGGTAATTTCGTAGCTCAGTCGACACGTGATAGCGCTAGGGTCGGGGCGGATAGCGTGATCGAATTAGGCCGAGGATATGCCGATCCGAACTCATTTACCATTATGTTACCAAGTAGCTCGCCACCTCAACATCATTTTGTGTATCTCGAAAACTTTCCGCTGAGACCATTCCGTAACCTTTCCACCGATATATTAGCTCTAAACTCCTTCGGCGGGTTGTCTTCCACGAGACCAGGCGTAGCAGCTGACTCCCTCTCACTCTGTTATCCCTTGCTAGTGTGATTCTTTGCGTTCCAGATCATTGGAAGACGTGCGTCGAAGAGAGGGGTAACGGTATGGATGGGACAAAGCAAGAGAGGGTATGCTCGTGTGATCGATAGCTTCACGCTTGACGTGAGCTCAGTCTTGAGAGGATCCTTCTAGGTTTTGGCTGTATCGCGGCGTATTCTTCGTCCATGTGGCGCTTGATTATCCTTCGATCGTTCAACGGTATCGATATGGGCAATGCTGATGAAGAGAGTTGAGGCCCTGAGAGTGCCATATCAGTCGGAAGAGCCAGGAAGAAAGGCAGAAAATGTCGACTTACGTGGCGAACGCTGAGTGGCCTGAAAGGCGATCGATCGTCCTTCACACATTGTCCCTGAGTTTTGCTTACCAGTACACTCATAGGCATCATAGCCAATCTTATACCACTAATATCTCCTCGATTGTCGCCTAATGCATCCGTGTGCACAAGAGAATGGGTTTTTGACAGCATGGAAGAGGGGTGCGAGAAGGGTACGGGCCAACCCAGCTTAAGAGTATCTTGTGATCGTAGCCCTAACACAGCGATTAGACTTGAGCGCCCGTGTTATAATACAGTATATCGCTCGTGTACCGTAGCTTTTGGTTGGGTTCAGAGACGCGGCTGGGTGGATGCGTAAGGCGATACCATGACAACATGGCCAATAAATCGACTCGACGTGTTGTCAATAGGCCCGCAAGACATGGTTCCAACATGGCCTACGACCGACCACTTGTCCTTAGGCCATATCATGGACGCATTGGGCTACAATCAGTATAGTTATACTTAGCCGGAACGCATGTAAAGCACAGGATGGACCAATCAGAACCTGGAACAGCTCATTCAGATGAGCTGGGCAACCTGTTCAGTGGTATCCTCATTTCGCTCCATTTCAGATGTGGGCGACTATTCAAGTCGCATGTACCGGCGGTACGTACTCTTTGGCGCTCACCAATTCAGCTCGTTTCGTTGCGACTACGAGCATTGCGCATGACGACTTTACCCTTTCGGGTGGATCTTACCTTCCATAGCGCTCCCGCAAATTATATGCATGTCGGAACGGACGCACACTTACTCCCGCACCAATCCGCGATATACAACGCACGCATTGTGTACGATCCGTTGAATGTCTACCTGGTCATCTTCATTATTGCCCCCAATCGTTGTTCAGCACTGGCTGTTGCATGATGGAAATAGAAAGCGGGAGCCCATGCGTTCAGACTCAATGCAGTCTCGCTGTGACCAAAGAAATTCTCTGCTTATTTTCAAAGCCTCCTCAGCCTATGCAGACCTTGTAGGACATGCGATTGTGGTACAACGTTTGCCGAGAGTGTGACCAATCACAGCTCAGAACAGGCATTCTGCCTCAACTGCAAGCCGCCGACTTCGCCCAACAGAAACAACAATACTCACAGTTCACAGTGGCGCTAAAATGCATGCATCTCCTCTAGACTTCCAGTCATGCCATCTGTAGCAAGAATCGTTGCAACGTTGTGATGGCGTAGTAGCTACATACAGACAACCAGCCTTCATGAACCTAGAGGTACGCTTACCCTTACGCACACCGGCGGCTCGCCTCGCAACGTATGTCTAGGATAGCCCTTGTCAGTCAATGCAATGCTCGAACCCCCACGTCTCTTATAAGAGCATCGGTATTGATTTGTGGGTATGCATCGAAGGATTCCACTAGGTGTTAAATAGCCGTGAGGCCAACACACCTGATTATGCGAGCAGCTAGATTTATACAAGGTGGAATTCTAGTCATGTTCTTAGCTGTGTGTGACCATGTCAACCGGAATCTCTGATATCCCACCTGATTGTATCAGATTCTGTACGCCTCATTTATCTGAGCCTCCCAAAGATGAATGTGTTACACGGGATTTGGCTATACTTCCCTAGTCTCGATCCGGGTTAGGGCGAGGCGGTAATCTGCGGTAAGCCGTGCGATTTGTCTGGCGATTTGTAGTGGAAAAGAGTTATGGATGTAACTGGAGGTAAAGACAATCAATTCTATGCTAGATAGAATAATAACATAACTGTAAAGGGTGCAACTCTGGGGAGTAGTCTTAAGCTTGGAAGCACAATCGGACAGGCCTAAGGAACAAGATTGTATTCGATAGAGAGCTAAGCTCTCGGCTACGTAGCTATCTATATACAATGCTAGTTGTCTAAGCAACAATTGGGCTGGATAAACGAGGTCATAGATAAGGATAAGAAGCGAAGGACGTTCAGCTTATTACAGTAACAATCTTGTTAAGTAAAGTAACTAGTAAGAAAGTACAATTTGAATTGACCACAACGAGAGTAATAAATAAATATGTCCATCCTTATATCCGCATTGCTTCTGGTCCTGCCATCACTGCCATCACGACCTAATCCTTGTCCTGCATGATATCTCTGATGGCTGACATCAAGCATTAGTGCCTGATAGTTGGTCTTGGCGTGATGGCAATCACGTGATTATCGATCCGCGACTATCATTACCTTCTGACATGGATGTCCTTCGGCCTCCTGCCTTCTCGTCTTCGGTCAAGAAAAAAATCATTTTTTACTTGTAACAGAATGTAAAAGGTCAAATAGGTGAATTCAACCCAACCGTCAGGCCAGTGTGGTCCGGAAGAATTAGGCTGTGGGTATTGGCTGCGCGAATATCATGAGAACTGATGGGCATGCAGGTTGAGAGGTGGTTATCGTCACCGGTCAACATACATGCAATCAACAAAACCTAGGTAGTGACGCAGGCGTAATCAGAGTGGAATCGATGACAGACAACATACCTGCGGTGTATTCTAGATCTAGAGTGTTATTCGAAACTTCAAATAATTTCAACATGTAATTACAGAAAGTAGAATACTCACTGGGTGACCAATCCACCTCACGATGGATGTTGGAATCTCAAAAGACACTCTATATGCCAGTGTCACGTGATGTTTCTCGAATGTGGCGCAGGCGCATGACTTAAAACCGCCAAGAGGTCGGACATGTCTGGTGCCGATCATCACAACTCCAAGGAATCAACCCTTGTCGCAACAAGGGATAGTAATATTCTTCTTGCTGCACTGGATAGCACGCTGTGTCGAGGGGCTCACCATCCACACGCTCGTAAGCTACCTTGAAAGCAGATTCTTCGCCTCCGCTGTTCTGCCCTCCCCACGCCGCTTTACTCACTGCGTAACACGCCCTTTACATTGCAATGGGTGTTTGCGCGTCGTGCTTAGGAGGGCAGAGGACTTCGGATATAGATGTGGGTTCCCCTGTGTGCGCTTTTGTAATGACGAACCAGCTGACGTATCCCCTTGTAGCAGTCGGACGCTTCACATCTTCTCGGGGACCAATACCAGCCCAACTATGGTACCTCCAGCAGCACTCACAATGTGCCTCAGCCTGACCCTGAGGAGCTCCGCCGCCAGCGAGAGAATCTGGAGCGTATCTGCGCTGAAACAAACGAGTAAGTCTCTTGTCTTTATGGACTTTGTTGATTCCAGCTCTGATGTCATCCCCTATAGACAATTGATCCCCGTTTCACAACCGAGCGCACTCCCCGAGGTCACGGAGCAGCCTTCCAAGAACGACGAGTATGCCCATCTTTTCAACGAGCGCTTCAAGTCCATTAGACATGGCCGCCCAGCTTCCGCCGGTGACAATGAAGACGACGAAACAACCTGGCTCGAGAACGCTGTAGGCAGCCAAGGAGAGGATGAACTGGATCAGATTAAGCCGGCCAACGGCAAGCTGACGATACAATTTGGCCAACGATAGACACGAAAATCCGTGATCAACGCTATGACGCACTCACACGTGCCCTCTGAGGCAGAGATCTGCTGCGTTTTCCGATGCCTATTTCACTCCTTGTATGATTACCCATTCCGGATACCCGTAATATTTCCTTTCTTATTTGTATTGTTTCTTTTCAATCAGCATTGCCTCTACTATTCGCATATTTCCTAGTGTTAGCATAGGCAGGTTCAAAATAACTTTTTTTGCATCATCATGTCAATATCGTCCTATCGTCTTTCTTATGCTTTCTTACCAGCCGAAGAATAGTAAAACGCAGTACATAATCATTTCCTCTACTCGTCAAATCATAACAATGAACAAGACTGGATTCTTTCACCACAATTACTGCCAAACCATATCACAAATGCCAGACTACTATACAAGATCCCTCCACCAGTCGCTTCCCAGGATTCCTTGTGGAAAGAATACAGCTGAAAGAAGCAGGAATATAAAGCAAAAGCAATTTCAGGGGGAAAACATTGGTGATGGCGCCTTATACATGCCGTAGACGAAGACACCACTCCACGTCGTATCACACCATCAGCCGGACGGATGTGGCGGCGAGGTCGCGGGCAAAGTTGCCGCTTCATCCAGCTCGTGCAACGTGCGATCTGCGATCTCATCCATCAAGACCCGTAATTTCACAGCATACTTATCGGGGATCTTATCAAGTCGCAGATTCAAGCCAGGAAGTAGCACACGCTGCGTCGCAGGACCCAGTTTCTTAAATGTCTGCTTTCCCCATACCAATGCCGCACTCTGCATGGTATGGAATAGGGATTTGCTCTCGTCTTCGTCAAGGATGTTGGCGTCCTGGTGCCTCTTTGCTTCTTTCTCGACGAATGCGCGGATAGTGTGAGGGGTCTTGTCATCTGGAATTTGCTACGCTGTCGTCAGTCTTTTGCCCGGAAAATTGAATAGGGGATGGAACCTAGGTATAGTAGCCTCTTTAACTACTTACTTTTTGCTCGGGTACACTGGACGTTGCAGCGCTGGGGGCTGAGTTGGCAGCATGCATCTTCTGTAGCTTTTCCAGAACCTTTTTTTGGATGTTCTGATGGATTTCCTCGGCTGTTGGTCGACGTCGGCCGCCTCGCTGGATGATGGCTGGGATTCGTCCGGCAGGGTTGTATACGACGGGCTCGCGGCGAGCTAGCAGAGGCTCGTCGTACCCAAGGATGGCGTGCTGATATAATAGATCGTCGTAGGGATAATCTTCGCGCGAGTGAGCGACTGGGGCTCGGGGCCGCGCAGTCTCTAACTGTGGAGTTGGCGGTGCTTGGTACGCTATACTTGGGTTTGATCGAAGAGCAGCACGTGTTATTGGCGGTGCTCTGGTGGCGGTCGCGAGAGCACTCTCTGCGAAGGAGAGGGCCCGGTGGCGTTTACTTGGAGTTGGAGATGCGTGGTCTGGGTCGAACTCACCCTCCGATGACTCTCCTGCCTCGTTATTTTTAACGCAAGAGCGTCCGCGTGACTGCCTCCTTGTTTTCGACTTGGGTACAGATGGAGTGCGCTTGCTTCCCTTCTTGACACTGTCTGCACACTCCTTCGATTCGTCCTCACCGACCTCCTTCTGAGAACTCTTGGTCTTAACCGCACTGCCTACTGGCTTCTTCCTTGACGCTCTTGGTCCAGTACCGCTTGGAGTCGCAACTCCAGTTGCCCTGGGGGATGGCATATTGCCATGGACAAGTCCCTTACCTTGGCGTTGTCGCTTCTCGTAACATGGTTGGCAGACTTGAAAAGTGCAGCCGGGGCAGCGCCGCATGGTGTCCATGTTGCGTTTGTCGCACTCGGTACACTTAGCGGTGTGTACAGCTACTCTGCTATATAGTGGCTCGTCGACGGTGCAAGCGTTCGGAGCTGTACTTGCTGGCGTGTGAGGTGTATGGGGTGGGGGAGGGCTGTGAGAATGATGTGGTATGTTTGCACAGGACGAGCCGGGGTGATTGCATGTAGTTTCCTGTATGATTGTGAAGTCCGGTTTGCCAGTGCTACGGTTTGGGTCCGGAGTCACGGGAGGATCCATCTTTTTGTTTGTTTGGCACGGCTTGGGTGTTGTGTGTTCTTTGTCAATGCTTGACTTGGGTACTTCAATTATGTAAAGAAGAAGAAGTTAGATTTGGACTTTTTCACTTGCAACAATAACAAGAAGAAGAAGAAGAAGCGGAGGAGGAGGAGGAGGAGGAGGGAAGAGCTTGAATAGGGTTGTGAAAAGAATGCAACAACGAGAAGATTATGGTGAAATGGCATTGTGCAAGGAGTAGGCATCCGCTCACATTCACTAACGCGATTGATCCGTTTGAGAGGGCTGCTCACTCTGGGTATTATGGCATTCGGGTCGTCTAAGTTACAACTCGGAAAGATTGGTGCATACAGGCTGACGTGCACAGTGCGGGTTACTGAGAGCAAGGTGGCAGAGTGGAATTATATATGTACAAGACATGCCTGACCAGGTATGTGAATGGATCAGGTGAATCATCAGCTCACATGCTCTATGAAGTTTGAACGATTTTTAGACAAACAAATGAATCTTCCTTTGTCATGAAGGGGCTCTTTGGTGTGTTGGTTGGTGGGCAAGACGTTTCATGCTGTTATGCCTCGTCACTGAAGTCACGAGTTCAGGATATCGCTCGACTCGATGAAGATGACACATGTGCGTTGGCTTCACGTCCACGCTCGCAATGTTCAAACGCGGGAAGCGGTGAAGGATATCTAGTGCTGTTGAACAAGACACGAATTGGGAAATACATCCAACCCCCTTATCGGCGTAAGATGGGTGTGACACTCTAACACGGATGGACGGTCGTTTTAAGCATTAGAACGGCCCCATGTTCTGCCGTGCGAACTGGCGGGGCGAGTGGGCGGGGCGTGTGGGCCAATCTCGGGACAAGTGTTGATTTTGCAAGACGTATGCCATGATGTACCAGGTGTCGTCTTCTGGATTGCCGATGTTTGGTCGGGCCCAGAGCAAGGGCAAAGCTTGAATTCCTAACGATCTTGGCAAAATGAGGGGTCTTCCATGATAGCAGTGAGGAGACATGGCAACCCGGGACATCCACAAAAGGAGACTGGGCTCGCATAGGTAGATAGCGTCGTGCTATAATGTGTTCATGGCGAAATGGGTCATATCTGGGGTTGAGGAAAAGAAGCAAGCTTGGCCATGATATCGTGAAAAGAAATATGGCATAGCTGCATGTTGATATGTAGAGGAGCGTATCTCACACAGAGCATGACATGCGTGTCAGCCTGTGGGTGTCAGTACCAGGTGTGTAGTCGAACTAACCCTTGCGTATCGCGTCACCGACGTGGTATGCAGTGGCGCTAGCCGCATTCGTCCTAACCACCATGTTCCAGCCCTACACTCGCAGCTCACGATACGTGCTTATAAAGACTAAAGCGCGCGTTGCAATTTCGTTGGCTTTCCCTAACGCCCTTTAATTCAGCGCTGATGGAGCCTTAGAGGCGTTCTTAGTATTGCGCTCCTTGTGCTGTCAGACTTCTGCCTGGAGCTGCCCCGCTGCACCTTTCCAAAGCGCATAGTACACTCCCCGCCTCTTTGTCAGCGGCGTATATACGCTTTTCATCGGTGATCGTTTTGAGCAAATGGACACTTGACAGGGATAATTATAGCAGCCCGACAATGCACGGCAGCCCCAAGGTGCAACATGATTGACTGTTGCGTATAGCGTATAGGCGTATAGGTTGAGGCAGCGGTGTGCAGGGGTGCAAGAGATGACCGCGCCTTTACTAACCACACCCGCTACTCTGCCAGCAAAGGGCATTGCAGCCTCTTGACTGGAGAAAGCCAACTGCGTAATATACGGGAGCTACTCAGAACCCATCCGCTATGCATTACCCTGTCCTGACTATCAAACGCCGATTGCAATGAATCGTGTAAGCAAGGGCATGGCCTGTCGCTATACAAGAACTCACAGTCCTACCCTCACTGCACACCTCTTTGCGAAACATCAACACGCCTTCGGGCCATCGCCAACCCGAGCGCAGACACTCTGCATCTATACGCCCTAATCCTGATACTATATACTCCTCGTTTCTTTGGTTGCATACGTCGGTTGTCATCAAGCGGATGACGGTCTTGTGGCGGTGCTGCAGATCGTACAGCCCCCAAAATCTTGGAACAGGGTTTTTCGATTGACTCTTCGCCGACGCCGAATTCCCGGGGTTCTAGGCTCTCTCCTCTCAGCGGCCTCTTTCAATCTATTTGTGGACCGGTGGTGTTTGACGATATCGTGTGTCTTTAAGAAGGGTGCGGGCAAGAATAAGATCGCCTGTCCAGCCTACCCAAACACTGGCGTGGTTTGCCTCCCAACCACAATCGTCTCAAGCCAGCTCTGGCACAAGTGGGATTCCTGAACCTTAAACAAACCCGCCACTTCGACCCCCATCATGGATCACGACGTATCTTCACCTCCTTTCTACTCTGCCATGATGCTGTTGAGCTACATGCATGCTCCTGCGGTTGGTTTCTATTACCTAGGAGCGTGCATGTTCAGTCTCTGCATCTTACAGAAAGTACGACTGGTGCCGCAGAAGAGACGGATAAGCGTGGTGGCTTTCATGGTCACAATACTCCTGGCATACATTACAGAAGTCCTTTACTACCTCAGCCGGTCGATAGCTGATTCCGAATACACAGCTCCACAATTCTTAGCCATACGGTGCTTGGGTTCGATACTTGTCTGGAGCCCTCTGTCTTACCTTTTGTGGGCAAGCAAATCGCTGCGCTGGCATACGTACTTTGGAGCATTTGTTGTGCATTTTGCACTTGAGACGACGACTTGCTTGATCACAATTTCCACCCAGCCCGAGCAAGTTCAACAAAAGTATCCGCCTCTGTTCATTAGCTGCATGAGGGTCTTGGTCTCACTGCTCCTACTGGTCGATGCGTTTCTCGTCCTCGCCACCAAACAGACCGAAGTTAGCACAGACGAAGAGCGCCAAACACTTCTGAGCAAGTCAACGGATAGTTTGTTAGGCCCAAGTTCCCACATAGGCTATGGCGCCATCCCATTCGATAATGATTTTAGCGATGATGAGGACGGTCCGCCAGAGGAAGACGACAAAGATTTGAAAGCGCAACAAGCGAAACGGCTCGAAGAAGAGGGTGGCTGGTTGGGCTACTTGAAAGGATTCGCCATCTTCCTACCATATCTGTTTCCAAAAGACGACTGGAAGGTCATGGCTTGTCTTGGCATCCGACTGGTGCACATGTTGCAGGAGCGTGCCCTTAACTTGCTTACGCCTCGACAGCTTGGAATAATCACTACCGAACTGCAGAAAGCGTACGAGACAAAGAGTGGCGTCATGCCGTGGAAAGAGATTGGCCTCTGGGTGCTATATTCCTGGATCAACAGTTATGCCGGACTCGGAGTCATCGACGGCATGGCAAATCTCGTCATCTCCAACTCTGCTTATCGTCGCGTCACCTTACTAGCTTACAAACATGTACTGAGTCTTTCCATGGACTTTCATACCTCAAAAGACTCAGGCGAGGTTCTGAAGGCTGTTGAGCAGGCGTCTTCAATGAACACGCTGATCGAAATGGTGCTGTTCGACATTGCGCCAATCCTGTTGGACCTCTTCGTCGCGATGTACTACGTCACCCACCTATTCGACGCGTACATGGCCTTTATCGTTCTGTTCATGGGCGCAGCATACATTGCGATTGGATTCTACTTTACTACACTGTCGCAACCCAAAAGACGAGATTACGTGAAGAAGCAACGAAGCGAAAGCTCCACAGTCAACGAGACAATACACAACTGGCAAACAGTCGCCTATTTCAACCGCTTCGTGTTTGAGTATAAACGTTATGCTGAGAACATCATCAATACCATTTCGGCGCAATACTCATACTACTTCAGATCCATGGGCGGACATGCTGCGCAAGATCTTCTGACTACTGTTGGTTTCGCTGGTGCCTGTGTCTTCGGTATGACTCAGATCGTCACCGGACGAAAGCCAGTTGGTAACTTGATCACATTGATCATGTACTGGCATACGATGACGTCGCCACTTTACGTTTTGTCTTATAGCTACCGGCAAATTACCAGCTCTCTGATCGATGCCGAACGCCTGCTCCAGCTACTGAACACCAAGCCCACGGTAGCAGACCAGGAAGGTGCCAAGGACATTGTTGTGCATACCGGAGAAGTGGAATTCAAGGATGTCTGCTTTCACTACGACGAGCGCAAGCCTACCATCAAAAACGTAAACTTCAAGGCTTCGGGTGGCCAGACCATTGCTTTTGTGGGTGAGACGGGTGGTGGAAAGTCAACCATGCTCAAACTTCTCTTCCGCTTCTACGATGTGACAAGCGGATCGATAATGATTGATGGCCAAGACCCGCGCTCAGTGACGCAAGCTAGTCTACGGGATGCCTTGGGCGTCGTACCTCAAGATCCTGTTTTGTTCAATCAAAGCATACGACAAAATATTCGCTACGCCAAACTCGATGCCACTGACGCCGAAATCGAAGATGCATGCCGGGCTGCCGCCATTCACGACGAAGTTGTCAGCTTCCCAGACGGCTACAACTCCAAAGTGGGTGAGCGCGGGGTACGGTTGTCAGGCGGCCAACTACAACGCATAGCCATTGCCCGCGTGCTCCTCCAAAACCCTAAAATTGTATTGCTGGACGAAGCAACGTCAGCAATTGACTCTTCGATAGAAGCACTTATCCAGCAAGCCTTCCGCAAACTAAGTCAAGGCCGCACCACGTTTGTAATCGCACACAGACTTAGTACAATTGCAGACGCGGATCAGATCTTAGTTGTAGAGAAGGGAGAAATCATCGAAAGAGGCACACATCAGGAGTTGCTTAAGAACGAAAGAGGAAAGTATGCAGAGTTGTGGAGCAAGCAGACGGCGGGGCATTTGTCAAAGGAGTCAGAAGCTAAGGATGTGAAGGAGGGTGAGAATCAGGAGGGAGCCGCAGTCATTGGCGATACGACGGTTCAGGGAGAAGACCAGGCAACAACCTCTGCGATGAACAGTGACCACGCAGGCGAAGGTAACAGTGTACGACGCAAATAAGTATTAATAGACAAAGAGGTGATATCATGTATACGTACAGTTTATCAGAAATCCGGCTTCATCCACGAAAGGGCCCGTAAGATTATGAAATAGAGAAACCACAAATCCAAGACATGAACTTTTTTTACTTTTTGCGTCACGTAGCCATGCTCTTGCATCAACGGGGCACATGTATCAACCAAGGAAAAGAAAAAGGAAGAGGTTTACAAGAACCTCCATACCATTGTTCTTTTTTTTTCGTCCGTGGAACAACACATTTTTTTGTTGCCCAGGATTTAGGCATCCACCCCACCTCCAGTCCTACCAGTACCACCCTCAACATCCCCATCTTTCGTCCATACGCCGTCTTACCCGTTACTATACTTTGGAGGAGTCGGCACAACAAAACAACGCAAGGAGCGCCCCTTACCAAGCCCACGCCTCACAGTCGGAAAGACTATCTCCCGACGCACGCACGGCCCCCCACGCGCGATTGGCCAGGCCACCGCAACGCCGCCGCTGAAACGAGCATTGTGTGAGTTTGTGGCTTGAAGAGGGCGGGAGAGGCGTACGTATGTGGTGGGGATGTCGTTTATACAAGGCCTGCTTCTCTCTTCCTCTCTTTGTTTCTTTCCTATATCTCTAACATATACATTTCTTCTCGTACATCGGGCTTTGTGTAGATACGGTTTTGACTAGCACAGCTGCTGCTAGCTACGTCACAAACGAACGAACGAACGAACGAACGAACCGCTCCCACCCGATCTTTTCGCACTAGTGCTAGTACATTGGACGGTGGGTTTTTGTTGCTGCCTTGAACGGCCAGATCGACACTTTTGGTATCGCCCACACTTTCTGTGTTTTCCAACACACCCTGCACGACTGGCAACCAGGTTACACTCGGTTCTGAACGTTGTTGTGTATTCTAAGCGCGAGCATTATGGCGGTGCCGAAACGCGTGCTGCTGCTTACTTCGGCAGCGTATGCGGTTTTTCGTGCGCGGTATGGGGTTGGTGTTACGCCGTTTGCTGCACAGAGTTATGTCAAGAATACGCTTGGTGTCTATGTGGTTTTGTTCTTTGCACAGCTTTTCTGGGATGTGTTTGTGTACCCGTTGTTTTTGACACCGTTGAGGAAGTTGCCGACACCCGAGGTGAGTCTTTCTTTCTTTCTTTTTGAATTGTTGAGCTTGAGGAGGGGGGTTAGAGTATGTATGGGACATGGCATGCTGATTATCCGTTTATGTGATAGGGCTCGCACTTTTTTCTTGGGCACTATGCTAGGATTTTCAAGGAGCCGTCAGGTGAGCCGCAGAGAGATTGGATAGATAGTGTGCCGAATGATGGTGTCATCTACTATCGATTTTTATTCAATGACCCCAGGATTATGGTGACGAATCCAAAGGCGCTGGGCGAGGTCTTGGTGCAAAGAAGTTATGATTTTATTAAGCCTACGAGGGTAAGGGTTGGGTTGGCGAGAGTGCTTGGTGTTGGGGTTTTGCTGGCAGAGGGGGATGAGCACAAGGTATGTACTCTCCAATTGACCCCTAAATGGCAAGCATGACGCTTGAGCACCCCCAAGACTAATTCCGAACCTATACAGCGTCAAAGGAAGCTCCTTATGCCTGCATTCAACTTCCGCCACGTCAAGGACCTGTACCCGGTTTTCTGGGGCAAATCCCAGGAGATGGTGAACAAGATCTCCGAGGCAATCAAGAATGATCCCAGCGAGTCTTCAGTTGTTGAAATTGGGTCCTGGGGTTCCCGTGCAACACTCGACATCATCGGTGTAGCTGGTTGTGGTAAAGACTTCGATGCCCTTGTGAATCCTGAAAACGAACTCTACGAGACATACCGGCAAATCTTCGCCAGCGGCCGCGGCGCGCAGATTGTTCAGGTTCTCCTCGGCATGATTCCGTACAAGATCGCCATCAACTTACCACTCAAGCGAAACGACGAGATTGGAAACGCGGTCCGCACCATCCAAAGCGTAGCCAGAGATCTCATTCGCTCCAAGCGTGCCAAGTTAGAAAGCGGGGAAGCAAAGGGTCTGGATATACTCAGTGTAGCCATGGAGTCCGGTGGCTTCAGTGACGAAGATTTGGTAAACCAACTCATGACTTTCCTTGCTGCAGGCCACGAAACCACTGCCTCAGCACTATCATGGGCCGTCTACGCCCTATGCAAATACCCCGACGTGCAAAGAAGACTACGAAGCGAAATCCACGAACAAATACCCTCAGCACTGGAAGATGGCGGTCAAGTCTCGTCGACAGAAATCGATCATCTGCCGTATCTGAACGCCGTGCTACAAGAAACCATGCGTGTCTTCCCATCCGTACCACTTACCCTGCGCGAAGCAGCACACGACACAACGATCCAAGGGCACTTTGTCCCCGCCGGTACCACTATCGTCATTTGTCCCTGGGCCGTCAACACATCCACCAAACTCTGGGGCCCGGACGCGCGCGAATTCAATCCTGATCGCTGGATGCAGCCTGGTACGGCTAACACAGGTGGTGCAGAGAGCAACTACGCCATTACTACTTTCTTGCATGGCCCCAGGAGTTGCATTGGTAGAGACTTTGCTAAAGCAGAGTTTGCGTGCCTAGTTGCGGCTTTGGTGGGTAGGTTTGAGTTTGAGTTCGAAGACCCGGAGTACAAGGTGGAGATCCAGGGGGGGATTACGGTGAAGCCGAAAGGTGGGTTGAGGATTAGATTGAGGGATGTTAGGGGGTGAAGGGTTTAATGAGGAGGTGGGAAAATAGATTGGAGAATGTTTTCATGAGGCGGATATCTTTTACGGTTTTGTATGGTTGTGCGTCTGAGCAGTGTGTATAAATCTTTACGTCTGCTAGTCGAATTGCATAACTTCTATTTAACCTTTTTCTCTGGCAACGAGATGTTTTCCAACTGAGCCAGCAACTAAGAGTCTGAATGTCTAACAAAACAGCACCCAAATTTCCGAGAAAAGGATTCTCTCGTTTTCAGAATATACACTCATTTGCATACCCAGTTTCCGGTTCTGACGCAGCTCAAATATTTGATCTCGCAAGGAGGCCGAGCCACTGAGCCATTTGCTCGTCCGACGCCTCAATTCCTGTAAGTGATATTACCGAAGGCTTCAAGCCGTCCCTAACTTGCTGGGCTGTACCTGCATCTTTGCAGTCTTGCAACTCATTCTACGAGTACTTTACTACCGTTGCTAAGCTAGTGTCAATTATTGACTCAAGCTGCATAGATTGCGAGCGGAGTCTCACACAAGGGTAACCTCTTTAGCTTAACCTAGAAACTGCACAGTAGCTTTAAGGTAACTTAAACTTGGTGAATTCGCTTTTGGCATAAAGTATGTGGCAAGCGAGCGGCATACGCTGACCCCGCCAACAGTAGCCATTTAGCGTTCACCCCGACGCCCGTGTAATATCGAAGCTCGGCTTGAGATAGAATGGAGGGCGTAATTGCCCTGGCAAGGTGTATAGTTGCTGCGGATGCTATAAAAACATCATCGCATCGTCAAATTCAAAAATATAAAGCGTTGATGGCTCCCCGTCGACTCCTCCTAAACATCTATCTACTACCATCATTAGCATATTTCATCAATCCCTATAACTCCATTGTGAAATAGGTTTTCCGTCCTCTTTATTCCTTCTTGTAATTAATTCCCCCACGTTCCCTATGGTCGCCCAACGACTGTGCCATGTGCCTGTCGAAGAGCGAATTACGTTGCATTAGGTGTCAGAGAATCAGTTACTGTTCTAAAAAAAATGTCAAATAGCCGATTCATAATGCCACCAATTTCCCTGCACCAAGTTCATCCAGCAAAGCGCCCGACCTTCCCCACAACATCGCCTCGGCCTCAAATTCCCGGACTCTAGTGCCGGTCCACGTTTTGTTTGGGTACACCGTGAAGCGCGATATGGCGACGATGAAGAGACTACATACCAAGCCCCACATATGAAATCTTACTTTGAACACGCATCGGGTTCCTCGTTTCCAAGGCCGCGCCTTATACCACGGAACTTGAAGTTCGATCGTCCCCTACTCGACGCTATTGAGCTTACAATTCGAGATGCATTTCTGGTAGATGGGTCGGTACATAACCCAGCCGTTTACATGGCTGCATCCTTTGGAGGCGTAGGAAATGTACCAGGGAATTGGCTGGGGCCTATTGTTGTGTTGAGAGCAAAAGGCTGCAGTATTGATCCAAACGATTATTTGGACATCATCATGGATGACTTTTGTAATTTTGATGATTGATTGCATTCGAGGAAAGTTGCCGGTATCGCAACGTGGAAGATTGTCATAGGAATGTCAATCTTAGAATAGTAGCAGGATCACTTGAAATGCGACAACTTGGCTTTCCGTTCAGTGCAACACCAAATGGAGCCCAGCCAGTGTACATAAAGCCGGTGCGTTTCTCGTATCCGAATTTTTCTATGTGAACAAGGTTTTAGGACCAATAGGAGGACATGATATGCAGATAGTAGTCTTAGAGATTTGCATTCTGCTCTTTTGCAATGTGACTACTCCCTTTTTTTCGTCTAGCCTATCAATTTTAAAGCGCAACTCACCGTGGAGACATTCACCAAACATATCGAATTCGTCGTACAGAAATCTCACTATCTCATCTTGATATGTGCCTGACTTCTCCAGTGTCTTCTCAAAAAAAAAGATTTAGCGTTACTGGGGTCATAAGCCGAGGGCGGCTGATGGCGTTGAAGGGCGTTCTAGTGCTGCCGAAGCATCGCATGGTCACTCGTATCTTCGAGGCTGTAATTTGTTCACTTACTGTAACACGGCATTGATGTGACCGCATTGACTCTTTATAGACTTTCACCTGTGGAGAACGCTCTTGCAGGTTCATCATTCCGTACAGTGTGCAGACCGGAAGCCAATTATGCAAGCGAATGTAAGTAGCGTCAGTACCAAACAACAAGTCATCAAGAACCCGTGTCTAAATTTTTCTAAACAATCTATAACAACATTAAAAGCGAGCGTGTCAGGCAATAAAACCCCTTAAATCAAACCAAACCATCAAAGAGCGTCCTTTCCATCCCCCCCCCCCTCCCCCCCCCTCTCTAGCAATAAAAAACAAACAAAAGAAAAGCATATCCCCCATCTCAGCGCCTCAATCCTACCACATTTCTCTAACCGCAGTAATCAGGATTTCCAGCCCCACCATCAACACATCTACCACAAGGCACGCGCCCATTAATCCACACGAGCGCCTCGCCCGCACTCCCGCATTTGAACAGCGACTTGTCGATCTGATCTACAGCCGGGTATTGGCCATCGTTGTAGGTGCTGCGGAGGCACTTGCTTTGGATTTCGTTGTTTGTCCAGCCTGTTTGTTGGTGTGGGTGTTAGTTTTCTGGGGTTGAAATGGGAGGGGGGAATGGATGTATACCGCGGGAGGACTTGAGCGTTTTACCGCAGTAGAGTTGGTGAGTGTCGCACTTTGAGGCGGAAGCAGTAAGGGCCAGGGCGGCGAGGGCGAGGAGGGGCTTGATAGAAAGCATGGTTGGTGGATAGAGGGGTGTTTGGAGAGTGAGGTGGGTGGGTTTAAAGTTGTAGGAAGTGGATGATGGAATGATTGAGTTGATGATGCTTTAGATTTTGAGGGTGTCGTTGGTGGTTTTATGCTTTCTCTTTCTACTTCTCTTTCGCAAATTCTTGGGTACTCTCATCTTCGTAGCTGAGGTCACCGATATCATGTGATGCTGGTTTTGCTACGGGATCCACAGCGTGTTCAGCTGGGGGGTAATACATCGCAGCTGGTTGAGGAGTTGCGGTCTCAGGAATGTAGATTTTTTTGGACGCTGAAATTGAAAGAGCGGGTCGAGAGTTATTGGGGTTGCATTGCATCTAAGAAGGATTTAGCAATTGAGCGGTCACTGTACCAGCTGAAGTGCCTAAGCGAGCGTTACGGTAAGGAAATACCTGAGCGGTTGTTTTGGTCAGCTGAAATAAGCTTTCTCGTTCCCCACACTTCGTTTTTACCAGGTCACAGCTCTTGTTCAGTTTCACGGAATTAATGCAATTTCTTACATCACACCACTTGTGTATTGCAAAAATGCTCAATGGGTCTAGGGAAATGAATTACACTGCCTGCATCTGTCTTAATATAGAATATGGTCTCTCAAGTTTATTTCCTATATTGTTCTAGTACCTTGGCAATGTAACATACATATTGATTGTTTTCGCCGGTCTTTTCACAACAAGTAGTTCTTCTAATCTACCTGCATTTGAGTTATGCTATCCTTGTTATTCTTTGGATACCCTGAAAGGGGTTCCGTATCCTACGAAAATCGACAAAAACCGCATCCTCGATGTGATACTCGCAAGGAGAAAATATGTCTCTTTGAGATATATCAAAGCTCAAGGTGAAGTACCACATTCTCCTTTATACACATGGAGCATATCCAACACTACACCCCTATTCATGAGCATCAAGGTCTCTTCCCAGACGATCTTACACATACTCCTCTCTATTCACAACTCATCCTTACCACCGTTCCACCCATCCCCTACACCCCTCATCCACTGCACACCCACCAATTTCAATCCCTTCTTCGCCACCAACTCCTCAGCCCTAAAGCTCCTTCGCTCCACAAACTCCTCTCCCCCAATCTCTGCCCTTTCCAGAATCTCACCTTCCTTCTCCTCAAAAAGCAGAAACAGATAGCGATGCGGGCCACTCTCGTCTTTGGGTCCAGGCGCAAGATATTGCGTCAACGTCTTCCCTTTTGAAGTAATATCATCTGTTGGGGAGGCCGTCGAAGGAATAGAAGTAATGACCCAATGGCGCCAGTAAGCGAATTTCGGGTCGTCAGGCGTGGGCGCATCGGGATCAATCATCATGAAAGCATATGTTGATGCCGAGGATGAGGAGTTTGACGTTGAAGAGATGGAAATGACGGGTTGTTCCGCAATTTGGCTGACGCGCGCGAGACTTCCTCTTTCGGGGGTAAGACCTGATGGGAATTTGACGGATAGATCGATAGTGGGGGTGAAGGAGTCTGGGATGATGGACGAAGGAAGGAGGTTTGCGCCCTTGAGTGCGTCGATGAAGGAAGTGGCAGTCATGATAATGAGAGTTTTAATTCAAATACTTCCTGAATTAGAATTTGAGTTTCTATTGAGGAGAAATGGACAACTTGTATTTATGACTTTCGCGTGGTGGTAGACGGGATTTGATGCGTGATCGAAGCGGGGCTGTGTGATTGGTGGATAAACCTCAGTTTTGCTTGGTACTCCGCTGAGTTGTCCATTTCTGCTTGGCGTTCACTCAGAAGGGCAAAGGTTCGGTACAAGATGAGTAACAGCGAGGTGGAGGTTAAGGGTATGTGTATCCTTACAAGTTTTAGGTCTTCAAACGTCACGCTGTGAAGAGAGATATGAGATGACTATGCAGCAATTTTCATCAACAATACTAGGACTTTGAGCAAACTTTGGACAAGGACCAGCACAAGAAATGATATCCTGGGCAGTAGATGTGGTGTCGTACTACTCTTAATCGACATTGCTCACGGCTACATGCGACATTGGATCTATTCGACATTGCGAATTTCCAGCCCCGAACTGTCATTTTCAGACAACTTTATTCCAGATAACTTGACGACCTACAACCGGAGATGTGCACCCTTTCGAATCTCTCCCACCAAACCCGAAAGCACCGACACTTGCCCTTGTGATTTCATATGTCAACAGAAAAAGAGAAGAGTTACAAAGACGTGATTGACTTCAAATTACTATCACGAAATGGACAAGGGGCATCATCGTATCGATGAGCTGGCGAAAAGCGAGTCCTGAGACTATATCTACCAGTCAGTTCTACATAGGGTCATCAAAAATATCGAGATCGCATGCATAACGTGATCGAAGAAGATTTAGGAATGCCCGTCAGCTTTGCTATACACAGAAACTGTTTTAATCCGTTCGTCGTAGAGGACGTATCGAATATGTCCTACACATATCAAATCGAAAGCGCCGTATAAACTATTCACAGCGCGGCTACACGCAAACATCGTACTATTTCCATTAGCATCAGCCTCATCACTCCGCCAAATCAACAAGAATACAGCATACTGTCCTGATTCTGGCCTTGTCATCGAGCCACCCAAATCGTTCTCGGTAAACTCGCTCGAACAAGAGCATGGAACAAGTCGCTGGACCAACATAACGTCAATCCTGCAAGGCGGTCCCTCGTAAGCACAAACAAGCAATCATTCCATCCATTCCCAACCTACCTTGACCCTCCTCGTAGGTCTACCACCCTTCTCGCCCCCGTCTTACTCTCCAACTCCCACAGCCCCCCTGAGCTGAGACCCGCCATCTTCCAGCCACTCAACAAACTCTTGTACACCCAACCTCGCGCTACTCATGACGCGTATCTGAGACCATGCTGTAGGATGTCGTTATCCCCCGTTTGGCAGAAAATCGCTTCGTAATTGGCGCATCCGAGTATTCAAGCCCACAAGAGTCGTGCGCATAAAGACCGGATACTATTTCAAGATCAAGCGAATGATTGGGGGCCAGATATACGGCTGGCGCCCATAACATCAGATGCATCCTATATCTCGTTCCTGTATCAGGCCCCTTGCTCTACCCAGGGGTTATGTGTGTGTGTGTGTGTGTGTGTGTGTGTGTATGTGTGTGCATGACGTCTGGTTATCAAGATACCCGTTACACCTCGCATATACGAGCGATATAGTAGCAGGAATGATCAAGCCACACGGTAATCCCCAAACAAAAGTAGTGGAGGCTTAGCCCCCCGATGCTGCGCCTCAAACCCACCACAGCAATCAAGCACAACGCAGCACGCACACCCCCCCCCCCCCCCACAAACACCGGACCACCGAACACTTCTTCCCACCCAACCACCCCCCCGTAACGGCCCAATCGCACGCACCCTTTCTGCCACATACCTGATCCAGGCACAGCCCTGCAACACAACCTCCCCTCCCCCCCAAATTTCCCTCGGAAGCTACCAACCCCATCAGCTAAGAAAAACTTTTGGTGTGGGTGGGCATCAGTAGCATTCAGAAAATGTCCTGTTACTAGGAGCGAAAAAAAAGATCTGGCGGCCCATTGGGCAGGGCTGCTTTCGTTAACCGAAGTAGTATTAACGGGTGTGTGCGCGTGTGTGTTTGCGAAGCTTAGGCCAGGAACCCAGGCCTAGCTAGACAGACACAAGACACACATACACACACACACCACACATACCACACACACACGGGCGTGCGACCGTGTTAGAAAACAGGACACGACACGCTGGCACACATGCTTCACTCAACGGCATCGGTACCCGGACTGCCATCGGGCGTCTCGAACGACAAGAAGGGTGACGGATGGGAAAGAAAAATTGGGTCGTCCAATATTTTGGGGTGGGTGCCCATGGACGATGACCGGAGTGTGGGGAGAGAGAGAGCAAGGGGAGTAAGTAACTATGGGTCCTAGTCAGAGTGGGTTGGGTAATGTTGGGTGAGATCACGATAGGATTGGGTTCGTTTGTTTCCTGTTTCATCTGAAGGAGAGGGCTGCTAAAAGCCTGGATCATTCTTTGGAAGTGGAGAGGGGGGCGCGGAAGGGACGGGAAGAGAGTAGGGTTCGACGATCACGCCGGAGAAAGGATGGACACGCTGGCATTGAAACAAGCAAGAAAAGGGGGATTGAACAGAGCGTAATCCAAAAGAGGGGGAGGGACGAGAGAGGGAAAGGGCCCTGGTAAGTGCGGGGAGATATGAGTTGTCAGTGTGCTTGCGCAATGCTTTCTGATGAAACGGCAGGGTCGGAGAAGCCCGACGGGGGGGAATCGAGACCGTCGGAGTTGCGGGTGGGAGCTGTGGGGAGACCGCCGATGGGGCGCCTTTGGCTCAGGTACTGTATGTACATATGTATGTATGTAGTAATTCCTGGGCAGAAGAAACACACGAGTTTCGACCGGTGAGGCTTGCGAAATGCATGCATGCTGCACCTCTGGCATGCAGGCCCCATGGTGCCTTTTTTCGCCCTTTTAGCCGCATCAAGTGGGAACCTGTCAACACAATCGGATGGGTCGGTCAAACTCCACAAAAACCACAAATTACGCACAACATGCCCATGGACAGGGTTGGATTCGCTTTTCGTTGAGATATTGGAAACTTTGCCTTGGGTTGGGGAGGACCCACTTTACAAACCGTCTGGGAGTTGTATACAGTAGTAGCTTACTAGTGGGCATATGTAAGTCAGGTTTGGACCGGGGGATTGGGCGCCGGTGGAAAGAGAGTTTGCTGACTTGGACACCCAGGACGAGTCTGGCATACCCTCGGTTGTTTTGGCGATGTGCGCCTGGAATATCCCAGACGGGGTGCAGATGGCAGCCGCAATCGAGTGACAGCTGTCCATGCACAATTTCAGTGGAGCCCAATTGTTCTGGAATCACCATCTGAATATCGATCAGTGCCAGATTGCAATCTAGATGTTGAGGGAGGGGGTTTGCGCGTAGCCCGATTGCGAAACGCTGCTCCCCCCGGTTTCTCTTGTTCTCCTGCTCCTTGATGTTCCTTTGTCTCCCAGTGTTGCCGCACAGGACGGTAAAACTGCACACTGTATACACGGCACCCGATATACACATTCAACTATTACATACTTGCTCCGTCCTCTGACGTATGTATGATGCCGGTAATAGCAGGCGTAATAATCGTCGGTCTTTTTCGCGGTGGACGCGTATACGAACAGGGTCGGTCTTCGTAACGTAGGTTGAGAAAACGGACACCTATCTCCTTTGATGCCCTCCTTAAAAAAAAAGTGAGGCTCCTGATTTGCACGTTGACAGCAATTAATGCGAACCATGCTTGTCCATATCTGAGGCACACGGCACACTGCGCATTCTTGCCTCTATCACCTTATGTGTCTGGCGGTACGTACCCCCGCAACACCAACACCATTCTGCCATTCACCATCATCGCCATTGACCCCCATTTCACGCTCGACGTAGCAATTGGCTATGCGGTATTCCACTCTATATCGCATAGCCATGTTGTTTCAGATTGAAGCTCCTTGGCCACGAGACTCCAAGCTGACATGCGTATTGTAGTATTGGTGGTGGTACTGGATCTGGTACCGGTTGCCAACTTTTGAGACCCGGAGACCCTGACGTCTGCCTTGCCCCGCATCACCAATCCTTCAGCGCCATATCCTTACCCTCGACAAGGCTCTTCAGCAAGCAAAGACGTCATGGCGGCACGCTCAAGACTCGGCTGAAGCTGGTGATGATGTCGTATCTTTGCCTCTGCGTCTTGGGGCCATGAAGCCAACCATGCCGGACTCTTTACCCAGCAATCAATCACTCCACAAACCACACCACACTTTGCGAAGAAGCGCATTCATCCCTTTTCACGAGGGTCTGCGTGCAGTAGCAACAAATGCATTAGCTAGCGGGTGTATGTGTGCGTGTGTGCGCGCGCCCTCTGCAGGTCTTGGTTTGCTGGTGTCCAAGAAGGGTAGCGCAGAATCACCATGACCGACAAAGCAGCTCCGATGATATAGAGTGGTGTTGAGCCATAGGGCAGAAAACGTCAGGGTCTTTTCAGCAAACCTGTTCACAGGTCGTATCGGTGCCGGCGATCAATATATTCCTGGCCACATGATAGTAGCATGGGTAGCGATAAGACAAGGGGTGTCGTTGTGCCATTGGTCATGTGTGAGTCGAAGCAAAGGAAACAGCCTACGCCTACGTACAAAGGGAGCAGCCAAGGTGTGGTGGCTCTGATAGCGTGCCAGTTGCCCATGTTTGAGTGTGTCGAGGGTCTCAGTAGATGGATGCTTGGTGCAGCGCAATCTCCCCATGGCACGCACATTCTGCCATCTCGCTGCGGGCCAGCTCCACTCTGCAATCCCTCCACGACGCAATCAATGTCCTCAACGCCATCATTCATCATGTGTATACTATCCTTAGTAGTCCGTGGCAAAAGTCACCTCAGAATGGCAAAAAAAAAGAATGATGTGAAGTGTCGAACAATGTTGTTCCATTAATAGCTATCTAAAATAGTACAGTACATGTGTCAAAGTCCTCAAGCCCCGCCCTTCAGCGTCATCTAGGCGTTTCCATCGCATCATCCAGGGTCCATCAACCCCCCTGCATTAATCCATTACCCTCAACACCGTAAAGGTGGAGGCATCTTCCCCCACGATGGTACATTCCACTCCTCCCTCGCCGTCCCAGCCAGCATGTGTAAGCAACGCAAAAACAAGGCGTGCAAAAACCATGAGGAATCGGTCTGTGGTGGTAGTGCGGACTGACGCGGAGCTTTTGCAGCATCCGCCCGTCTCACACGCGCATGGAATTAGAGCACGTAGCGGCGGGCGCTAGGCTCTTAGTAAGAGACTGATGGCGTGATAGTCGTATCAATCATGAAATTGTATTTCGTAAAGCGCAAAGAGAATGCTTAGGTCATCATTCATCGGTAGTAGCCAGAGGAGCGTTGCTCGCGGATGTCCCGGTTGGTTGGCTCGCGGACTTCAACGGCGTAGTGCTTTGCGTTGCGGCGTTGCTTGGCCAGGTCCTCCTCGTAGAGGGAACCGCGCTTGGAGTTTGGGGTGTTGCTGATCTCAGACAGTGGACGCTTCGCCTTGGTGGTTGTGGTGACGGTGTGTTGAGGCCAGTCAACAATGTCGTCGGTTCGTGGTCGGGCAGACTTGGTCTTGGGCTCTTGCTCGACCTTGACAGTGTTGCTTCGTCGTGGTGAGGCGGGTGGTGGTGATGATCGGGGAGCAACGTAGTAGCTGCGGTCCATGGAGACAAAGGGCCTGCGTGATCGGTGGCGGAGGCTACGCTCAATGGCCTTGAGGAGGCTGCAGACTTCAACGTAACCGGCTGGGATCTCAACGCGGACAAGCTTGTTGTTCTCCTCCATGGTAGAGTAGGTGGCTCCAGACTTGTGGTAGATGTAACGGGCGACGTCCTGGGCCAGGCCGTGGCCGACATCACAGAGGCGCTCGTGGTTGCGGTGGACTTCATAGGCATTGTGGCAGTGAGCACACTTCCTGGCGTGCATCTCGAAGTGGTAGGCAGCCCAGCTCTCGGAAGTGTTTACAGGACGGCAGAATGAGATGACGGGGTCTTCGTAGAAGCCAACCACGCGTTCCTTCTTGGCCACGGCGGGCTTTGCGTGGACGGCCGTAGGCATGTTTGTGCGTGCAGACGGCATTGCCGGGGAAGATGTTGGCGGCTTCTTAAGTATGGACCTTGGGGTAGCCGTGGTGACGTTTGTGCCAAGGTACGATATGGTAGCGATGAAGTCACTCTCCGGCGAGAGCGACAATGGTATCTAAGTGTTGTGTTGTTGGCGTGGTAGACTCGACTGGCGAGTACAGATGGTAGACGGATGAACGGATCAGAGTGGGGGTGGGTTGTTGGTAGTAGGTTTGGTATGAGGAGCCATGGTGGGCGCGGATGGCATGGAATATATGTCTATCCTCTCTCGCAGTAGACGCATGCCTTGGGTGTGGGTGGAAGCCTGAGCTAGCCGGGGCGCCTGCGCCCATCGGACAGGGGTTGTGTTAGCAGCAGCAGCAGCGACCAGGGCCCATGGCGAGCTAGTGAGGGCGGTGACTGCACCTCTGCTTGGGTGCGAAGATGACGACTGTGTCTGTGATTTCTTGGGAACTGCAGCTAGAAACGTGTTTTGGGCCGACGTTAGAGAAAGTGAAATGTTACAGCGAGCCAGCCCTCTGATTGGCGGCCTAGTCGCTGTGCGTGGCTGCTGCGAGCAAAGGGGGTCAGCGAGGGCATCAACAGCCGCTGCACCGTCTCCTGAAACGTGTTGCGGCGAGCAGGCCAGACATGTGCAGCCGTTTGGACAGAGGCTCGCCGACTGCTGTTTTTGGATTGTGGGTGGTGGTAGTGGTGGTGGTGTAGCAGCCGGGCATGGTGGTGACAGGAGTGACAGCTGCGCCCTATGGCTTGCATGCCCAGTCGCTGTCTGTTTGTCGAGACACCAGCCACGGGCGCCATGCCCATCTCGGCCTAGCGCACAGATAGCTGACTGCTGGGGCACAATCACAGCCACAGCCACAGCTACTGCACCTTGGCCGGCCTGCGTCTCAACGCACACCTTCCAGCTGTGGCTGTTTGATTTTGTGCACAAAATGAACATGTGCAAGTATGATGCGTACATCCAGCCCTTGCTGCGCAGTTGGGCCGAGCTGGCCTCTGCATCGTGGCCTCGTGTCCCCGCGTGCTGGTCTTCACACCGGACGGCGGCACCGTACCTCGAGCCGGCGGCACATCACCAGCCACGACGGTGCAAGCAAAGGGAAAAAAAGCAGGCGTGGCTCCCGCAGTGCCCTTCTCGACGTACCACCAGAGCCGCTCGAGGGCGCCCAGAGATGGAGCCACTGCTGCGTGTCCTGAAGGGAGTCATCAGCGCACCCTGCCATGCCACAGGTGCCGGCGGGCGCCAGCGACGTGCATGGCGCTACGCAGCCTATGGCGCCTCTGGCCTTGCTTGTCTTGTCTCACCGGATTTTTGCTGCCCCACAGTCATAGACAATTGGGCCCCTCTGCTCACTCTCGACCACCCGGCCTGCTGGCAGAGCAGTTCGCCCGCCGGCCCACCCGGACGTGGCACCTAAGGACTCTGCCTGTCACTTGTCTCCGTCAGCGACACGAAACAGTAAAAATGCGTCTGGCCCTTCTCATCCAATCACCCCCATTTTCAATTCACTGTCCCTTTTCGCACACTCGCCCACGCAATTCTGCCATCTGTGACTCCTAAGAGTCAAAGGCTGCCCAATTTGGCACGGGCGTAGTTCGTCTGCTTCGCCCTGTGACTCCGTTTTCTCTTTGCTCGTCGGCTCGCCCCGTACGTGAGGCGCAGCGCTCACAGCACCCGTCACTCCTATCTCGACCCTGGCCAATCTCTTCGAATGACCAGTCTCTATACGAGCTCCTAGCTGGCGTTGCAAGCCTCTTAGCGCAGCCATCACCCACAATACCCGTTGACAGATGCATGCTAGCGAACTGCGGTCCATGCGAACCACTACGCAGCCACACAATGCAGCTAATCTCCAATGCAAAATGCCATCGTGACTTACTTTCCTGCCTCCACTAGCCCTTTTGCTCTGTAAACACCCTCGCCCACGTCTTGGATGCACGCCTGCTGATGACCCTTCATATCCGGCTTCCGAGCATGACGCCACAGTGTGGCGCCAGCAGAGCCTCCTTACATCAGGCATACCCCTAGAGTGGACCAAGAGTTCCAAACTCCAGGTCAATGGACTGACATTTGCGGCTGTGTACTTACCAAGCCGTTTTCGAGCCGTTGTCCCGGCCAAGTCTCTCAGGATGGTGCCTTCTCCAACTTTCCCCCAGACATTGCATCGTCATGTGGTCCACTGCCACCAGGCAGATCTGCAGCCTTCCGAGCAGACAGCCCTATCAAGGTTGCGCAATGGCTAGGCAGCAACTGCGCAATCCCAACTGAACTGCGAACCACTCGATCTCGACGGGTCCCTACGCCCTTTGCCATGTACACCTACGTACATTGCAAATTACACAGTCGATTGCATCTGGTTCGATTAATCAGCAAACTCAGGAGCTAGCGAGTGCAACTACTACTGACTACTACAATGGGCTACCACCCTTTTTCAGTCCGCATCACGTGATGCGCCATGTCCACCCACCATCACCACCAACACCACCACCCCTTCACTAGGTGTAGGTCCAAGTTTCTACATCAGCGGCTGTGGCGCCACCCGTGCACTTGGTGCCTGTTGAAGTATTCTGATTGCCTTCCCTGATTACGTTCCCCTGTGCATCCCGTTGTTTTCAAACATAAGCTGCGGACCTCCTTTTGTTCACCGGTTACTTGGCCATCAGCCAAGGTACTCATCTACTGCAAACATCCAACATCGGGAGTCATCGCTCACCGTTGACCGCAAACCGCTCCATTCCCCCTAAGTATGGTTGGGGGGCCTTTTGCCGGCGCTGCCTAGGGCGATGCGGGGTTGTAAGGTTACCAACAGCCCAATGGCACAGCTTGTTTAGTCACGGCACTGCGATGGCTGCGACAGGAGATTTCGGCCGCAAAGCAGTCGTTGTGCTGTTGTCGAACAGGCGGCGAACACTCAGTGTATTTTCAGCTGTGCTTACCCGTATGGGTCCAGTTGCCACGAGGTCGGTCAGCCGCTGACTACCCCACAGTCTGGCGGTCTCACCGTTTCCTTTTCCAGTTGCATCACGTTGCTGGAATCCCCATTGCAATCGACATGCCACGCACTCGGAGATTTGTTTTGCAGATCTCCCAATCGCGGGTCCCAGAATGCGCACGACTTGCAATATGGCACAACGTCTCCGAAGCCCCTAGCACCTCAACAACCACGCTCTTTTGCGAGAAAAAGCAGCGCAAATTTACATTCTCAAAGTTCATACGTCCAAATCGAATCACTCAAGGCTGAGACACCTGACCGCGCGTTTCAGCGCTCGGTAAGCCTTAGCCTGTTCCTGGGCTAGTTTGCGATCTGTGCTCTCACACCTCACACCGCTTTTCACCAAAACTTTCAGCAGCGACAGATTTTGCTTGAAATACCAGTATTCCCTTCTTCTCCTGAAATACCTTCAACCCCAACTCAACTGTCACGGAAAAGAAGAAACATCCCCCCAAAAGAGCAAGGAAATGCCGCCACGAAGCGTCTGTTTGAACGTGTTTACGCAGAGTCTTGGCGAAGGCAATGGAGCGGTGAACAACAGAAACCCCATGTTGGAAAGACGAGATAGTGCAATGGGTGGTATGTTTTCCTTTCAGATACCTTCGCACGCTTCAGCGAATTCATTTCATATTAATATTAACATTTTCTTGCAGACATCCCAAGAAGCACATCCAACGGCTCTCTCACACCGCAATCGGTTTCAAACGCAACCTCCCCTCCACCAGCGTTCAATCGCGCGGATCTCTTCCGCTCTCTACGCCCCATGGCCAGCACGGAGAGTCTCAACGGCGCGCTGACCAGCAAACGTAAGTTGTTATATCTTCAATCTCCAATTTCCATATGGGTGGGACGCAGGAGCCCGATTTGATTCGCTGCACTGCATTAGCGCCCATGTGGTGCTCCACTTTACCCACTCACATTGGGGCCGCTTTTGAGGCCTAACACCACGACATGACTATGTCACCCTTGTACTAGCAACAATTTACTAACACATGATAGCTTGCACCACATGCTCTGGTCAGCACGCACGACGCCGCTGCTCTCGCTGCAAGGCAGCATACTACTGCGACCGCAACTGCCAAAAGTCGGACTGGAAGACACATCGCAACATTTGCGAGCCCATCACCCAGACTTACTCTGCTCCGGAGACGCCCAACTGCTCCAACCCTGCAAGCCCGACAAATGAAGCTTGAACAAGTGTCACATCAATACATACTGAGACACTGCACCTTCTCAATAGCGACACATCTGGAAACTTCCAGTGAACCGGATGCAGCCTACAATGAAGACAATCACCACATGCCCCCACGCACGTCTGAAATAAATCGACACTAAAGAAGATGGAAAGAAGACAGCAACAATCGAATTGCTACGACACTAATGATAGATAACCAACTTGCACATATGGAGGGTCGGAAAATCAGGCGTTCTTGCTAAGTGTTTTTTTTTCTTCTGTTTCTTGTAAAGCTTGTTACTGGGATTCCCAGCGTCACATTCTAGAAAGAGCGACAAAGCATTCAATTGCAACCATGCATAGCGACGAACGGCTAGCGAAAAATGTCCGGATTTTACTTTAGCCTTTTTTTTCTACCTTTACAGCCACCAAAAAAAATATAGAGACCATTTTTTTCCTACACCACGATACTACTGGCTTAGCGGGATGACTCGGAGAATTTCCTAGTGAACATGCTTCTTTTTCTCATGTATGTTATGCACATGAGACACAGCACAGCCACTACGGCTTCACCTCAGGCCAGACACGAACCAAAAAGGCTACACTAAACGAGGTGTTCACCTTATGTGACATATGCATACCATCTTGCACATCTGCATATGTACATATCACATTTATGCACCCCAGTGGTACTGACTCAGCACAAGCCCTGCTTCACCGCTTCTCCACCTCCACCACCACTGCCACCTCCCACCACCATCTCCCCATCTTGCCAAACTAGAGTACATCGGTACTGTTATCAATGTACGTGTCATTCCCGCCTTGCCCTTCCGGTCACTTCCCGCCCCTCCCTTCCCACCCGCATGTTAATGTGCATATCCTACGAACTCTAAATCTCGAACCAGCGCATAACAGACTTCACAAGGAACCTAATAGGACACGCCCTGGGGGTGGGGATTTTTTTCAAAAGTCTTGGGTTGCATTAGCAAAGCGGCAGAAAAAAAGAGACCAGTACCCTTGTGTTGGATATAGGTACATGTACAGTATTCCCCCATGTCCACTTTCCATGTACATATGTATATATATGCGCGTGAGACAACGAAAACAGCGAGTCTAGAGCGCGGTGGACATGTTTGGCTGCATGATAATGTATCAAGAGCAAGGATTCGCGTATGCAGAGTAAGACGAGAGGAGAAAGAGGATATGTCGTTCTGGGCAATCACGGGCAGCGCGTGGCGCGTAGGGAAGCAAGGGGGTGGAGAAGCAGTGTGGGTCAGACGGGGAAAAAAATGGCGTACATGTTGTTAGCTTGGAGAGATAATGAAATGTCCACTGCGCTGGCAATATGATTGCTGATAATGATATAGGCCGCCCACATATGTACATATGTATGTACATATGTATACAGTGGAAACCACACACACACACACACATGCATGGTACATGACTATTTGGGGAGGGAGGGTGTACGCTATCGTGCTCGGCCCCGATCGAAAAATCGATGTCGTACTGCAAAGTAAACGAATCATATACCCAACCCCACTTATGCGTATATGGCGACGACGGCGCCAAATGGGGCTTCCCCATTGAGTTTGAACAATGTCGGTTGCAACGTCTGGAACACACCCTTGGGGTTGTACTTGCTCGAGACCTTGTTTAGTCTTGCCACGCTGTCAGCTCCGTAGCCGGATATAACGGGCTGGTAGGGGCTGCTGTACGCCATGTACATGTAATCGTTGTATGCACCCAGCTGCTTAGCTTTTTCCGTCGATGCGGCCAGAAAGTCCTGTGCCGTCTTGTATATGGTCTTGTCGTTCTTCTCGTTCGTCCAGGCCAGGTAGAGCAGGATGTGGAAGAAGGGCCCATCGTCCTGGCGCAAATCCAGCGCATTGTCCCCCTTCTTCTGCATGGTCTTCAACGCGGGCTTGGTAAAAGCTTGGAAGGCAATCGAAGGGGCGCCACCGGGAAACTTAGGGACGATTTCGAAAAAGTGGTTACTCATCCATTTTATTAGCTCCGTATTGACTTTGAACGATTGCGACCACATCGTTGTGCGTAAGCCAGCCGGCATGCTTCCAGTCAGCCCCAACGTAGTCTCGGCCAATGTGGTATTCTTGGTGGCTTCATTAAGAGCAGGGATCGAAAGATAGTCGTTGAGAATGGCCGGTGGATTCGACACGTCAACCTGATCAAAGTAGTCGTACTCTGCCGATGTAATCTTGTACCCCGAATCGTATGCGACGGCGACAAAGTGCGCGGCCTTTGTATCCACCTCGGCGTCCTAAACCGTGTTTCCAAAAGTGTCGAATAATGTACGGATGTGGGTGGCGTTATATTGGCGTATGCTAGAAAACATGAGACCTTGGAGAAAAGTTTCGTAATGGAAGGTCGTAATGATACCAAAGTTGTTACCGCCGCCTCGGAGAGCCCAGTATAGGTCAGGGTACGTTTTTTTTGCTGACAGTAATAATGGCTCCAGATGCAGAAACGACCTCGTATGATGCGATGTTGTCGGATGCTAGGTCATACCTGCTAGTGTGGTGACTGATGCCACCGCCGAGCGTAAGACCACTGACTCCGACCGTCGAAGTCTGCTGAGGTTGTCGATCACGTGATTGGTTGGTATATTGAGGTATTTAATCACGTGATTAGCTGATATGTTGAGTGACTTCCGTGTCCACCAACTACTGTAAGATTGTAGGGCGTGAGGTAGTCGTAGAAATTCTTCCAGCGGTTGCCGGGACCCATAGTAATATTTTTAGTATCAGCGAGTAGCACGAGCTTGTTCATTTTCATTAGATCGACTGTAATACCACCCTTAATACTCGATGTAGAAAATGTAGCGTGTTCCCCACTTTTGACCGTAAATAGACACTGCGTCAGGCGTAGAAGCAAAACTAGAGTCGTCACCTCCAAGGCTACTATTGGAATGAATGTACAACGGGGCTTTACACTGAGCTGCTGTTGTGACCAGTACGTTATCGGCGCCTCTTCTGATAGCTTCGAGTCTCCAAAGACAAACTTCAAGGAATCAAACTTTCGATGTTTTTAGCCAGCATCTAATGCAACATAGGGGGATTGACTCACGGCGATCGAGCAGCCTTCCAGTGAAGACCGGTTGACTAAGTTGGATAGCTCTGGTATGGCGGACACATTGAAGCCGTTGTCAATAAGTACTTTCGTAACGTTGAATTTAGCTGGTTCAAAAATATCCTGGGCAGTTGCTGCGGCCGCACTTGTAGCGAGGACATGGAGTGTGAGTTTGTGGAGACCCTTCGTGGCCACAGATATTAGACAACCGACGACTAAAGGGACTCAAGATGTAAGCTGAGACCTGGACTTTGGCATGGAGAAAACGGCCTTCGCACGCAGGCACCGACTTCATTTGTAAGTATTGCCAGATCTGTGATACGTTCCATTGCGAGTAAATCCAAGAGGGTAGGTGGTTCAGGAATGGCGTAGCTAGTTTATCAATCCTATTGTCTTTACTCAAAAATCATGCTGGTGGGAAAAAGCAGTTTTCCCGCTACCTTCATCTGACCACCTTGAAGCATGTGTAAACGAGATGCACATTTATTGTCCAATCAGGCATCTTCAAGTTGCCACACCAAGCGTGAGCAAAGGACTCGGCATGTAAAGAGAGCGATCGAGATGCTGCAAGCGAAGTGTTTCGTTTGAACTAGAGTGGATGTAAGATCTAGTTCTTGCAGAAATGCATGGCATGACGTGGTAAACAAGTTTAGCTGTTTGATGGACTCAGGTTACTAGCCCCCCGCCTGGCTAGTTGATAATTGTGGCGCCGTCTCGTGGATGATAGTCGCAAAAGCATTTCTGACATTGATGGTGATTTTTTTTGCTGCGTGTTTCCTTCTTTGTGTACGGGTGGCTGTGTGCAAGTGAAGGAATGAGGGGCAGCTTTGTCCTGTTGACGTGGAAAAAGAATTTTGGCTAGCAACTGCTTAATCTGGAGATCCCGCGGCCCGCGGCTGGCTATCCGGGCTGGGCATCGTGACACCGCTTGCGGTAAGTTCAAAGTGTTTACCAACGTTCCGTAAAAGAGACTGGAGAAAATCGGTCGCAGGATTTATTACCACCTTTCCAACGTACTATTCGGGTAAGCAGTACCACTCCAATTCGCAATACTTTGTACAAACCGACGTGGTATCGAGACATCCAATCAGAAAGAGCATGCAGACTAAGGAGTCTGGCCTCTAACCGTTAGCAAATAAGTTGAGATTGTCAACAGCAGAAATCTCAGACCGACGGATACTTGAATCTCCACGAACGTAATTAAGAGAACTTCCGGCCCAAACAGTATCGGTACAATGACTGGTATCCATACCGAGGAGACTCCAGGCCTGCAATCCATGCTGTGAAGATGTTTCAGACTCTGAATCATCAATTCGTATGTACTTGATATATACCCACGTATAATCATCACCATGGCCTTCTTTCTTTTGATCGAGGCCACTCAGCTTCGCCGATTAAGCACATTCATTCACACCGTAGACTCGCCCTCACCCACTACCGCTTCTTCTGCACTGTTATTTGGCCTACCCTCTCCATCTAGCAGAGGTGCATAGCCACTAAGCAACTCCGCGTTCAGTTTGTACTTTCCAACCGAAAAAGATCTACCCTGACACTGCGGGCATGAAGTAGGATAATAGTTACCCGGCTGAAGCGCTTCAAGGATCTGTATCAAAACGAAGTAAAGGTGTATCAAACTATAGTACATCAGTCTCCCTGAAGGTGGTGTCGAAGTTTTTCAAAAGACTTACAAGTTGCAGATGAGAAAATTAGTCCCATACGTGCCCAGCATAACTAGGCCTCTGTCAGCCCACCCGTGCGGGATGAACACCCAATCTCTGGAAATTTTATAGTCAGCAAAAGCCTCTCGATTAGATGGTGTTGTTCTTACAAGATCAGGCACACTAGAAGCGCGATGCCAAGCAGCAGGTCAAAAACCAAATGGATCGGTGTCCCAGTTAATCCACTAGCTTGGCATCCGCAATTTTTCTCGTTCGCAAGCAGTAGTGCGGAGTAAGCTGAAGAGAAGAATAAGGGAAGAATGCCGATGGCGGGATTAACGCTTTCGGAGAAGATGCCCTGGATAAGCAGGATGAGGAAGCCAGGCGGGAAGGTGGCGAGCGAGATGGCACGGAGGGCGTGGTAGCTTGATTTGGTAAAGATTGTGAGGTTCAACATAGGACCTGCCATGTTTTGAATGATCTAGGAACTCGTTGGGCCAGACAGTCGAAAGTATGGAGCGCGCGGGTGATTTGTGTAGAGACTGGCTGAGGGAGAGGACAATTTGGTTTCTAGGCGTTTACAAAACTTTGTGTTTTTTTTTCTTGGAAAAAGCTAAGAAATCCATCCGGTGGTGCCGAAGAATTGATGTCCTTATATTTCAATCAGGCAACAGTCATAATGTGCTGTTCAAATCGTACTTGGATGATCGGCAGGGGGCCTAAAAGGCAGTGCTGTGGGAAAAGAGGCTGACGCTGCGGGCCGCACATTGGCAAGGCATACGCATACGCGTCACTAATAGTAGAACAATCTCATTTTCCCAAGAGCCGCGGCGGCTCAAGCGCGTGTTGTTAGCGACGTGCTGTGGTATCTATTTACGTGCGCGATTTGATGTTCTTTACACTTTCGGACCCCACCTGATGAGCACACCCGCGTTAATTCCTGCCCTAGAACGGAAAAATATGTAGTTTGGTGTTCGCTGTAATCCTGGCTCATAAATGACAGGATAGGTGTGCTTCGTGAAAAAAAGTGTCAAGTCTAAGTGCCGGCGAAGCTCCAGTGGTGGACACGGAGAATATGGACTGTCTTGCGCAAACCCATTCTCTTCCATCATCAATGCATCTGTCTTTCCATAGCACTCAATTGAAGCCTTTTTCTCGAGAAGTCTAGAGCGCGGTTCCGTCGCTGAAACCATGGGACGTCTGTCAGCCAAATCTAGGTGGTTGTCTGAGAACCCTAGAATACCAGATATAGCGGTGAGAGAGACGTAGTTGCGTCTGTGTACGCGGCCGCATTGTTGCCTTTATCCGTGTGCCATATGGGTATCTCAAATCGTAGGAGAACATAGAAAAGTGTCCTTATAGCATCCTGGGTAGCGTCCAACATGATTACCGAGGTGCCAGACTTCAAGGTTCGAGATTGAGAAGCACCTTTCGAATCCGATACCCAAACTCTTGACAACACGATCCTAAAAATCCCGAATCCCTTTTCACCCACCACCAGGTTTCTTCAGCGCTCCCCCAAGAATACTCGGATCCAACATCTTAGCCTCCGGCACTTCAACCCCACACCGAACCCACATACTCTTCCAAAGCGCACCCACCGCCCTCTCTTCCGGCATAAAAACAACAGTATTGATATACGTGCTAGTAGTATTCAAGCAATCTCCCTCATTAAAAAGCTGCGCCTCGCAATTATCCCCTTTATTCGAAAAAAACACGCCGCAGCGCGCTTCGCCAGGCAGATTGATGCAAGTTCCGTTTTTCCATTTCTCCAAAGGAGGTGGGAAATATGACTTTTTGAGGAGTTTGCCACGGCAGTGTTTAGGGCCGCCGGCGCCGGAGTATGTGAGGGCGAGGATGGGGATTTGCGGCGCTTGGGGAGCGGCAGGTTTGGGGGCCGGGACTCGGGATGGTGTGGGTGTGATTTTGGGGCCTAGGACACCTTCGGCGTCCCAGCTGCCGCTGCTTTGGGGTTCGGGGGTGAATCCAATCATACCTTCCTGTGTTTCTGTCATGACGGTGGGTACACCCTCTTTCGTTGTAGTAGTGGACACGAGTGTCTTGGTCAAAGTAGTGGAACCGAGCATTTTCGTAAGGACAGTGGACACGGTCGTTTTTCCTGTGACAGTAGACAGGAGGGTCTTATCCAAAGTAGAGGACACAAGTGTTTCCGCAGTGTTAGTAGACTCCAACGTCATCGTCATAAGAGTCGATGCAAGCGGCAATCCAGATATAATGCTACTCCCATTATACACATCTCCATGATCGAAATCCGTGCCATTCAGCAGCGCCTCGGCCGCCACCACATCTCCATCATCCCCAATTTTAGCAGCCTGCGCGGAGCTAATTTGTACGATCTGGGGCGATATACCGCGAATCTGGATAGCCGTCGCTAGCGACAATGCGATGAATAAAAGAAAAAAAGCCGACGACGCGATAAGAGTTAAGTGCCGAGAAAACAAAGACATTGTGCCATGAACGAAGGAAAGCTTAAAAAATGAGAGTCTGGGGGATTGAGCGTAATGTTGTCGGGATGCGAGGACGTTGCCAAGCTTCCATCAGGGGCTGTTGCTGTATGGGTTTCATCCCCATGCTCGCCTCAAACGCTTCTCAACCAGAACTTCGCGATACGTATATTGGTGGCTGTACGCTAGTATAATTTGATGATAACCAATATGTCTCCGCTTAAGATTGTTGTGGTCCAGACCAAGTGGTAGAAACACGATTGATGAGTAAATCGTGAACGCATAGGAATAATCCTTAGAATGCGTGGTGAACTTTGACTGTATCAATCCAAAATACTAGAGAAAGCCACAAAATCTTATCAACCCTCTTCATCCCTACGAAGACTCATCCGCCGCCTTGTCCTTCGCTCTATCTTGCGGAACCCTAATCACAATCTTCCCCTTTGCCCTCCCCGTCTTCAGCTTCTCAAAAGCCTTGGGCGCATCTTCCCACTCAAACACCGTATCTACAATCGGCTTCAACGAGCCCTGCTTAAGCCACTCGCTCATGTGTCGTAGGTGCTCCGCCGACGGCTTAGTCATAATTACCTGAAAGGAGTTCTTGCCGCCACCCAGAAAACTTGGTAGAAGCATGTTTCCCGTCAAAGTCTTCACACCACCAAGGCTATTCTCCAACCCGACTTGCAAGAATTTGCCCTTGGGAAAGAGAAACGCAGATGCCGCTTTGTATAAGTTGGCAGGCGCACCGACATTGTCTACAACGGCGCTAAAGACCTGGCCTTTGGCAGACAGCGCCTCAATGATATCTGTAGTCTTGTAGTCTATGACTTCGTCTGCACCCAAGCTCTTGCAAAACTCAATGTTGGGAGTCGAGCAACTGGTGGTAACGTGGCAACCCAGCGCTTTAGCGATTTGAATGCCAAAGACGCCGGTTCCGCCCGAGCCGCCGTTGATAAAGACCTTGTCGCCGCTCTTGACGTTTGGCACAAGGGCCTGGTATCTATACGGGTCCGTGTTAATCTATATGTATCTCATTGCGTCATTCCCTAGAAATAAGCAAAGAAAATCACAAACTTACTCTGTCAACCCGACGATGCCGACGCCCGCCGCCTCCTCAACTTTCACACCTTCTGGTAGCACAGCGAGCATGGTCCGTTCTACAACTACATATTGAGCGAGGGTTCCGCCAGTCAGCGCGCCGACTTTTGCGCCAAAGACAAATTCACCAATCTGGAACTCGTCAACTTTTCGGCCGACTTTTGCGACTGTGCCGCAGAAGTCGGCGCCGGGGGTGATGTTGGATCCCACGAGTCGAAGGGGCATGGGGCCTTCGGTCACTTTGTAATCGACGGGGTTCAGTGCCATAGCGTGGACTTGGACGAGGATTTGTTCATCGTGGAGGAAGGGTAGTGGTGCGGATTCGTTAATCTGAAGGTTCTTCTCGATACCGCCGTTCGTGCTGTTGAACTGCCAGGCCTTCATTGTGGCAGCCATGTTTGCTGGACTTTTGGCTGAGATGGAGAGGTTGGAATGAATTAGATGCAGTTTGCAGGGGCGCTGTCCTGGTTAACTTTATAGTATGAACCCGACACAAGCGCGTCATGGCAATTCAGCCCAGAGTGGGGTTCGCCGCGACGCCATCCAGCTGGTATTTCGCCGCTGCGAGTGCGCCTCTTTACCAGCGCTGCGCGCCCTCGACTCAGGGAGCCATCACCATCACCACAGCGATTGGTTTGTTTGTGGAGCAGCTACTATCCGATGAGCTGCAATATGGGTCAATACGCCTCCTCGAGACTGGCTTACCATATTCGTGCGTAGTTGTGTACGCCCACGCGCTTGGCAGATTTTACGTAGTGACTTTTGGATGACGCAAAACTTAAAGGAACATAAAGTATATCTTCTTAGTTGCTTGTCATGTTTAACATATATCGCGAAGTTAAGGTGCTGACAAATGTAAGTCATGTCCAACACCGCACTTGCAGCCAACCTATCGACCTGTTCTCGGATGTGACTACTTTCAAGAATATTTGATAAACATTTGTTCGATACCGGTAATGTTCCACATGCCAGTGACAGTGTTCAGAGTCAGGTTCGTTGGAGTCGTCGGCCCACGCTGCAGCGCGCCGCTCTCAACGTATCCGCCCGCTGCCACAACCGAGCCATTGGTCCTTGCCAGGTGGTTAGCGCCCGCTTTGACAGTGAAGTTGGCAAGACTAATGTCGAAAGGGTTGCGAGAAGCAACTGAAGGAGAGCCTGTAGAGGATTAGCAAAGAGTGACGATTAAGACAAATAGATATTGACAACATTACTTACCGTAGTACTGCGCATTGAGCTCTTCAGGTGAGATGAAAAGCTCATAGTATCCTCGGTAATAGCCCTCTGTCCATTGAAGCTCCCTGTTATCACGAACGAGCGCTGCGGAGCGGTCACTCGAATTCGCAATCGATCTACCAGAGCCATAACCGCTTGAGGAGACAGCAGTGCCAGCAAACTCGACTCCAATCGCACCCTCTCCCGTAGCCTGATCGTAAGGAGTTTCGTCAAGCCAGACGAGATCAGACACCCAGTTGGCGTGTGAATCACCGGCTAAGAACGCAGTGTTTGGGATCTTGTTACTGTAGAGATGGTGGAGAGTACGGTTACGATTTGCAGTGTAACCCTCGTCGAAGTCAGCAGCGCTTCCTGATCAATGTATAGCTTCAATACTTACATCCCATTGATCAGCATTCAACCAGTCGCTATAGATTGCACTGTTGTTCATGCGCGAAAAGATAATTTGGTTACCGACAATCCTCCAAGTAGCGCCTCGTTCATGTGACTCAGAGAGTCGGTTGTAAAACCAGTTTTCTTGACGACTGCCCATGAGCGAGCGACTAGCATCATCCCTGATTTCTTCGATGTAGGCATCATTCTCGTCCAGGGTCGTAATTGACCGATCATAGTTGCGGGTATCAAGGATGATGAGGTCGAAGAGTTTGCCCATTTTAAAGTTGCGCCAAATGCGGAGATTGTCGTCCAGATCGACTTGGCGGATCCTGTTCCCCTTGTTGGTTAAGTTAAAAGACGGTGCGATATGAGACTTACGGCATCCATTCAAAATACGCTCGGACAGCGTTCATTTTCCTTGAATCAACGCTAATACTTCCGTACTTCAAGAAGCTCTCTTCGGTGTTGTTCATATTGCTATCTATATTAGTAAACACTCTGGGACAAACCGAAGTCTCTTACCTAAATCCATCACGGTATCCGTTGTTGGCAATTTCTTGAAAGGGATCAGATGAGTACAGTTCACAGAGTAATTTGACATACCATGATCGTCCCATGTGGGGATCCATGCAAAGTTCTGGTGAGCAAGCTTCAAGTCATCATCCGTACGATACTGGCCAATTCTAGTTCGGTAGTCTACTAAATGTATCAGATGCGATCAATAGTTGGCAAAGTATGGATACTTACCGTATAGTGTGACAATCTCGCGTGGCGGATTTGTTGCTCTAGGATCTTTGCCGAGCTTGCCTTTAGTAGACTCGTATATATAATCGCCTAGATGGACCTTGACTTTTGCATCAGCCAGGTTTACATGAGAAGTGTCAAGTCAGTCCTACAAAGAAGTCTACCTGGTCCTTCCTGGCAGCATTGCCATAAGCATTGAAATATCCGTTCTGCCAATTTGAGCACGAGAAGACCGCAAGACCAACTTTTGAAACTTCATCATCATGATCAGGGCTGGTTTTGGTCCTGCCTAGAGGACTTTTGTTGGAGCTGCCGCAGACACTGAATTGATAGTAGTATTGGGTGAACGGCTCCAAGTTCTTGGCTTCAACCTTCATGGAGTTAGCTTCCATCTTAGCGGGAGTGGCGCATGAGAATAACCTTGACAGTGTAGTCGATGTCAGACGTGGTGTATGCTTGCCCTTCGTCAACAATAGTTGACAAATCGCTGTCTGTACCAACACGATAGTCGACACAGATGGGATATGGCGAAGCTTGTATGTACTTTTCTGTATCGTGGTTGTAGAGTGCCACATAGCCAGAAACAGTGACATTCGATCTGTCATGTTCGAGCGAGGGTGCAATACGGGTCCAAAGGATGACTGAGTCAGGGTAGGGATCTCCAGAGGCAACGCCGTGTGTGAAGTTTAGCTGAGCAGGGTCCCATGGAGCAGAGCGCTTGGACAGAGTTCTCTTTGCAACCTTGGGTACATCTATTCCAAGATCATTGTGCCGGCGAGAAGGCGAGTGGTAGTTCAAGTTGCCATCGAAGGATGCACAAACGAGCGAGGCCAGCGGGACGGCCGCAAGTAGGACCGAGAGCATCTTGTGAACTCAAGGAGTTTGTTTGCTTCAACTGATTTGAAAGAATATCGGGTATCCAGTTATTTATAAACCGTCATTGGCCTTTGACGTCTTCGATACTCGCATGCTTGTATGCACGCTTTAGTCCTCGTAGACATGTATGACGATATGCTAGGCTCCGCACGTTCACGTCGTACATTCAACAAGACCATGACACCGCAGCAGGCCAATCAGAAATGGCATATTTCCAGCGTGAAATACGGTGCCTGTTGATCGCAATTGCACATGTTGCAATGTGAGACTCTGATTAGTTGAATGCGCCATCACCCTATCAAATGGTCTAGCGTGTCATTGACATACTGCATGTCCTCACCTTTGCAGCATTGCTGCAGGACACTCGAAGGGAAAAGTCGAATCTAGGAGCCGCAAGCTTATAGATACCCGTTGGTGATGACGGGCAGGGTTGATGCAAGTACGCTTTTCCCCACGCACGTGTGGGCTAAACGGAGCTTGATTGGTGGTACTACTTCGAGGATAATCTCTGGACCATTTTTCATTCACACTGGTACCATATCTGCCTCGCCTTTTGTTATGTCCGAAGCCGCTGTGCAATTACTATGCCGCAGATCGCTCATAGTATCCATTATGCCATCGTCTCGGTGTATAAACCGCATACAAACCCACTCAATTATTGAATAGATCCAGAACGAAATACCGAACAGTGTTTATATAACACGGCATTACATTAGGCGATCATCAGAGAGCTCTATAAGTACAAACTACACACTTTACTCAACCTTGTATACAAGCTTCACGCCCGAAACCTTTCCATCCTTCAAGTCCAGCAAGCCCTGGGGGACACCAGCCAAGCCATCCCGCACCTCAGCTGGGTGCGGCTTGATCTTGCCGCTCTCGATCAACTCCTGTGCTCTCTTCCAAAACTTGACACCAAACTCGTAGTCTTCTGGTTTGGCATCGAGTCTCTCATTAAACCTCTCACCAAGCGCCGTGTAGCCGAGCGTCCAGACTGCTTTCACGTCACTCCTTGGGTAGCCATCGGGAGGTAGGAGCCCAGACATGTGGCCTCCGGTGGAACTGATAGCCGCGGCCGTGATGTCGAAAGAATTACCCTCAGAAATGCAGTCGAAGACCAACTTGAGCTTGTCGTTGGTTACTTCCCGGATCTTGGCTCCGACGTTGGGCTCGTTGTAGTCGAAGACGTGGTCGGCGCCGAGTTTGCGGAGAAGATCAAAGTTGTGGGGAGAGGATGTAGTCAAGACCTCATAGCCTGAGAGTTTCGCGTACTGGACGGTAAGTGTGCCGGTTGCGGTAGAAGCACCGTAGATTAAGATAGGTGTAGGCTCTTGCACCTTGGCTGGCGGGATTGGTAGACCGAGCTCTTGGTACAGTCCTTGGCCCACGGTAGTGATACCAATGCCCAAGGTCGCAGCATCTTCAAAAGACATGCTGTCAGGGATCTTGAGGTTGATGCCCTCTTTGACCTTGATGTGTTCGGCGAAAGCACCATTGGAGTGATCTGCTGGATCACCTAGGGCATGTTAGTGATACCTTTCTTCAGAGGTCAGGGTGTTCTTATTTACCTCCACGAACAAATCCAGCAATACAATCACCAACCTTATAGTTGGTCACTGCTTTTCCAACCTCTTCAACAACTCCGGCATAGTCGCACCCCGCAATGGCGCTCGGCGAAGGTGAACGGTGGATGCTTTTCCAATCAGTCGGGTTCAGCGCAACAGCCTTGGTCTTAACCAGAAGCCAATTGTCTGCTGGAATTTTAGGAAGAGGTACGTCGTTTCTCAACTCAGAAACGTCCTTTGCGACGTGAACTACTGCTTTCTGGGTAGACATGGTTGGTTTTTTAGAACGAGACTTGGTATGAGATGAAGATTTCCGATATTAACCAGGGCTTGATGTGATTTTATAGCAGTTTTAACTGAGAGGAACATTCGACAGTGGGTTGGTAATACCACTTATAGCGTCATATTGGGTGCATACTACAAATTGGCTCGGAGATAAGCGGAGCATACTCAGCGAAACTCGTCATTCCCTCACAATCATAGACAGAGTGAATTACTAACTGCGCCCAGTTTGACTTTTTTTGTGCCGATGTCATTGCGGCTATTACCGGCGACGCACGTGTGGTGAAGGGAAAGTGGGTAATAGCAGGAGTCCGAGCTTGAGCTACCCAAGCTTGCATGCAAGGGTCCGGCAAGCACGCGTTGGTGATGGACTAGAAGTCCAAACCTCAATTCCAACCGTGTATCACATACTCTCCTCACGACTCGCAGCAGCGATCTCGTGCACAGCTCTCGCATGAACATGGCAGACCCTCAACAACCAGGCCAAGTCGAGGATGAAGACATTGTCCTCAGCTTCTTCCCCGACCCCCCACCCTTCTACAAGCACTTTACACCAGAAAACCTCGCACGCCTCCAAGAAATCGAAAAGGACGCAGGGCTCCACGAAAGCGACGAAAATGCCCCATCCTCCAGTACCGCACCAGGAACAAAGCTCTCTCCTGAGCAAATCCTCGCGCTGCCCGCCGAACTCCGCTACCTGATCCCACCCGAGCCCCCCGCCGACGATGCCGAATTCCACGTCTTCGACACAGTCGCCAAAGCGAAAGGCACCGACGTCTTCATGAAGAACATGGATTACATAGCCGACCAACTAAAAATGCAAGGCGTATTCCAAGACTGGCAGTACGAGCAACTCTACCCCAGCGACCCTTCGTCCACAACCACCTCTCAGCAACCACCTACCTCCTCCTCAACAACCATATCAAACTCTGTATCCCTCGACAGACAAAACTATCTTTTCAGATTCCTACGCAGTATACTACTAAATTACATTTCGCTCCTGGGTATTGTAGCCTCAGACCCGGTGTCTGAGCAAAAAGACGAGAAGCTAAAGGATATCATGACCATGGTGGCCAACATGCACGCACTGATTAACGAGTACCGGCCGCATCAGGCGCGGCAGACGTTGATTGAGCGGATGGAGGAGCAGGTGCGGCGCAAGAGGGCGGAGGTGGAAGGGGTGCGTAAAATGGGGGAGAAGGTACGACAGGTGCTTGCGGGGTTTGGGACCGTAGATGGGGAGGAGAAGGACGGGGTGAGGAATGCTGGGGGAGAAGGGAGTGCTGGTGTGGGGAAGGAACAGGTGAGGAAGATGGAGGCGCAGAGGGGGGCGTGGGAGGCGCTTGAGGAGGTGCTGGGTTAATGGGGAGTATTTTGCACGCGTTACGCTAGGCTATGGAATAATGATACCCTTTTCTCTTTCTTCCTACATTGTCGTATGGCCGAGTTTGGCTGCCGTCGCTGAATATGTCGATCGCGCAGCTAGCAGAGGGGGCACGAGACTCCACCATACATCGACGGGGAGTTTGGCCCATGAACAACAAAATACAGTACATGTCTCGAAGTCGGGCAATACGAGAACAACCCACCCACATAATGCGTTGCGTGTTAGTGCCACCATCCTAGTACCACAGCTGTCCGGTACCCGCTAGCCCTCTTTTTGACATGCAAGACCTGGCGTCAGCCAGTATACATGTATCCCATCTCTCTATCTGCCTCTGCGTTATACGTATCTATACCTGCAAAAAAACCCTCCAGACTCGTCTCATCCGTGATGATAAGAAACAGCGATGATGCAAAGTATCGCGCGGACCGCACAGTGTCTCAGAACCACCACCACCACCACCCCTCCCGTTTCCGGCGACTACTAAAATTTCCAGCTCCTGTTTTGCACACTTGTGATAAGGCTCAGCTCGAAGTAAGCTTGCAGCAGTATTACATACATAACAAAACTTTTCTTGGTGTTGGGGGAGGGCGCACGCGGTGAGATACGACAACCCCCCTGTTTGCCTAGCTCGCGAGCCGCCCCCCCCCTCCGTTTTAGAGTATAACGGCAGGGCGAGGCTGAGACTGCTGATAGTTCAGCCCCCGTAGGTGTGTATGTGTCTGCCTGTCAGCTGAAAGGACGGAGGAATCGAGGGATTAGGATACCAAGGCTGAGGGAAGAGAAAAAGGTTGACGTGGCGCTTATTTTCTGACTTCTTTTTCTTCTTCATCTTCATCGTCGTCGCCATCAGAAGAGGAAGAGGACGAATACTTACCAGGCTATCGCGGCGCCCATTGAGGGGAAAAAAAAGTTACCAACATAAAGCACTATACTATCGACTTTACCTTCAGCCACCATGGACTCAGCACCTTCCCACCGGCCGCCCAAACGCCTCGCCGTCTTCTGCGACGGCACATGGGTCGGCCGCGAGACAGCCGTCGACGACGCACCACCGAGCAACATCCGGCAGCTCGCGAATATGGTCGGCACCGTCAACTACAGAACCGACGACAAAGCTGCCGCAACCGTGCACCCCATCCAACCGCACAAAAGCCTCTTTGAAACCTCCGCCTCCGCCCCGGATACCATCGTCGCCGGGTACCAAGAAGGCGTGGGCTTAAACAAAAATTTCATGCAGTACATCTGGGACGGTGCAACCGCCTCCTCCATCAGCGAAGAATGCATCTCCGTGTACAAATTCATCGTGGAAAACTACACCGACGAGCACGAAATCTGGTTGTTTGGATTTAGTCGCGGGGCCTTCATCGTGCGCTGCGTCGCAGGTATGATTAACAACTGCGGTATCATCAAGCGGCGAGACGACTACACCGACGAAGAAGTGTCGCGCCTCTGCTACGAAATCTTTCGTACGTATCGCTCCAGTTTACCTGTTGATGCGCCCAAAAGCGAGGAGTGTCAGCGCTGGAAGGGACTGGAAGATAGAGTGTGGCAGGTTAAACGCCCGATTCGCTTCATGGGGATTATAGATACAGTGGGTGCGCTGGGGATTCCGCGGTTGAGCGCAGGTGTAGGGTTTGACTGGAGTCCGTTTGAGTTTTTCGATATGAGCATTTCGAGCGTTGTGCAGCATTGCTATCATGCGCCGTGCTTGCATGATCGGCTGTGGATCTTCCAGCCGTGTCTTGTGTCTGCTAGCGAGGAGGCGGCGGATGAGAAAGAGGCGAGAGCTAGTATAACACAGAAGTGGTTTCCGGGCACCCATTACGATGTCGGTCGTATGACGTTTCGTTTTGTGCGGCAGAGCCCGACGAACTGGATTGAAGAGGCGTTGGGTTGGCTTCCTAATCTGCTATCGCGCACAATCTATCCGAATCAGGTGCTCAGCGATGCGGTACTGCGGTGGATGGTGGAAAGCGTACATGCTGTAGACGAGCGTTCCGAGACCCCCATTATGCCCAGCGCGCAAGAATGGATACAGCATCTCGGAGAGAGGCTGGGTGAAGCCGCACTATCGGCCTCATCGACGGAAGATCAGCACCTAAAAACTGGCAGCGGAGACATCTACGGCGACGTGCTAGCTTATGCGCCCGGCGGCGTTGTCATTAGCTCAGTGCAAAAGACTTCGCGCTCCATCACCTCCCTCCTCAATGGTGTCTTGCCGCGGCTTGGTGACAACATTCAGAGCGTGCTGGGCGTCAAGACACTCATCGGTATCCTGACAAACACAGCCGATCGCCGTATCCCAGGCACGCAAGCGGAAATCTATCCGTACACAGAGCCAGAGAGGGTGATGGTCAAGGGAAGCGAAGTTGTTTTCACGGTGGAAGAGCTGGCGCGAATGAAGGAGGTAAATGACGTGGGGCAAGTCAGATATCCGAGTCAGTGTTTCCAGTCGTTTTTGCTTTGGAAAGAGATGTTTGGGAAAAAGGAAAGTTCATGTGGACACTGAGTCTGGTTCTTCACATGAGCGAACAAATTGTCAACAAATAGTCAAATACCGCTGCTTCAGTATTGGAGTTCGACTCATCGGCCCTTCTTGTTCATTTCAAATGCACCTTCGTTGGCAAATGCCTTCTTGTCGATGACTTGATCCCTGAAGAAATGCGCATTAGATTCATTGTACTTCTAGTAGTATGTCCATATCTAAATCCAGATTCTACCGTATTAAAAACGAAAAAAGACGTCTATGTCGCTCATGACGACTCTAAATGTTGTACATAAGTAGCAAGCAACTTACTTCTTGCCACGTCCACCAAAGCCCCATCGGATCTGATTCGCCCAGCGTACCTCTACACCAAGATCGTCTGCGCACTGCCACACGAAGCCAGGGTTCTTTTGGAACATGCGACCAATGAATGCAACGTCGAGGTTGTCGTTCTCGAGGTAACCGTTTGCCTGCTTGCCGTCCGTAATGCTACCAACGGTTCCAACAGCCATTTTGTCGCCAACCTTGTCTTTAACAGCCTTGGCAAATGGCTCTTGGTATCCGGGTCCACCATGGATGTGTTGTTTCTCGTGGAGCCCACCAGATGAGACGTCGAGTAGGTCAACACCTCTTTCGGCTAGTATCTCGGCAAGGCGGACGGTCTGGTCAACAGTCCAGCCTTCGATACCGGCTTCGTCAAGCCAGTCGGTCGCACTGATGCGGAGCACAAGCGGCATACTCTCCGGGATGGTCTTGCGAGTAAGATCTACTAGCTCAAGGGTCAGACGGGTGCGGTTCTCGAAAGAGCCACCGTATTCGTCGGTACGCTGGTTGGATGCGGGAGAAAGGAAAGAGTGCAGCAGGTAACCGTGCGCATTGTGGATCTCAATGGTATCGAAGCCAATCTTGACCGCGCGCTTGACAGCGTCAACGAAAGCCTGCTTGAATGTTTCGATATCCTGTTTGGTCATCTCCTTGGGGGTGCAGTGCTTGTCGTTGAATGCAATGGCTGATGGGCCATAGACATTATCCGGCCAGCCGTTCATCTCCTTGGTAGCAATGTCGCCCTTGCTCAGCCATGGCGCCACTGTGCTAGCCTTGCGCCCAGCATGTCCGAGTTGAATACCAATTTTTTGACCCTGAGAGTGCGCAAATTCGACAATCTTGCGGAGAGGCTCCATTTGCGAATCCTTCCACAGACCACAGTCCTCGGGCGTGATACGGCCCTCTGGAACGACAGCGGTTGCCTCTACAAAAGACAGCCCAGGACCACGCTGGATGATGCCGCCCAAGTGTGTAAGGTGCCAATTGGTCTGGTGACCGTCTTCGGCCGAATACTGGCAGAGGGGAGAAAGGGCGAGGCGGTTCTGGATCTCAAGACCGCGAAGTTTGAGGGGCTGGAAGAGCTTGGGGATCTTGGAACTGCCATCAAGCATGCCCAATGCAGTTCCAGCAGGGGGCTCTTGCTCAGGTGTAAAATAGGAGATCTAGATGAGTTAGTAAATTGTGGAGAGGTGAAGCAGAGTACTGCATACACCAGGGGCAGCCTTGTTTCTCAATTCATCTTGCTTAGCGACTTTATCGCTGTTCTTGTCCTCTGGTATATCTTTGGTAATGGCGTGATGCGAGTGTGGCTTCGCAGTGTCAGGTTCAGCACCCATGGTTGCAATTGACGATTTAGGTAACTGGGAGATAAGGGTATGAGGGTATTAGGGGATTGCAATGACTTGTTCTTCTGCTCAGGCCTGAGTTGTGCCGAGACGGAAGTTGCGGTCAATGCGGGTTTTATACTGCGTGATGTCTGGCTTCCCGTCTCTAGAAAATAGTAGTATGACGTTTACCTTCGCACACGCGCGGGGCATGCGCAGGACCCCGCTTTCCTTGTTGGGGTTGGCATAGTGTGGTTAGGGCAATTGGTGATTTGTAAGAAAGATGCCACCACCGTGTTGGCCGGAATGCCGAAAACGGATGTAGTATTTATGATTACATGCTGCTGTATGTGGCGATGGACGTATCAGAGCCAGAGCAAGCACTCGATGGCGACATGAGTTCGTTGAGCGGGAGGTTCTACAAATGCTGACAAAGGGAGCACGCCCGCAGTTGGCATGTTTGCATAATGAGGGTTTTGGCTTTCTTGTGCGGTGGAATCATTGGTCTTGGAGGTGTAATTAGCTCATTGCAAAGGGTTAACAAAGCATGCATCGGAAGCTTAGTTGCGCTACTGTGCTGGCCTTATACTAGACGTCATTCGGTGTCTGTGTGGTTTGGTGGAGTGGACAAGTAGGTGGTTTGCGCGGCTCAAACTCGGGGGGGTTGAGTGCGGCGACGACGCCGACGTTGTCCGCTCCAAGCCTCTAGTGCTGCGATCGATACTGGGTGGCAGACTTCCATACTCAGTATACCAAGTCTTGCAGGACGCTGACTGCAGACTTGGCTGTCACAGGTCACGAGCGAACAATCGCGTTGGGTGGACTGAGAGCGACTGAGAGTGTTTGGGCCTGAGGTTAAGCAAGGATAGGGATAGTTGGCCATGGCATTAATATGGCCACGGCCATGTTGCTGTCGTGCTTGACCACAAGCACGTTAGCAGGACGGTTAACAGTCGGGAATAATTGGGATTATGCACTGGAGGTTGACACATGACAGCAGCATGACGAAGCGTATTTCTCTCATCAGGCAGTCCAATGATGCGCATCATGCGCGTTTCGTTTTGCCCGTAACTGGAGCGTCAGGGCTGAAGCAGCCGACGTTGCCGATGGACCCAGAGCATCGGTCCTTTGTTGTGTGTGAGGCAGAGCGGGTAAGACTGGCAATGGGGTTTTCCGTTTTTGCACGCGGGTATGCAGGCCTCAGACAGGGGCTGTGGCATGAGAATAGGTGGTGAGGAACAGCCATCGCCTGGAGCCGCCTGTTCGACGGCCACGGCCACGCCGAAGGGAAGTGGAGGTGGGCACTTGTTGCATTGGGATTTGCGGGAAGCTTTGTCGACAGCGGGCGTGTATGGCCGAGAAAGAAACAACGGCGGCGCGAGGAGGCCAGCGATAGGGCGGTAGGGTGGTAAGATAGATTAGCATTGGCACTCTACCCCACGCTGGATGCGGCGCAGGAAATGAGGAACAGGCTAGCAGTCTGCCTGATTGGGCCAAGTGAGGCACCCTCAAACATCAGCCCGTGTGGCGCCGCCAATGGGAGCCCGCCAGGCCCGCCAGCCCAGCAAAGGACCAGCCGCTCGCGCAGGGCAGTGGATCAAAGACGCCCCGAGCATCCGCACGCACTCTCTCGCTGCCACTCGTGCCCATTACAACCTCGACGACAGCGACGACAGCGACGACAGCAACGACAACGGCAGCCACACAGACGCTGCCGTGTGTATGTATAGAAGCATCTACATAGACGCGGGCGCTTGACATTCGCCCGCTTGATCCCCCATCGCCACTGCCCACTCGGTGCACAATCGCACCTGCCGTTCCTTTAACGCCCGCAGTCAGCAACACCTCAGCAACCCGCTTATTCACTGCGCCCTCGCTCGCCTTCACTGCGGCGCAAAAAAAACTTCAGCAACCCACCCTCGCAGCGACAATAGCTCCGTTGTCCCTTTTGGCTTTCTACGGGCAATCTCTCTCGGTCTCGGTTTCTCCGCCGTCACCGCTGTGCCCAAGCCTTGTGCCTCAAACGTGAGACGCTCCACCCAACACACGTATTTTCTTATGCACACTACGCCCCCGTACCAACTGAACACCTACGCTTCTGGGAAACACCCCGTCCCCTGCAAATCCCCCAGCCTCAGTCCTTCCCTCGCCCTACAAAACTATTCTGTTTACTGTCGCTCCCTCCCTTTGCTCCATTCGTGGTGAGCAGCAGGCCTGTTACCACCTTCGCGACGACCCTTTCTTTGTCTCTTCCACCCCAATCCATGTCCTAGCCACACAAGTCACTCCTTCGACAAAGCAGCTGGGCTGTAGGATACAATACCGTTGACCGGATACGTACAGCCACTCCTTACATACACACATACATACAAGCATACATATATACATACCTCTTCGCCACCTAATACTCAACCCCACCACCAACCATGGGCTGCTGTGGAGATCGCGAAAAGGCCCTTACTGTGGCCGAAGAGCAAAAGTGGACGCACCTTGTAAGCACTCTAAGTGACACAACCCGCCCTCATGCAATGTACTAATCCACTCAGACTCTGTCCGACTTCAATTCCACTTCATGTCTCGCTCCCTTCTCCTATGTCTGGCTCTGGATCCTTGTTCTCGTCTCTTGCGCCGTCTACGCTGCTGACGCCTTCACTGCCATCAATCTTCTCGCCTTTGACAAGTGGACGAGTACCATCAAGCCTGCCGTTCCTTTTGAAATCGCAAAATGGATCTTTGCCATTACCATCATCATTTCCTACGTCTTTCTCCTATACCGCTGGATCAGGACTATGCGCGTCATGCGCACTGGAAGTGTCACTGAATGCTACCTCGAGCCTCTGGCCGCCATCTGGCAGAGTATGCGCTTAACATCCTCCGGCCAAGGTTGGCGCCGTTTCTTGGTTTTTGCAGAGTTGACAAAGAGTAAAAAAGGCGTCAACTACATTGCCCTCTTTGTCTACTTCCAATTCAAGAGCGCCTTGCTCATCATCGTCGCCCAAGGTCCCCGTGTCGCCATCAATGCCATGACTCTGTACGCTGTCATGCAAGCCCAAATCATTCCCGGAGGCGACCATGCTGCAAAGGATAGATCCAACTTTGAGCAGTTCTTCGTCAACATCAAGACCATGATCGATACGGGCAATAAGCGAGAAACTATCATCTATTTCGCCATGTTGTTCTCCTTGCTGATTTGGGTCATTGCTGCCCTGAGTTTGATTGTCGCCTGCCTTCTCTACATTTTCTTCCTGTGGCATTACATTCCCAAGGCTGACGGCAGTCTAACCAACTACTGTCGCCGCAAGGTTGAGACTCGTCTTGAGCGTATCGTCGGCAAGAAGATCAAGAAGGCAATTGAAAAGCAGAACCAGCAATTGAAGAAGCAAGAAGAAAGGGCCATCAAAAAAGGCCAGCTTGATGCATCCAAGTCACGACCAACTCTGCCCAATATTGGCGATGACGACGATGACACATCTACCGTCTTCTCTCTGCAACGCTCCGACACGATGAGTACCAACGCAACGCTTCCACCATATGCCCCGTATCCTCAGTCGCACACCAACAGCGTGGTTTCAAACAATGGCCGAAACTTGATGATGAAGCCATCTCTGCCCACACTCGACGAACGCCCCAGCATGCTCGCGCGATCCGAATCACAATTTACCACCTTCTCTGCTAACAGCTACGGTTCCAATGCACCCATGTTGGCCCAAGCCGGTAATATGGGCAGAGCGTCGCCAGCCCCCGCAATGGCACCCCTCGATCGCAACAATAGTGACTATTTTGGTCAACAGCGTAACTTGCCATATTCCTCTGACAGGCCTTTTACGCAAATGTCGCAGGGCAGAGCATCTCCAATGCCTCAACGGGGACATTTACCCCCAGTGGACACGAGCTTCAACAATGCTCCATATGGTTCTGAGCCTCGACTGGCTTCTCCTCTCGCCAATGACGCACGAACATCGCAAACTCAATCAAGCCGTCCATACCAGGGATTCAGTCCGTACAACAGCCGCGGTCCCGCCACAGGTCCCGAATACGAGCTATCGCCTGTTGAAAGCAACACGACAGAGGAAATCTCCCGACATTACTACCCGAACCCGAATGATTACAATGACTACCATCCACCACAAGTACCCAATGTTTTGAGGGCTGGCTCTCCTGCCCCCTCGCAGTTTGGCGGTCTGCCCAGCCAACCACGATCAAACACAGCACCTCCACGTCGGGACATGTCGCAGCCCATGCCTGACCGTACTATGAATGGCTCCATGCCACCTCAACCACAGCGCAGTGCCACTGCTCCAATCCAGCAGCCAGGTTGGGCTCAAGGACCTCCCCCGCGCAGCTTCACTCCTTCTGGTTCCGGTCCGCAACGTCCCTACACCCCGTCTGGGCCTGGCCCGCAGCGTAGTTTCACCCCGTCAGGACCTCGTTCTCACGAGAATAACACCAACTACTAAGCTATTTTCGGGTTGACGTCTTGTTTATACATAGCCAAGTCCGATTTTTCCTACAGTTGATACCATTCATGCATTTTCATGGCGTTCACTTCTCTTTTCTGTTGGATATAGACGCCCTCCTTTTTCTAGCCAACTTTTTACATTCATACACACCTGCCCATAGCCTTTTGGGATACGATTATGACATCTCTCTCACCTCGGTGAGAAGGTCGTTCGTGACCTTCGTTTTATACATGTATATATGCTTCGAGATACCCCATCCAACCTCCCGCATGGCTGGCCTCGGACGTCCATTCGCTTTTTCTTGTATGAAGTTACCATTTTTGATGGCTTGGAGAGACGACGGATATGTTTTTTTTTGTGGAGGTGCAAGCGCGCGCATGTTTAAGTAGATTTGCAGGCACATGTATCCTAGCTATCTATCTTGATTTCTCTCTTTGCGCGATTCAACGCAACCTTTTGCTCTTGTTTGATTCGATTATATGTTTGTATGGATCTTAGCGCCACGTTTGTAATACCAGGTTTATCACATGAGTGTGCCCAACTAAAGCCATGAAGATTCAGTCATCTACCTCTTATGACGTGCATATTATCGCCCTACATTTTCCCCCTTGAGTGAACACACAAGCAATCTAACCATCCATTTTGCACTGTCTATCCCAGTCCTCATCCTCTACATAACAGCTAGTTTCTTCCTCTCCCGCATGCTTTCGCATCACTTTCCTCCTCCCCATAAACACCAGCACCACGCACACACACGCAAACACACGCACACACACGCAAACACACACACACACACACACACACACAGTCACATCTTTTATATTTCCATATTGCAACTCTCACACCCCCAAGCCCTCTTTTCCCATTTTTCGTTACTGCCATAGCCCATGAACTACCGAATAATCCCGCATTCCCATGCCCCATGAACAAACAATGCGTACCATGTACATCCCCACATCCCCATATCCTCGGCTAAATTCCCCATGTAGTTCCATTGGGAAAAGAGCAAGGGAGAATACCCTAGTCATCTTTCATTTCACACACACCCCCCTTGTACAACTACTTATTTGGCTGACGTATAATACGCTGATCCTTAACTTTAGTACTTGTAGGGACAAGTGGCATTTCTTCAACCATACAACATCAAGGTCAATATATCAATTCCTTCATGTCAATTGCATTTACTACGTAACTTTTTTTTCGGGGGGGGGGGGGGGGGGAGAGAGAAGGGTGAAGCTCTTAGATTTTGTACATACACTCACACTTTCTCCATGGTGACAAGGAAGTATCGAGCGAGATATTCCAAGTAGGAAAAAAAATTCTTCTTGATGATAGATAACGCGGCAAAGGGAAGAAGAAGAAAGAAAGAAAGAAAAAAAGGCCGTGCTTAGTATGTAATTTCCGAGTTTCCACTGTCAGAAGTTTAAAATTTTTCGCAGTAGTACAGTGCAGATGCAGGGTTCAAAGTCGACAAGGTGGTAGATACTTAGTAGGGGAAAACGAAACGAAAAGAACACAGTGCTGTTCTCAATGCAAACTGGTTGGTTTTCCCGGTTGATAAGAGTGTCGATGACGTTTTACATATCGCTAGTCACTTTTTTTTTTGTTTTCACTGGTTACCTTGGTTAGATGTAACTATGGTAGGCTTGCGCGCCGGGAAAACGTAGATGCAGCTGAGTCTTCATTTCCATGTGTCGAGTTGGTAAATGCTCGCTTTCCCGGAGTTGCGCGTACATCGGGAATGTATGTATGTTTTCTTTGTTAGGGTTTGACCATGTGGCGGCACATAGGCATGCCTAGCGGGGCGGCCAAGGGAAAAAAATCTTGTAATTGGTACTATGAGATGATAGTAGGTAGCTGTGGAAAGTCTCCATTGTATATATGTACTATGTACTATGTACGTGCCGCGAGACCTTACGGCCAAGTAAAGTCTCCTGAGGATGTGAGCGCTCTCCTTCGATTCGAGGAGTCAAAGAGCGCTCACATCCGCTTTAGTCCAGACACCATCATTCGCAGTGACGAATCGCGGTAGTGCAGCGTGAAAGGTCGCAGTGTTGAACTACACAGCAGCTGTGCAAAAGTCATATGCTAGACCCCTGTGTCATGAGCAGAAAAATCGTCACCTACAGTCGTACGTATCCGTGGCATCCGCAGCAACACATGCCACGGACAACGCCACGAAACAAAACTACAGGCGTGTTTCACGCGCTGTATCAGGCATCGATACCTCTTTTTTTTTTAGGATGGATGGGGAGGGGCGGGGGGCGCGGTTGTTGAATGTGTCGCAATTCCCACCACACCATTGCACACTGATGGGCTGATCGGCGAACCTGATCTTCAGGCTTCCCTCCCTCCTCCTAATCACCCGAAACATGTTTGATCGCCAGGCACCACCCGCACCAGTGCGTCGGCTCTGGCGATTGATGGCCATCGAACCCGCACATGGATTTTTTTTTTCACTTTGCTAGAATAAAACTCTTGTTCAAGTCTGAATAGGATGGCTAAACGAGGCGTCTTATTACCCTTTTGTTCTCGCTGTCTTGGTGGCTGATGATCCAGTCTTGGTTGTTCTTGGGGGCAATTTTGATTTTGTACGGGAACGATTCTCGGGCTCGGCGTGTTGAGTACAAGAAGCGGTTTCACTAAGCCACGCCATTCTTTATTATTTGGATCTGGCGTCGTGGTGTGCAGTGTTTCACGTGCTGTACTTGGTCTTTGTGTGAATTCGGCAGTAGTAGAATTTTCACAGTACGTAAGCTGGGGGCAAATTCGCTGTACCCGAGTATTACACGTCCTTTCCGCATGTGAGTGCCTCTGGCCGCCGTCTTGCCTGACTTCACCGGTGGAGCCATTTGCAAATACGTTAACTTGCTCCGTCATACTGCTTGTCTTTTCACATTTTGTGGTGGCGCAAGAAAGAAACCTGCAGAAAGAATTCGCTCAGCGATCTTCAGCCAGCCAGTTGAGCATACAAGCTTGACAAGAATTGGTAGAGCGCTCCACGGGGACCATAAAATCCTGCACAAGCGAAATTACACACAATCGTCTAGAACACATTCGTTTGTCGGAAAACATATACATGCTGACATCACACCGGTAAGGCTCCGAGTAGGTATCGATAAGATGGCGAAGCTGCATGAAGCTTGTTGAGAGCATCCACAAGGCGTTCCGCCCACTGCGTGATTGGTGTACCTTGAAAATCCAGCACGGTAGTATGCAGTTTGTAGGCATGATCCACCAATGAGAATCTGCTGCGAGAAAATTGTGGCCAGGTCGTATGGCAGATCTTGAACAATGTGGTTAGGCTGAACAAAATGCTGCGGTGATATGTCGCGTCATGAACACGACAGGTTGTCAGCAGTAGCGGGTAGGGCCGCATACGATGCTCTTTGACCATATGCGGTCGGTCAACCGAGCACAATAGCTTTTGTGGTATACCCATAGCGCGATGTGTCAATGCACGACCACTGCAGGTCGTAGATGAAAACGAAACAAAAACCTCAGTGTCCTCAAAGGCGGACGAGCTGCGCCATTCGGTGGAGGAGATGCACTCGCACATGTTGTGGCTTATAGTTCCGTCTGCGTTTGAGACAAGGTCACGGCTAAGGACTAGCAAACAACCAACAGAAATCCACCACGTCGCAGCCACTGCTACGCTGTTGCGATGCCGACCGGTGGACAGCAGCCTTCAAGTTTTTCATTGTGCATACACATGCTGGCTAGTCCCCACATTGCGATAAAGACTCTATCATTCCGCTGACCACACCGGGGCTCCACAAACGTTGCATCAGCCGCTTGCCTGTGAGTGGAGCAGCGGATGTGTGGGTACAGATGGACTGAACTGCAGCCGTGTAAAGGACGAATAGAAAAAGAGCGAGTGAAAACTGCTGCGTCACTATCCTGCACGACTATTACACAGGCTGATAGGCTTTTTTACCCGGCCAAGGAATGGTCACGACAGGACGGGGCTGTCAAACCATAGTTTGTTGACGCAATCGAGAGCGTGTACCAAGAACCTCTGGTACACGGTAGTGGCAGTGATAAGAGACGGTAGGAAGTACATGACGACGCCAGTGAGGCTAGGCTGGATGAGGCAAAAAATACATGGCATAGTGCGATGGCAACGCGGCCGGTGGAAGAGGTTCTGGAATCCGCAAGGTCGTTTCTCCACTTTGGTTCGCGGCGACAAGACAACACGCACACGCCTTTTCCAATCACAGCATGCTGGTCCCACCTTGTGATGATCGTAATTGCGCGGCCTTGCCATCGTCGGAGAGCCGATAAAGTGGCGCCTGTGGCAGTGCGCCTTGTTGTTGTTGTTGTTATTGTTGTTGTTGTTGTTGTTGTTGTTGTTGTTGTTGTTGTCGTCGTCGTCGTCGAGCTGTCGCGACTAGTTGTCCATGGCGACAAGACCAGCTCGGTCGCTATACCACACAGCTGCTTGGGTGCCGCCAAGGGTGTATAATGGGGGAAGAAGGAGGATGCTTCAATTCGCGATTCAGCAGTAGCAAGGCCAGGGTGTCGAGCCAGGGCGCGCCAACTGTGCCTGAGCCAGGCACACCAATCACAGCGGGGCGCGAAGCGACGGGGCCACGTTGTCAGGGGTCGCATGTCCGGTGCAATTGGCCCCATGCAAATTAGCGACGGGGATAGTTGGCGGCGCGCTAACCTGTCAAGGTCAGCCAGGAGATGAGATGGAGCAATCCGGCTGGCGCTGCGTCTGGCCGCTTGCGTCCCTTTTCCTCCTCTTCACCGCAACATATAACATACCCACGGTCCCTCTTTTCCCATTAGCCACATTCGCGCGTTCACTCATTCACGCCCGTCTTGGTCTTGCTTGCTTGCTTGCACGCTCAGTCATTCCTTTGCTAATACTACAACAATCCTTTATCGCTCCATCAGCACGCTCTGACACGCCGTTGAACGCCGTTACGACCTGTCTGCTCTATCAATACTCGCCTGTCGCATCATTACTCACAAACCTGTTGCAAAATGCGTTACTCTTCTGCCCTGGTGTTGAGCACCATTGTTGTTGGCCAAGCTGCCGCCGCCAACCTACACAACCGTCACGCCAGCTTCCATGCTCGCCGTCAAGCGTAAGTAATGCCGGCAAGGCCCACGTGTCAGCCATTTCTAACTGTGCATAGTGAGGCTAAGCGTACCCCTGACAACCAGGTCGACTGGAGCAAGGTCGCCTACGACTTGAGCGATGTCGATTGGGACAAGGTCTTCGCAACTCCTTCTCCTGCCCCGGCTTCCAAGCCAGCACCTCAGCCAGAGCCTGCTACTGAGGCAAAGCAAGTCGAGGCTGCCGCAGCCCCTACTTACTCCACGCCCTCCGCTCCCGCTGAGGAAAAGAAGCCCGCCGAGGATGAGAAGCCTGCTTCCACTCCCACCCCGACTCCTACTCCTACTCCCACTCCCACTCCCACTCCTACCCCGGCTCCCACCTCAGCTCCCGCTGACGACAAGACCAACACCCCTACCTCCAGCAAGGGCTCACTTGGCGATCTTCTCGACAACGTAGGCGACTCCATCAACGACATTGTCGGTGACGCCTTGAACGGACTCCAGTCTTTGGTTACCAGCATTGGCGCAAAGACCGGAAAGAATCCCAAGAGCAACCAGAACGGTATCTGGCTCGGCAAGGACAGCAAGTGGAGGACCCAATTCACCAACGATAACAACCAGGATGCTGTCCTATTCTGCTGGAGGTCCAACGACTTCAAGAACATGTGCATCAACGAGATGCAGCCCGAAATCTCTGTTGGCCTCAAGCCTGGCGAATCAGTCGACATTTCTTTTGAGGAGAATGCTTCCGCTGCTTGCGCACCTGTCTTCCCTGACACCAAGCTTGCTATGTTTGGTGGTGTTGACAACACATGGTTCGAGGTCACCTTCGGCCCAACTGGTGCTTTCGATGTTTCCCGCAACATCAATATGAACGGTAGCAACATTTCTGCCAAGGGCTCCAAGTGCACATCAGACATGAACACGTGCGTCTTCAAGTGCAAGAACGGCATGACCACTTGCGAGAAGGGTACCGACTATGACCTCTTCAACTGCGATTCTGGAAACGGTGGTGGCGGCGGCTACGACCCAATCATGGCCGGTACCGGTGGCGGTTGCGCCATGGGCCAGAGCGGCGAAGTCATCAGGGTTGTCCTCTCATAAGCGGTGTCAATCCGATCTTTTCGGCGTTGTTCATCTCTTCATGTTGGTTTGCATATTCCTCTTCGCCATATTCCCCCTTGTTCCTTGCTATTTGGACACGACTCGTCACAAGCAATCTTTTAAACACGGTTGCTTGGCAAGATACCCTATTCGCACTCTGGGTACTGGTAGCCTGTCCATTTACGCTTCCCGTTCAGGCTCTCAGTAGTCCATGTCTATTTAGTAAATGTTTATTGTTAGTTTTACAATCCTATAAAAGTTCAAAAAAAAAGAAACAAGCGCCTATCTTCATGCGTGATGCGATTCACAATCAGGGAGCAATTGTTTCGGCTAAGCGCCTGAGGCATGCACTGCCATCCCCAACCCAACTGGGGACGCGAATCCCCTTGTCCATAGCCGTTTTCTCCTAATTTACCCACGGAGCAGGCAACCGCCCCGATGGAGGACTCGTTGCGATCCCAACAAGCCAACTTCCCCATTTCGACCCACAGACCATAGCGAACAAAAGTTAAAGGTAGGGGTACCCCGTAATTAGTCGTTCGCTCAGCTAAGCGATCGCGTTATCCCACGCATCGTCGTTTCATCCCAACGTATACGATGACGGGCCGACAAGGGGGGCGGTAGCCTATTCGTCTGTCTTGAACAAAACCTCAAATAAAAAGCCATGAACAATGGTCAGAAAAACGGGCTGACAAAGCTGCAACGCAACCAAAAAAAATCAGCGAGAGAGAGAAACAAAGAGCATTACGCGTAACCGTATCTATCCCCTTGCGGCACACCAGAATAGCCATGCCTTGCCAATAAAACGGATTTGTGGGGTCAGGCTCGGACATTGCAGCGAAAGCAGCGCAGTGTGAGTTCTAGTCAATAAATAGGTGATGATGACGATGACGACGACGACGACGACGACGACGACGAAAGGGAACTTGGGGCGGGGAAGGGAAGTAGGAGAAGTAACAGAGCCAGGTTGTGAGCCTTCCCTCCACACACACACACACACCCTCCCGGTCCTCTGTGCTAGTAGGTATTTGTGCACAGACAAAGCAAGTTTGGCATACGAAATGACGGAAAGCGTAGTTTCGGCCGCGAAACCTGACAGGATGGCGCCGAAGTCCGATGCTGCGACTGGGAGGTGTAAGCAGCATCTGTGTAAGTACATGACGGTTGATAACAACAGTAATAGCAGTGTTAATGAAACACGCAACAAGGGTGGAGTGAATATTTAATGCTGAATTATGTCGATGCCTCTCCTATAATGGCTAGTGGAAACCGGGTAGAGTATTGATTGCATCACGGGACATGGCAGTATGTAGACAAAGCTTTTTGTTTTGTATCCTGCATCTTTCTTAATCCTATTTGTATAATAACATCAGTGCAAATTGAGCATGGCTTGCATCGCTCAAAATGCGTAGTAATTACCAATAATAGCCCAACCTGGGTGGTCACCCACACAAAACTACGGGTGACGATTACTTACACCCCAAAGGTTGGGATTCAAAACCACACAACTGAACCTAAATATTATTCCACTATCTTCTATAGTAATAATAGTATTAGGTTTTGTAGGTTTGATTCTGATTTTTAAAATTCACAGTCTTGGTTTTAGTGGGTTTAGATTCTGATCTTGAGGGCGTAATCGTCGCCCGTACAAGACCCTCGGCAAAGAGAATTGACGTCACGACAAAGGACAAACTTCAATATGCGTCACTAAAACATATCAACTCAACCAGTGACAAGATTATGCTCATAAATGCTTCATTCCAGAAAACACTACTGTAGTTCAAGCAATACTCCGCATGCTCCATGAGCTGTGTCTAAACAATCTCAGGTGCGAAATGCCCTTTCTTTACTCATACATTTGCTCACGAACTACATTTGTCTAGTTCGCATATGTGACTAAACTTGGGATATAAGATGCGACTTTCATCAACGCCGGATTTGGCCCTCTACAACTCATCGTGGTCGTTGGGCACATCGTCATCACCAGCGCTACCTGAAGAACCGTAGAGCTTGGAGGTGATGGGGTAGGCGACGTCGGAAAGCTTCTGGAACTGCTCGTCAAAGTCCTCAGCGGCAGCCTCACCAGCGTTGCTCTCGAGCCAGTCCTGGGTCTCCTTGACGGCCTCAAGGAGAGACTCCTTGTCGTCGTCCTCGATCTTGCCACCAAGACCCTCCTCGTCGTTGACCTGGTTCTTGAGGCTGTAGGCGTAGTTCTCGAGCTTGTTGCGGGCCTCGATGCGCTCGCGGGTAGCCTTGTCCTCCTCGGCGTATTTCTCGGCCTCCTCAACCATGCGGTCAATCTCCTCTTTACTGAGACGGCCCTTGTCGTTGGTGATGGTGATGCTCTCACCCTTGCCAGTGCCCTTGTCAACAGCACCGACCTTGAGGATACCGTTGGAGTCGAGCTCGAAAGTGACCTCAATCTGGGGAACACCACGGGGCGCAGGACTGTGAATTGTTAGTTGACGCTCCACTACGCTGAATCTGTATTGAAAACTTACGGAATGTTGGTGAGCTCGAACTTTCCGAGTTGGTTACTAGTGAGAAAAGTTAGCAAGACGTACTTGGTGACGAGCACTTGATTAATGACGGTGAAGGACATTCCGGTCTTTGGCCTGGTAGTTGCATGGTTCACAAAAGTCCACACCCATCGGCAACCACAGGCTTGTGACGATCTGTGGCAAGGTGTCTCTGAAGGTAGAAGTTGGTACCAAAACTCTTGTCACAAGGGGTACAGTGGGATCGCTTGGCTCGGACATCTCTCTGACACTTCGCAAGACTGTTGGGAACTTCTCCATGCACAGCGATGTTCGAGGGCGAGCCTGGCCATGTCTTCCAACTGCTCGGCGGTGTACTCAATGTTGTCCAGACCATCGATAACTCCCTCGCTAAGAGGGTTGTGGGTGCAACAACCACCATATTCGTATGTGTTTCGAGGCCATGGTGCATCGGGGCCCCCGGAAACCCATAATTTGTGGTGTCTTTGAGCATCGGCCAGACGACAACATGCATAGCAGCTTCGACAGCGACAATGGCAGAACGGTATACCGGAACATCCTTGGCAGACGGCTTGGGACACCAGGCGACCACACTCTGACTTGCACAAAGCCGGCGATTTTTGCATCGCGAAGTCCTTTGGGCTCAACAAGGCGGTTTCTATGTTGAGGTATGCGAGAGCGGACACCATTTCAGCGTTTGAGGTACCTGAACCGGTGTAGAGCTTATACTCCCTTCCTTTCTAGAGGACAAGCACGTATATACCCCAATAGCCTGAAGGTATGTCCGTGGGTAGAGTGAGAAGCAGGTCAATGCTGAGTGGTAGGTCTGATTGAATGATATCGTACAGACCACCGACGAAGTTGAGACCAAGCTTGGGGGAAAAAGGAGTGAAGGAAATAAGATACTTACTTGTCTTTTGTCATACTTCGCTCGCCTTCGAATACCTGGATCAGGACGACGGGCTGGTTGTCCGCGGCCGTGGAGAAGATCTGGCTCTTCTTGGTAGGAATGGTAGTACCACGCTTGATCAAAGTGGTCATGACACCGCCAGTGGTTTCGATACCGAGGGTGAGAGGGTTGACATCCATGAGAATGACACCGCTGGTACGGTCCTCACCGGAGAGAACACCACCCTGGACGGCGGCACCGTAAGCGACAGCCTCATCGGGGTTGACATCCTTGCGGGCCTTCTTTCCGAAGAACTCCTCAAGCATGGTCTGAACCTTAGGAATACGAGTAGAACCACCGACGAGGACAATGTCGTCGATGTCGCTCTTCTTCATCTTGGCGTCCTTGAGAACCTGCTCAACAGGCTTGAGAGTCTTCTTGAAAAGGTCGTTGTTGAGCTCTTCAAACTTGGCGCGGGTAAGAGTCTCAGAGAAGTCCTTACCCTTGAAGAAGGACTCAATCTCGATCTTGGTGGACTTCTGGGAAGAAAGAGTGCGCTTGGCCTTCTCAACCTCACGCTTGAGCTTACCCATGGTCTTAGCGTCCTTGGTGATGTCGACGTTGTTCTCCTTGTTGTACTTCTTGGCGAAGTAGTTGATAACACGGTTATCGAAGTCCTCACCACCGAGATGAGTATCACCAGCAGTAGCCTGGACCTCGAAAACGCCCTCCTCAATAGTGAGGATGGAAACATCGAAAGTACCACCACCAAGATCGTAGACGAGAACCTGGCGTTCACCTTGGTCGGTCTGCGAAAGCTAGTTAATATCGTCCTTGGAGTAACAGATTACTATAGCATCTTACCTTGTCAAGACCGTAAGCGAGAGCGGCGGCGGTGGGCTCGTTGACCACACGGAGGACATTGAGACCGGCGATAGTACCAGCGTCCTTGGTGGCGGCACGCTGAGCGTCGTTGAAGTAGGCAGGGACAGTGACAACAGCGTTCTTGACAGACTCGCCAAGGTAGCTCTCAGCAACTTCCTTCATCTTACCGAGAACCATGGCGGAGACCTCCTCGGGGGTGAAGGTCTTCTCCTCGCCGTGAACCTCGACACCGACGCGGGGCTGGCCATTCTTGTTGACAACCTTGAAGGGGAAGTGCTTGATGTCGTTCTGGACAGACTTGTCGGTGAACTTTTGACCAATGAGGCGTTTCTACTCTCCAATTAGTATAATGTGTTTCGAATAGCGGGGTATGGGGAATACGTACGATATCGAAGATGGTTCGGTGGGGGTTGGAGGCGAACTGGTTCTTGGCAGCGTCACCGACAAGGCGCTCCTCATCTGTGAAGGCTACCCAAGAAGGAGTGATACGGTTACCTGTAGAGGAAATTGGTTAGTTGGGAGCGTCTACGAGCAATTGGTGGGGTGCTTACCCTGGTCGTTAGCGATGATTTCAACTTGGCCATTCTTCATGACACCAACGCAAGAGTACGTGGTTCCCAGATCGATACCAATAACGGGGCCAGAAACGGCGTTGCCGTCGTCCTTTGCGGATTCGTTGTCCTTGGCGTGTGCTGTCTTAGCCAGCATCAGACCGCCGACGAGGACGAGGAGAAGGTAGAAGGCAATGGACCATGTCGAGCGCCTGCTCGCATTTCGTGAGCTGCGCGCCATTGTGGATGTGTGTGAAGTAAGGTCTCTCGGAGACTATATGTGGCCTTGAGTGCCAGAAGCAAGTGCGGGCGTAACTCTCTGCGAGCTCGCGATGTGGTGGAGTAGACAAGGCTCTCCGGGTATCGTAAAGAAAGGAAACCAAAGGCAAGTTGGAATTGATCCTAAGGTGAGTGAAGGGAGAAGGAGAAGAGCGGTGGAGGGCTGCTGTTATATGCACGCCCAGTCGTGGAAGTATTTAGAAAGAACACCTTGCGATCTCGAAATACTAGCTCCGAAAACAGACTAGCGCACATGCTCGACCATGGCGCTTTTGCCCCAGTCACCCGCAACAGCCTCAATTTCATCCGTGTGTAATGCAACCTGTTACATGACACGTGTAATTTAGCGACAACAGCTTTCTGCGTAGCCTTGTTGACATTGTGATATCGCAGCCTATGCGCGGTTGTGCGCCCACGAGCAACTTGATGCGCATTGGAATGGGCAAGTAACAGCTGCAGCGGCCCTACCGCCGGTCGTTATCTAGTGGCCGATACCCCTCCCTCTAAGCGAATGCACTCAAGTCCTTTGGCCATTCTCGACATGCTTTCTTCTTTGATGAAACGGTGGACCAGATCGCGGGTGCCTAATATCGACTCATGCATCGAAAACACATTGAAATTTCCGGCTTGTTCATCGGTGATTACCCAGGCTTTCTGTGGCGGCCAGCTCCAGGTGTCCTTTTACTCTAAATGTGGGGGTGCTTCCAAAACAGCTAAGCCGAAATTGACACTCCACCATCTACCAATTAACAGTCACCACATTGAAGGCTCCATACTCTCCTCTACCTAAATGCAACGTCTCCCTAACGCCTAATTGCCACCTATGCGCATTGTCTAGTCGTTCTGACTGCTGCTGCCTACAGAGAGGCGCACGGCATTTCTTACGGACACTTTGGCATCCGCTCATGATATCGTACCATTGATAAATTCCTTCGATTGCTTCAATGTGTTCATCTGCGCCATGCGATTCAAGTTGTCGCGCGCCGTTGCTGTGTCCAGGATTCTGTACGAAAGCGGTTTGTGAATACGGTGCTCGTCAACTACTACGGCTTGGCCACTCACAAAGGAAGATCACCATTCTAGAAGTATCTCGATTAGTCGACGCACTTCACAGCCTCCAGGTCACTGTACAATAGCCTCTTTCGTGTTACATGTGCACGCGACGCTGGCAGAGAATAGCAACCTTATCTCGCTGCACATTGCAATCTTGTCACGCTGACGCGCCGAATCCGGCATCTTCCCTGCTAGGGTCATCAACTTTATTTCAATTACAATGTATCACTGCTGTAACAATATGCTGTTTGTTGACTATCACATGCTGAATCTACGCTTCTACAGTACGCACTACTACCAGATTCCCAGTAAGCGGTCGAATCCTACGTTCTGATTGGACGATGCCCTGTTGCTACGTCATAGACTCACGCGTCGTTGCCAAACCCGGCTCTGACACTTCTGACACTGAACTTACTTGGAATCAAGTGCGACAGCACTCATTTCTGTATATAGCATAACCCAAAAGATGTGTTCCATAATCTGTCTTGGGATACATAAATGCTGTCTTGGCTCGCTTCAGTAACAGTCCTCTTTAAGTATTCTGCTAACGTGTCATTGGATACATAGACTAAAAGCATCTTGGCAACATGTCTGACAAAGTCGTGGACCCTGCAGTAAGGGACAAATATCTCCTCCAAGGTACTCACACACAAAAAAAACTTTCATCGCCTCAAGGTGCCTAACAGTATATAGTAACTGCGGGCCCATCCTACAACCCTTCGGAGCATGAACAAGTAGCAGTAAACAGTGCAGACCCGACCTATATCGAAAGCGACCTCTTATCCGCTTGGATACGCATTCGTATAAAGGACTACCATGGCTTACCTCGCGGTTCGCCAGCTTCATCGTCGTATTTCGATCACCTACAACATACCTCGGATCGCTATTCCATCGCCTACTCTTTCATTCCCAAACAAGACATGTCTGGCTCCGACTTGGTCATGGGATTTGACTACGGCCACTCAATCAGACATCAATTACCTCCAGGTTTCCGGTACGCGATGAAAATTGCAACTAGCTTGCTCGATCCAGGTCTGTATTCTGATCCCTACTCCGACCAACCGTACCTGTACGGTCCAGCGCTATCAAGTTTCTTCACTTTCCAGATCGGCGAAAAGACGAGCGTCATGTCTCCGTCTGACCAACTCTCCCGGCTCGAGCAAGACTCCGCCAATGTCATTGAAGAAGGCGCTTATGGAAGTGGTGCTGAGATACGCAAGACACTAAACATACCTTCTAGATGGAAGAAGAGGCGGAAATTCTTTCTTGATACAAAGGCTCTGGCAGATTTCACGTTCGAGAAGGACAGAATGTATCATGCAGACTTCTTCAATCCGCACCTGGATTTTGCGAATTTCGCCCTGAGGCTACCAGGTTTCTCCATCAGTGTCGCACGGTACGTGGATGAGAAGACGCATCATCTGAGATATGTCTTGAGAAACCGCAAGACGGAAGAAGCGTTGCTAGTCGTGATTTTCAGACTACTGTATGGGAAGGAGTTAGAGGCTATACTAGAGCAGGAGACGAATAATGGGAATGTGCCAGCTGCGCCCAAGACGGTGACCAGTCAGTCAAGAGAAAACAGTACAGGTCATGATGGGCAGACCAAGGCCTCCCCTGTCGAGGAAGTTGAAGGAACGACTTCGGCAGCGGGTTCTGAGCATAACGATAAAAATGGCCAAGGCTATATTGGCCAAGCATCGACCGCGATATCAAGCTTAACGAGCCCAGTGGTCGCGGTATATGCGGCATTGGGTTTTGGATACTCGTCTTCTTCAACCTCTGATTCTGAAGCATCAAACAGGAGTCGTTCACTACAGCCTTCAAATCAATCCGTGGAAGCAAAGATCGACGATATGGACAATGAGACGGTGGAGAAGTTCCTGCGAGATCAGACTGGCAATGTTCGAGATGCCCCAAGAGCTAGTCATAGCCAGGATGGGTAGACCGTGTACTCTCTCTTTCCTGCAATATACAGAATTAACGTTTGGCTTTTTTTTCATCAGACCATTGGCGTGGTATACTCTTCGTCTTGAATGTGCTCAGCACATTTATACGTTGGCGATGCGGCCAAAGATGACAAATTCAATCAATGCAAGGACGGTAGGCCTGCCCCATGAAAACAACGGGGATGCCACCGGTTTAGATTTTCTTATATTATGAAGTATTAGGATTATTGTTTAACACCTGCCAGTCTCAACGTTGCGTCTCAACAACTGTTTCCTTCGCGCAAGAGGCACAATACTTGCACAAGACCAATACCTCCAACTGTTGAACTGAAACCTATATTTCATAACACATGGACACAGAATTATGAGCAGACCCGCGGGCGCATTATAGTGAAAAAAGTCTACTCCGCTTATGATAGGAAGTCAGCCTTTGACCCTTGCCTCATGCCAGCCTAACAAAGCACGTACCACGAGCCCCACATCCATCTCGAAGGTCATGAAACCCGGAAGAAGACTCCTTGACACGCGCTTTGCACCGAGCATCCGTCCGAGGGCAACAACACACGCCCTCATGACGCATTGGGCGGATCGCAATTAACATCTACCAAGGCTGGGCTTCTTAGACCAAAAGCTAATACTTGCACGCGGAAAGGGTGAGCACCGGGGCTAAAACAGTCGGTGACCTCGTCAGCCTAATCGATCTGCGTTTCGGATACTCGAGCTTCCATGCCACTAACACGGCTTTGTCGCGAAAGACTGCCCCAAGCACCCTCGCGGACACACCTGTGATTTGCGGTAGGGTACCGACTCCATCGGCGTCAGTGTTCCCATAGGCTTGCGGTTGTCAACGTTTCCAGTCCAGAGCATCTTGAGGCACTTTTAGTGGCGCGGATTCATGCGTTGCCGAACGATGACAATCCCTCTTTAGGGCTCTCACTATCACTTTTTTCTTTCCCTCCGGTAGTAGTCTACGTGAATAACTTTTTTTCCCAAGGTACGAACTATTCATATTTCCTTCCGTACGTAGCCAGCGCTATATTCGGTCCTTCCGTAAGATTGTCGGTCACGCAACAATGATAAGTACCTGTTTGGATCTTGCACTTTTGTGCCACCCTGTACTTGCACTCCTCACAATCCAACGGTCCAAGATGCAGACACAGCAATCGTGGTGGCAGTACTTTCTGCTCAGTTTCCTGTCTTTACTTGCTATCCGCTATGCAAGCAGCGCAAGCACACCGTTGAATACCACCCTCGACGCAGTTGCCGCAATTACATGCCAATCAGAGGACCAGCCAAACCCAATTGCATCTACATATCCAAACAACGCTACTGGAGTCCTCAACGGCACAATCTCAGTCGTCCCTATCCCACTGGATCTCGCACGCCAACTGATTCCCTCACAATACCGCATCTTGGAACATGCATACCGCCACCTCCTCCCCACATTTCCAAAAGACATGTACCCCGCCGTCGTCCAAGCCGTGCACGACCACGACATCCAATTCGCAGGCTTCAAAATACCCGACTTTTCGGTACGTAGGCTCAATTACTATTGCTCATCCGACTGTCACCTCCACAACTCCCACTAACCCCCTAAACAGCGCGCAGGAATTGAATTCCCTTTCCTCGACCTCCTAGGCGACAACACCACATCCTTCAAATGGGTGCCCTCACTCTTGATGTCTGCCGACAACACCGCCGCTATCCAAGGAGCTCAAGTTTACGGTACAACTACCTACCCCTCAACCTTTGACCCCACATGCAATTCCTACCGTACCGTCCCTGACGCCCCAAATCCCGGCACAACGGCCTATAGCGGCCGCAGCGTCGAGTCCGGAGCTGCGTGTGCGGACACACAATTCCACAGCACGATCGAGCAACCGTACCCACTGGGTTTCTTCGTCAACGTCACGAATCAGATCATTTTTGCAGACGGGAAGTCGTGTGATAATATGATTCGCCTGTTCAACACCAGTTTGAGTACGGCGCCCAATCGTATTGAAAATGTCAAGGGATCCGTTCGCGCGAAGATGGAGCCGTTTAAGACGGAGCAGGTGTGGGATGGCGTTTATGGCATAAGGTTTGCGTCTGCCTTCATTGAAAACAATTACCTTCCATGCGAGAACTTTCGGGGCTACGGAGCGTAGGTGCTGTTGGAATTTGGAAAGGCAAAGGATGGGGATTTCAATTCTTCCATCCCCGTTCGGCATTGCTGATGTTATGAATTGGGGGAGTTCTGGGAATAGGTGCCAACTTTTTATTATCAATAGTTAAGGGAAAGTAAAAGGGATACCCGATTTGCAGCTGTTTTAGAGCATTGTAAATACACATATACAATACCATCACATACTTATCCATCATTTCGATATATGAAAAAAATAGAGACACAGATCTTTACATATTCCTCTACAATATCTATGAGCTAATTACTTATTTCACACCTAGCAGACCCTTTAATCTGAGTATCTTGCCTTGGATGATACCTTTTAGGCCACCCGCCCCCATGGCTGGCACCTCATCAACGCTCACAAAGCGCCTTACGAGCAGATTGAAAATGTTTCCAAAGCCCAATGCCATGACTGTGCTGGTAAGGATGATGACGTTGTACGGCATACTGAAGTCGGGTGTTGGCAGGGGAAGAAGCAACGAGGTTGTGCGGACGTAGATGCCCTTGTTGTCGCCAGACGATGGGGACAGGACGCGGATGACAGCAGGGGCGACATCAAAACCTCGGTTCGCATCTGGTGGGTACTCTGTGTACCGCAGAATGGCCTTTTCAAAGTCGTAGGTCAAGGTGAGTGTCGAGTCAGGTGGAATAACCATGCGGAGCTCGAGGTGAGTGCCTCGTTTGCGGTCGACTGCTGGTCGGTAGTATGTCTCTTTGATAGGAGTTTGATCCGTGGTGTCGACATGAGCGCGTAGTGTGTGCAGATACGGCTTCATGAACCAGGGCAGAGACTCGAGGTAAACGACCTCGACTGCTTGTTGTTTGGATGGGTTTCGGATGACTGCTTGGATACTACCTCGCTCCTGACCGTGGCCGTTGATGGATCTTGCAGCAAAGACAAGAGGGTCTGGGCGAACCAAACCTGTCTTCATCTTCTGCTCAGGGAGAGCAAGGTCGAAATTCTGGCCTGTAGGAAGCTTGAAGCATCGGAGAGTGTCCGATGCTAGTTTTCTCTCTGTGAACTGGCCCTCTGTCTTCACTTCCATGATACGTTCCGGTGGCATGTTGATACAGACGTTGTGGGCCTCGTCTATGTTTTCATCTATCAACGGGCAAGCGCCCCTGAGTGGCCTTCCGAAAACTTCCTCGAGGGTCCAGGGAAGCTCAGTGCCCTTGTTAAGGGGATAGCAAGTATCATGCGCATTGTAGCCCTTGGACGTGTCGCATTCCATTTGCTCGATGGGAAGAGGCCGTGGGATCGGATTATCTCTCGGGCGCTTCGCTCTCGCAATGTCTAAGACCATGTCCACGCTCTGCTCCATCTCTATGGAGCAAGTGGAATTACCCTCACTACATGTAGGGCGAACATCAACAGCCATGGTCTGGAATGCAGCATCGAACAGCTTATGTCCATCAAGGAGGCTCGACACACCGGCCTTTCCCTTGCAGGGTAGCAGTTTCAAGAAGGGAGTCAAGTTCTCAGTACAAACGACCTCGTGAGGCAGGGTGCCGTGGAGCAGGTGGAGGTTGGATGGATTGCCATGTTGGCCTTCTGGGTCAAATGACATGACGGGGCGTATGGTTTTGGTGGCATCAATGAAGTTTATCGAGGCGCAGAAGAGGCCAGATAAGGCATTGGTAAGTTTCAGCCATCGAGCAAATGCTCTGGAGCCACGGTTAGCATGTGATGAGTGCTGTGTGTATACAGGACATACTCCTCCTCAGTCGCGGCCTCGACCCACGCCCACAGCTCGACGCCCGTGCCTCCTTCTCGCGCCCCGTTCCATGGCCGCTGTCCCCAGTTGTCGGCATCCCACCTTCCGACGCTGAATCTCAGGTGTAGTTCTTTGGCATGCGCATGTTGTAGAATTTGGCCAAAGGAGCGGGGGAAATAGCGAAAGTTTTGTGCTTCAAAGGCAGCCGCGCTTTCGTTGCTGCGAAAGTTGAAAGAGGCCAGAAGGGTGTTCTGCGGCAGGGGCCGAAGGAGGAGACGCTCACTGTAGTCGGAGCCTGCCAATACAAGTGCAATCAGGGAATTGAGCAACAGGAGGACAAAAGATGAGAGCATGGCAGCATGGTAACGCTCTCTACGCGGACAGGGTGGTAAGGGTGGTGGTGATGAAGGGCGCCCCACGTGTGATTGGTCAGGTGCAGTCCATGTAGACCAACCGTACTTGGCATTGCCGCGGTCGCAGCGTCGCGATTTCTTTTGACCTCACCTCAAGCTCTTCGCATCACGACAACAGCAACTGATACTAGACAGATTACATTATGGCTGCAGCAGAGACGCGTAGGCTGCTCGGTATGCAAATCCAATCGACATCGAGAGAATATCAACCCTGACACATGATACAGAGCAGCTCATGGGCGAACAGCTCATGAACGGAACCGACCAGCGCGCGCCCCAGCTCAGCATCACCGACCCCAAGGTCTGCCGCTCGTATCTAGTTGGTAACTGCCCGCACGATCTCTTCACCAACACCAAGAACGAACTGGGACCCTGTCCCAAAGTCCACAATGAGGCGCTCAAGACCGAGTACCAGGAGGCCGACGCAGACCAGAAGCGCAGGTGGGGCTTCGAGTTTGACTACATGCGCGACATGCAGCATCACATTGACGCCTGTAATCGCAAAATAGATTCGGCCCAGCGCCGCCTAGAAAAGACGCCTGAAGAGATCCGGCAGACCAACGCTCTTGTCAGTAGCCTAGCCTGACTCATTGAGGAGTTTAAAGGTATATGCTAACAACCGCGCAGCTCAAAGCAATCAACGAACTCACAAAGTCTATCGAAGCCAGTATGCTGGAAATCAAGATAATGGGCGAGGAAGGCATGGTCAACATGGCCGTCCAGGAGTTCACAAAAGTCCGCTATAAGAAGGCCGAAAAGGAGGAACGCGAGCGCGAACTGAGAGCACTTTCTGACACGGGAGGTCCTTCGGGCCACCAGAAACTCCAAGTGTGCGATGTATGCGGTGCGTACCTCAGCCGTCTGGACAACGACCGTCGGTTAGCAGACCATTTCTACGGAAAGATGCACCTCGGCTACGCCCAGATGCGCAAGTCGTACGAAGCGCTGTCCAAGGAACTTAAGGACCGTGCGCCACCTCGCAACTCGTATGCTCCCTCTGGCGGTGACATGGATCGAGGCAGTGGAGGCGGATGGGGCGGCGGCGGTGGTGGTTATGGCGGAGGCGGCGGAGGCGGCGGCTACCGTGGCGGGCGAGGAGGTCGTCGCGGCGGCAGAAGAGGAGGCTGGTAAAAGAAAAACGCTGTGTCCCTTTATGTGTTTTCTTCGGCGTTAAGGTGTGTCGACCTGAGATTCCCAAAAACCGGTGCAGCTTACCACAGGATTTTTTATTGGTCTTGTTTTTTTGGGAGATGCGAAAGAGAAGGGAACAAAACTTGAAAACTACCGCGACTTGGGGGTCTCTCCCCCGGTAGTTAGGGCTGTACAACAGATTTAGCGACGTTTTTACTGATGGTCCTCCTACCTCCCTCTCAGGGGAGCCCTGCTTGAGCTTGTCAATCTTTTCGAATCAGTACATGTACGCTTCTTCTTTTTTTTCTTCTTTCCTCCCAAGATGCAAACTTGATATGCTTCTAACCATCATCAAGGGATCAGTTGAGCGACTGCCGGACCCCTACTGGATGCAAAGCATGCCGTCTGTTGTGCATTGTCACAGGTGCGTGGGTTCTGTTGTCCTATGACTTGATTCTTCAATGTGATCCAAGTGCTTGTTTATCTGCAAAATCCCCCAAAGCATACATGTCTTATGCTGTCTTGGTATTGGTGTGGTAAGTCAAGACTTTAGTAATTCATTAGGCATTGGGGTTCTTGAAGAGCATGCAGTTGAATCACTGCTACACACCAATGTATACGTCGTTCTTTGCCTCATAGAAAAAAGATATTTCCATGTTCTCTTTGAACATAGCTCATAATTTCCTGAATTCTAAGCCATACGTTGTTCAAGCAGATAAAATGATATCCTCCCACCCCCTTTTTTTTAAAAAAAAAACACAACAAACGGGTATCCCCCAACCTTCCCAACTTACTCCTCCCCATCATCCTCATTGTCAAACCCCAACCCATCCACGCGTCCCAAAAACTCCAAATTGCCCTCTCCCGCCATAAGCGCATCAACATCGATCCCACCGCTGGTAAGATACCTCGCGCTAACCCCCGTATTAATCCTCTGGCTCAGCAACGCCTTCAACTCGGCACGTAGCGCCTGCATCTCCGCCTTGGTCATCTGACTCGCCTCTCTCTCCTTCTTCTTGCGACCACTGCCGCGGCCCCGTTTTCCTTTTGCTTCCTTGTCGAATTCCTCGCTGTTGTAATCAACACCGAGGTCTTCAGCGGCCTGGCGGAGTACATCGTCGCCGCTGTTTTTCTTTTCCTTGGCGATGACGGTGTCAGCGAGGCGCTTAGAGATTGTTGCGCGGGGTTTGAGGCGCGACACGATGCGGCGGTCAATGTCGAGGGTGCGGATGAAGAAGGATGTGTTTTTGGTCTTGGGGGCAGAAGCGGCGCGAGCGTGCACTTTAGCGATTAGACGACGGACGCCGGCTACCTCTTCAGGCGCGCAGATGAGGATGCTGGCGCCTGAGGCGTCTGCGCGTGCTGTGCGACCGGAGCGGTGCACGTATGTGTCGGCTGCGCGGGGGAGGTGGTAGTGGATTACAAGTTCGACCTTGGGGATGTCGAGACCTCGGGCTGCGACGTCGGTGGCGACTAAGATGGATCCTGATCGTTCTTTGAAGCGTTCGATTGAGCGTAGACGGGCTTTTTGCGGCATGTTGGAATGAAGTGGGAGAGCGGGGAGGTTGAGGTTAGTTAGGAAGGGCGTTATGCGTCGGACGGCTGAGATGGAGTTTGTGAAGACGAGGGCGCGCTTCTTGGTGTAAAACATGAGGAGCGAGTATAGATATAGATCTTTTTCGGGGCCGGCACATTCGATAAGGCCTTCCTGAAGCTTGCTGGCCATTTGTGAGGTCGGGTTGGTGTCGATGAACTTGGGCTTCTCTTCGCGGAATTGAAGCTTCTTCAAGAGATATTCCATTGACTGTTGTTGGTTCATCTGGTCACCACCGAATTTAGCCTTACCGGCAAGTTTTCTCTGAAGATCCTTTCCAAAAGTTGCTGAGAAGACGAGTGTCTGGCGGTTAGCTTCGGGTGTTTCTGCTGGCTCTGCATTTTCATCTACTTCGTCGTCAGGTTCGAGTACCTTGAGGATATCGTCCATTTCCTTAAAGTGGCCTTGGCTTAATAGGCGATCGGCCTCGTCGACTACCAAGAACTTAATCTGCTTGAATTTTGCGAGCAAGCCTTGGCCACTGCTGATGACCTCCCACAGCCGTCCTGGGGTTCCCACAACTATATCTGCCTTTTCCAGTTGCCTACGCTGCTTCTGCACGGACAAACCACCAGTGATTGATGCAATGTATGGAGAGTCAAATTCACACTTTACACAAAGCTTAACCAGATGTTCGTTGATCTGATGAGCAAGTTCTCGAGTTGGCGCGATGATGAGGGCGAGCGGAACCTTGTCTTCGGTATCTTTTGATGCTGCACGACCGGCGAGATATGCCTCTATAATAGGAATACCAAAGGCAAGCGTCTTTCCTGAACCGGTTGAAGCCTTTCCAATGACATCTCTACCAGCTATAATCTCAGGTATGGTTGAAGCTTGAATGTCGGTGGGCCTAGAAAACTTGAGCTTCGCCAATGCTCCGAGCATTTCCTCGGACAGGTCCAACTTTGCCCAAGCAGATACGTCTTCTTCGTCACTATCGTCCATTGGTTGATTTGCAAGTATATCGAAGGCGCCAGGACCAAAAGTCTCACCGCCATCAACACCTTCCGCATCGAATTTGTCATCATCATCATCGTCGTCTTCCTCGTCGTCCGCTTTGTCTTGTCCATCTGACCTGGCCGTTTGTCCATTTGTCTTTTTCTCCTCCTGCTTCTTCAATTTCTCTTCCCTGAGCCTCTTCTTCTTCTCCGTCTTGGTCTCTTTTCTTGTCTCAGACTCTCCGTTCGTCGCAAGCGTGGGCGCTTCAGTCTCGACTTCTTCATCGCTAAAGCCTTCCCATTCCAACTCCTCTTCTTCTCCCTGTACCTCGGGCTCCTTACCCTCATCTTCTTCAGGCTCCTTTTCCTTATCTTTCTCGGCCTCTTGGTTCTCCCCAAAAGTTATCTTCTCAAGACGCCGAGCCTCGTCCTCCTCGCGCTGCCACGCCTCCTCGACATCACGCGCAACTTCGTCTTCTGTCTTTGTAGTTTCGAAATGAAAGGCGCCGGTGACAGGATCCTTTACAATTTCAACATCGTCGATTTCTTCGAGCCCGTAGAAGCCTTCGGTGTCCTCCAAGCGATCGGGCATGGAAACAGTCTTCCATCCTAGCTCGTTGAGCTGCACTCTGCGTTTCGTCTTGGTAGGTAGAGGTTTAGGAAAGGCATCGACCTTCTGGCGTTTGTGAGCCTTGTGCGCCGCCTTCTTCGGGGCAGCATGGGCGCGTTTCATTGTGGCGCGGGGTTGCAATTGGAAGTGTTTGTACGCGAGGGTCGAAGCATGCGATGGTCTGGAAACTTTTTTTTGGAGAACTGTCGGCGTTCGGGAGTCCGCCGCCCCACTTCGCCCTGCAGATTGTCTAGCCCGCACTTCACGTGCGACTCACTCCCGCATTGACTAAATCACGACCAGATTTGGACAGCGGGAACGATATAGGAAGAAAGAGTAGGACTAGACCGCTAGGTATTTATCTGGTGATTGTATCGCAGACGGCAATTGTCTTGCATCGAAGGCTTCCAGAACATCAAGACACCAAACGAGCAAATTCAAAAAAAACCCCCATACCACCAGTCATACGGACTGACTCGAAAATTCTCCAAGGCGGGGGAAGAATAAGTGGTGTGAATTGCCCATCCAGAGCGAGCCATGGGAAAATCGTCAAAAGACAAGCGAGATGCGTACTACCGACTGGCAAAAGAAGAAGGATGGCGGGCACGATCTGCATACAAGTTACTGCAACTAGACGAAGAATTCAATCTGTTTGAAGGCGTCACCCGAGTCGTGGATCTCTGTGCTGCACCAGGAAGCTGGAGCCAAGTGCTATCCCGTGTGCTCATCAAGGGAGAAAAATTCGGACGGGCGGGGTGGCAGGAGAAGCAAGCTTCGACACGGAACTATGTTTTGGGTGCAGACAAGAAGAAGGAAGATAGTCTGGAAGTAGAGAAAAAGGAACAGGATGCTGGAGTCAAGGGAGAGAGACCAAAGCCAAGAGAAGGAGTACGGATAGTTGCGATTGATTTGCAGCCCATGAGCCCGCTTGAGGGTGTAACGACGATGCGCGCAGATATTACGCATCCGTCTACGATACCCCTTATGCTCAAGGCGCTCGATCCCGATACATATGACCCCAAGGCCACAAGCGGCTCCTCGTCTGTAGACCTTGTGATTTCCGATGGGGCGCCCGACGTCACTGGGCTCCACGACCTCGACATCTACGTGCAGAGCCAGCTCCTGTGGGCAGCGCTCAACCTTGCCCTGTGCGTGCTCAAGCCCGGCGGCAAGTTTGTGGCCAAGATCTTTAGAGGCAAAGACGTCGATTTGCTGTTTGCGCAGCTGAAGATTGTGTTTGAGCGGGTGCGCGTGGCTAAGCCGAGGAGTAGTCGGGCGAGCAGCATAGAAGCGTTTGTCGTGTGCGAGGGCTTCTGTCCTCCCAAAGGGTTTACGGCCAGTCTGGACAAACCGCTTGGCGCGGGCACGCAGTTGCCCACACCACGAGCACCCGCTCCGTGCGATGCGCCCAGACCAGAAAGCAGGGTCTCGCGAAAAGTCAGGGACGACGGGGCAATCGAGATTGACCTTGGCGACGAAAGCGGAGACCAAGATGATATTGAAGAGGGAGATCAGCGGTGGATAGCGCCGTTTCTGGCATGTGGTGACTTGTCGGCTTACGACTCTGATGCTACATATCATTTGCCCAAGGATAGAGTCAGTCTGGACCCTGTGCAGCCTCCTACAGCGCCGCCGTACAAGAGAGCGCTGGAGATGCGGAAATTGGCCGGGGGTGCATACGGGAAGACAAAGGGTAGGGCTGAGCAGACAGCATCGTAATTGAGATTGAGTACGCGGTAGACTACAGTGACAAGGGTCTATGTTTCATTTCTGCTATGACATGATTTGAAAGGCTAGTGGATAAGCATCGTTCGGCATACATATGTTTGTTGCATACGTATTGACTACATGGTGGCACAATGTAAGCGATATCCATCTATGCCATACTCGATGTTTTAGCGTTTGGTCAGCGTGCGTTTGAAGGCTTGGTGTGGTATGTAAGTGAGTATATAAATACCTTGCACCCTGACGCTGTAGAGGCGTTGTGTAAGTATGTATCAGGCGCATGGGCGTGGCGCTATCCTTGCACGTTATGTAGTATTCTGATGAACCGGTTCACACATGAACACGGCTGCAAGTGGCATTGCCGTCTAGGCTCAAAAGGGGGGGTTGGCCTGCAAGGCACCGTGTTCTCTGTCGGGCCAGAGGTGCTAATTTCTTACATGTGGCACACGCAGCGCTGGCAGTTGGCTCATTGTGCGCTATGACGCGCAAGAAGCAAAGAAGCAAAATGTCACTGTTTGACGAGTGTCGGCATGGGGTGGAAAGCAGGTGTCTCAGATAGGTGCAGCCGGATTGGCCCAGCCTTGGAGGACAATTGGGCAGGATGGAGGTTGTGTAATTAGGCAATTTGCGTGCGTAGTCGAGCTTGTACGGGACAGGCAATTGACATGGCAATGGCAATGTGGTGTGGTCCCAGGACAGTGGTCGACAGAACGTTTTTTTCTGGTGCAGTGGTAGCGTGCGATGGCGACGGGAGATGGACCGCAGCCGCGAGGGCGGGCTTGTTGAATGACGCTGTGCTCGCAACGTGTGGAAAGTCGATGCGGGCTGCATGTGCATCCACGTCTTGATAGTGCGCATGCGGGCCGAGGCTGCTGCTGGATGTGTTGTTTTGGGGGGTGGGCAGCTTGGGGGCATCGGAGTGCTGTGCTGGGTGCAAGCGCGCCCTGCATCCGTAAGGGCGGATGCGTGCATGGCGCGTTTCACCAGGCCCGGTGTTTGGATCTCTGGTGCAGTGGTGATGGCATGTTATACGTCGGCAGAGGTAGCGCGAAGTGGGGGAGGGTGAAAGGAGGGTGGGTGTGTGGGAGAGGCGGGCTGGCCTGGGCGGCTCCTGCACAGGCACGGCGCATTGCTCGCGACGCAGCGGCGCCGTGTGCAGCGCGAGGGCGGCCGAGTGCTCGTATTGTGTCGTGAGGGCTCTGGAGCTACTGCAGCCGGCCTGGGCTGCGCGCTGGCTCGGGCCTGCTATCTGTCAAACGCGGGCGCTGCACGAGTCGGCGGTGGAGGCGGCTCTACTTGCACGCTGGAAATGAGAGGAAAGGCCGACTGAAACTCATTTTGGGCATGCATGGTGGTCTTCGCCTGGGTGGAGATTGCGGCAGTCTGGAGGCTAGCAAGGACATGGCCGACGCTCTTGCGGCAAAAGCTCAGTCGCTGTCCATCCAGCCCATGCCCTCTCCGAGACTCCATCTTTCTTCTGCCCGCCTGTAGCTGGAGTCGTAGCCGGCTGGAGCTGGAGTTGCTGCTGTAGCTGCTGTCGCTGTCACTGCTCCTACTCCTGCTACTGCTGTTGTTGCTGCTGCAGCTGCTGCATGTCCCGTAGCCGTCCACCGTGCCTCGTCGCCCATTTCGCCCAATCCGCCTGTCCGTCCACAGCCCGCAGTCGACCTCCTCATCTTCTCGTCGTCGTCGTCGTCGTCGTCGTCCTCATCACCACTACTCCCACCGCCCTCGCCCGGCCGCGGCCACAGTGAAACCCCCCAAACTCCAGGGCCGCATTGCGCCAGTCGCCGTCCGCGCCGCAGCCACTGGGCGCAGCCGGCAGCATGGAGGAAAAGTCGTCGTCGAGGCGGCTGGTCAAGAAGGAGCGCCATCCCCCAATCGCTTATCTGAACAACAAGTCGACCACGTTGAAGCGTGCCCCGAGTGCTGCATCCTACTTTGCACCCCATCAGGGCCTTGGCACGGGCTCAGCGGCCTCGCTATCGCCTGCTACCACACCGGGAGCCTCGTCGCTCCGCCGCAGCCCCTCGCTGACGCCCGTCCACGAGTACCAGAACCACGCGCATGTCGACCATCTGGCTCACTACCAGCTCCCGCCCTCGGTTGCCCACCTGCCCCCGGCCGCCGTCGGTCAGCCCTTCAACAGCATCGTCGAGGAGGCCCTTAACGCATCCAACGCCAACGCACCACGTAGGCCCGCTGGCCCACAGCACTCGCACACCGACCAGCCCGCCCGCTACCTGCGACAGTCGCGTTCCTTCACCTCCAACATGGACTCGACCACCCCACCCTCGACTGGCCAGCCCAAGACCAACCGCTACAGCGACGGCGGCTCCGGCTCCCAGCCCGCCAGCGATACGGCAAAGAAGCGTCTGTCGGGCGGCGCAAAGAAAAAGGGCACCTTCTCCACCTTCATGAGCAGCATGCTGGGCTCCCCGCGCCGCCCGACCATCTCGACGCCCACCAACCCCATGCATGTCACCCATGTTAGCATCGACAACCAGACGGGCGAGTATACGGTGCGTGCCCCCTCCTCTCGAGAGCTACTCCGCCTTTGCCCAACCCCAACCCCAACCTCGAGCCCCTCGCTCGCTAACACTGCACATAGGGCCTCCCCAAGGAATGGCAGCGCATGCTGCAGCAGAATGGCATCTCTCAGGAAGAGCAGAAGCAGCATCCCCAGGCTGTCGTCGATGTGGTCAACTTCTACAAGGACAATGCCGAGAAGAACGAGGACGATACCATCTGGGACAAGATGGGCCCCGCGCACACCCAAGCGTATGCTTACCAGGCTAACGTTGCCCAAAACAACAATAGCACCACCCCCACCTCCGCCTCCGCCTCCGCCAACAACAACAACAACAATACCGCAAATTACGGCGCTGCCCAACCACTCAGCCCCCCGCAGAGCCCTCGCTTTCCACGGAACGACCAGTCTAGCTTCGAGAACCCCCGCGCTCCCCCGCCAATTCCTCGCAGCCTCACCTTGCCCGCCTCCAACCTGCCCCAGACTAATGTAGCAGCCCTCGTACCGAACCGCCCAGCCCCCAAGCCTCCAGGTGCTTCTTCAGGCTCTACTGTTGCTCCCCCGTCCAGACCCCCTCCCCCGGCCCCAGGCCCGAATGCCACGCAACAAACGACCCCTCGCCAGGAATACGACCTTCCCCAGACCGCCTATGCTGCACCAGCCCCCTCTGCGAGCCCCAGTGGCTCGTCGTCATCACGCAGTCGAGCAAACACAACGGGAGGAACACCGCCGCGTTTTGACTCTCCAGCTGGTCCGCCCACCATCTCCCCCGCGCAGCAGTACCAGCAACAGCAGCAACAGGCAATGGCAATGGCTTCTTTCCAACAGCCCAAGGCGCCCCTGAGTAGGAGCGTTAGCCAGAGAGCCCCTCAGCCGGCACATGCGCCCCCGCCAGCTCCCGTGCATGTACAGCCCACGCCTCAGCAGGTGTTTGCGCAACAATCGGATCCCCAGAACATCCCGCTACCATCGCAACAAATGCAGCAGCCGCAGCCCGCTCGTGTAGGCCCGGCCCCACGAGCGCGCCAAAGGCCTCGACAAAGCCAGGGACCTGATATCGTTGCAAAGCTCAATGCCATTTGTACCAACGCCGACCCGAGAGAGAGATACCGAAACCTCAGCAAGATTGGCCAAGGTGCTTCTGGTGGTGTTTTCATGGCATTTGAGGTCCACACCAACAAATGCGTGGCTATCAAGCAGATGAATCTAGAGCAGCAGCCCAAGAAAGACCTGATTATCAACGAAATTCTCGTCATGAAAGACAGCAAGCACAAGAACATTGTCAACTTCATGGATAGTTTTTTGCTGAGGGGCGATCTTTGGGTAGTCATGGAGTATATGGAGGGCGGAAGCTTGACAGATGTGGTCACTTTTAACATCATGTCAGAGGGCCAAATAGCCGCTGTGTGCAGAGAGGTGAGTATGCGTGCCTAGTTCTCAAGTTCAAAGCTAATTCTAGCAGACATTGCACGGCCTGCAGCATCTGCACTCCAAGGGCGTCATCCACCGAGACATCAAATCCGACAACATCTTACTTTCTCAAGAAGGAAATATCAAGCTAAGTAAGTGACATGTTCAAATTGACATGTGACATGCTCTAACATGCCACGCAGCCGATTTTGGCTTTTGCGCTCAGATCAACGAGAGCCACAACAAGCGTACCACCATGGTGGGCACCCCGTACTGGATGGCCCCTGAGGTTGTCACGCGCAAGGAGTATGGTCGAAAGGTCGATATCTGGTCACTTGGTATTATGGCTATCGAGATGATTGAGGGAGAGCCGCCATACCTGAATGAAAGCCCCCTGCGCGCGCTCTGGCTTATCGCAACCAATGGAACACCCACGATCAAGGAAGAACACGCTTTGTCACCGGTGTTCCGCGACTTCCTAGCCTTTTCGCTTAAGGTTGATCCGGACAAGCGAGCTAGTGCTCACGATCTTTTAGTGGTGAGTCGCGCAAACTAGACAAAAAAAAGGTTAAACGACAGCTGACATGTTAACAGCACCCCTTCATCCAAACTGCTGAGCCTTTGAGCACACTAGCACCATTGGTGCAGTCGGCAAGGAAGGCAAGAGCAGAAGAGAGGCGGAAGAAGGGTGGCATGTGAAATTTCGTTTTGGTAAAGAGTGTTTTTGACACCGGCACTTAGGTACGCTTGTTTTACAGAACAGTGGTCACGGTTCGTCCAGGACGAATGCGAACTCGTTCACCAACTGGTATGGCAAGATAACAGAATTGTAAAGCGACTCGATGGCGCCAGGCAAACAATGGACGCTTGCGGTTACACTTCGCAGTACACGCCACCAAACCGAGTGGCTGCATTCCAAACGATCAGGTTTGACGTTATAGCCGAGCCAGGGCAGCACTTTTGCTTTAGAGTCGGTATGCAAAGGTCGAAGCCTCATACTGCTTTTCTTCACTTGGATCCCCGTGGATCGTCTTGGACCGAGTCAGCAATCCTTTCCGTCTTGTTTCAGCCGTTGTATCTTCAGCAAGCACTACCTGTTGTCGTGTTTTTCAAAAGTAAAAAAGAGTCGAGTATCGATACAGGCGCGCATCGAGGGATTTATTATGTCACATTTGTTTGTGCTTCATGGGACGGATGCCATTATACGATTATTTATACACCAGTTGCAATTTTTAGTGTCTATACGCTTTGGGAAGGGGCTACAGTCTTGTCACCTTGCAGCATCCTCGGCATACAGAAAAGGCCGAATACATTCTATAGTTTTCTGTAAATGCACTTGTCTGAAAGTCATCATGGTTGCCATGGAATTGAATACAGTAGTAGTTTGCCGTGTGAAAATTGTGGCTCGTGACCGAGTGGCTGAGTAGGCAACCGCCACAGTGTTCGTCATCAGTCCCCCGCTAAATTGCTTGGGCGGCGGCGCACGCTCGTCGGGCGGATAGCTCCCAAGCCTCTCAGCATACGACAGCGCGTTGACTTGAGCTTTACCTTTCCGACCCTCAAGACCTCTACCTACAAAAACCGAAACCACAAGCCTATTTCTTTTGCGATCCTCAAGGACGCCATCATACGCTAATCTTCTAGACTCGCCCAGCGGACCCTGTGCTGCACTGCGCTTACTGCCACCCGTTGTCTGACTAGCTTCAAGGCAACATCCGCACTTGAACATCGTCTATACTCGAGGCCCAACAACCCCCAAAGGGACGGGGCAAATCGCCATGTTTCGCGGACAGTCGAATATCTTCGATGATGTTGTGGTCAAGGCTACAGACGAGAACCTTACGAGTGAGAACTGGGAATACATTCTGGTATGGGCATCACCCACATCATGGGGTTGACGGCAAAGTCGACGGCCCGCGCGCGGTGGGCCTACGCTGCAACCACATGTCTCGATGCTTTGGAGACTTGCAGAATACTGACTCGCCCTTGTAGGATGTATGCGACAAGGTCGGATCCTCCGACACAGGCGCAAAAGATGCAGTTGCTGCCATGATCAGGCGGCTCGCACACCGGAACGCTAACGTACAACTCTATACCCTTGAGCTTGCAAATGCTTTGAGCCAGAACTGCGGAGTCCAAATGCACAAAGAGCTTGCTTCACGAAGCTTCACTGAGGCGCTACTAAGACTGGCAAACGACCGCAACACACACCAGCAAGTCAAAGCCAAGATCCTGGAGCGCATGGCAGAATGGACAGAAATGTTTTCCCGTGACCCAGATCTCGGTATCATGTCAGGCGCATATATGAGGCTAAAGTCACAGAGTATGTTGGCTCCATAGCAGTTGAATGGTGCGGTGCTTACACAAAATAGATCCCAACCTCCGTGCACCCTCAAAGCCACAAAAGACACAGATTTCGGATGCCGAGCGCCAGAAGGAGGAGGAGGAACTACAGATGGCTCTTGCTATGTCGATAAGAGAGTCCAAAGGCGCAGCTCCAACAGCCGCCAGTTCCAACAATCCTCAGCAAAGCGGATCCGGATCTAGCGCCCAACGAGAGCAACCAGCGCAGCCTGTGTCTCAAGGCACAACCGCTGCGACTGTGTCGCGAGTACGGGCGCTCTTCGATTTCCAACCGTCAGAACCCGGTGAATTACAGTTCCGCAAGGGCGACATCATCGCTGTGCTCGAATCGGTATATAAAGACTGGTGGAAGGGATCGCTACGTGGACAAACTGGTATCTTTCCGCTCAACTACGTGGAGAAGTTGCAAGACCCGACACGCGAGGAACTTGAACGGGAAGCACAGAACGAGGCTGAGGTGTTTGCGCAAATAAGGAATGTAGAAAAGCTACTTGCCCTGTTGAGCACCAGCTCGCAACCTGGTGGTGGTGATGCGCGGGATAACGAGGAGATTACAGAACTCTATCACTCGACTCTGGCTATCCGGCCAAAGTTGATTGAGCTCATTGGCAAGTACTCTCAGAAGAAAGGTATGTTCAATAGACACCCACAGTCGCTTCGGGAACTAACCATATTAGATGACTTTACACAGCTGAATGAAAAGTTCATTAAGGCTCGTCGAGACTACGAATCAATGCTAGAGGCATCCATGTCGCAGCCGCAGCAACCCCCATACGGTGGCCGTCCTACTTATGGCGCATACAATGCCCCTCCCCCCTCGAATTATCCGGCGTACCCACCAACATCCTCTACACCGCACCAAGATCCAGGCCGTTTCAATTATGGCGGGCCACCTTCTGCACAACATGCACCCCCGTCTCAGGCCCCACCGGCAGGCGCAAGTCCTGCCTTCTTCATGGTGCCTCCTGGAGAGCAAAGGACGCAGCAAACCCCGCAACCGGGACTACCATCTGACCCTTACTCATTACCACCAGGCAGAGTACCCGTTGGCGGCCGGCCACTAAGCTATGGACCTCAGGAATTGTCGACGGCGCATTATGATTCACCTGTAGACAACCGACACTCTTTCCACGGCCCTAGCCAGCCCCAAGGTCCTTCAGCACCACAAGGATACGACTATCCGCCTGCACAGCAAGGAAACGGTTATCCTCCACAACAAGGCCCTCCACAAGGCCCGCCACAAGGCCAGCAGAATCCTTATGAGCAACTGTCGTCGCCACCTTCACAGGGACCGCCACAGGGACCGCTACATGATCAACATGCGCCAGAATCGCATGCACAGCAGCCACCTCAGCAAGGACATGGTTATCCACCCGCACAGCCCGGATACGCCCCGCCAGCCCCACCGGGAACTGCTTCTAGTCCTGCGCCACAAGGGTACCTTCCATATCGACCAGGAGGGCAAGTGCCGAGTGCGCCGCCCGTAGGAGGAGATGATGCTTCTGGCTTTTACCGGTAGAAGCGGCCTTTGAGGGACGGGTGGATCAGGACATCATGTAGCTGTAAAGTACTGCACTAGGGATTAGTGGATGGAGTTGTTGTGACCTCGAAAATGAAGATACCATGGATCTTTTGTAAGATATTTTGAAAAGTTGCATGTGCTCGATTAGTTGACCGTGAGGAAAAAATAGATTTTTGCTAAAGATTACATTTTCTCCATTGTCTTTGCTAAAAGCGGAAATTTGGGATTCTTTGTCTACTACTGTTATTTTTAATTCAACAAAGGTCGATGCTAGTTTTTTACTTTGGTACGATTTTATCTTTCTTCTGCACTTGCAAATATTGTTGGTCTTTGCCTTTTCCCCTTATTACGTATTGAAAATCAGAGATGTAACGGTAAAGTAGTAGCACATGGTTCCTGTACAACTCCCTTAGTGCGCGGCATTAGTATGGAAGGAAGGTTGCTTAGCAAAGGTGAGTGAGTGAGGGAAGCTATCAGTATATTCACGAACTTATTCAAAAAATTCTATTGAGAACTTAATGCAGTATCTTGAATAAACCTCGAATTATACACTATGTATATATGGCTTCTTCCTCTTCCTCTTCTTTTTCTTCTTCTCCCTCTCCAATCCAGCCCTTTGAGCAGATTCGTAAAATCGATTATCACGCTTGCTCCTACATCTCCATATACAACATCTACATTTCTCTTTCTATCATGCAAATTCAATTCTACCTCAACATCTTCCTATCCCTCTTCCATCTCATCTCTGCCTCATCAATACCCTCCCCGTCATCACAACTCAAACCCTGCCCCTCCACCCCACACCCCACCCTTCCCCAATACCAGCTAGCCTACGCCACCTACTGCACGCGTCACTTCTCGCCCTCACGCTCGCTGTCTCCAAATTTCAAAGTCGTCTTCACGTACCGTCTTACTGACGCCCAGGGACAGCCGGTGTACTGGGTACTGAGTGCGATGTGGGAACAAGGGGGGTTTCTGGGGGGAGGCACGATGGAGGTGGGGATGGAGACGTGTTTGGAGTGGTTCAGGGGTGGGGAAAGGGAAGGGTTGTGTAAGATGGGGGATGGGGCGGGGGTTAGGGGGTGGAAGGGAGCGAGGGGGCGGGTGAAGGTTGAGGCGAGGAGGAGGGGAGGTTCCTGAAGCTTGAAGTGTTTTTGTCCTTGTGAGGCCTGGAGATGAAGTTTCTTTCCCTTTCTTGAGAGCTCTGTATGGGTTATGTTTTTTTAATGAGGGTATGTTTCTTTTATTATTATCATTATTATTATTATTCGTGCTGTGGGGGGTAGGAGGAGTAATGGTTTCCCAGCATTCTGTACTTTTGTCAGACTTGGTGGATCGGATGGAGTTTGTAACATTGGGTTGGTTCGAGAAAAGAACACTAGCAATTATTCCAGTGCTGATTTTTTGGACGCTAAGTTTCCATTGTTTGCGAAGTATGCTACGTAATGGCATTATATTTCTTTGTGCCTGTGTGGCTTTGCTAACCTTTGTCGAGTTCGAACTACAGAGAGGAGAGATCCCGAGTATTTCACAATGAAGAGCTTGATTAGAAACTTTGATATATGAAGCCCAGTCTCTCATATATCAATCGATCAACATTCTCCCTGCAAACGCGCATCTGGAAGAGCAGTCAACAATGCACATACTCAAGCATGCCATGGTCTTTGCTTGGGCAATTATCACATCCGCCTCACCCCTCGAGATCCTTTCCACAGCAACGCCAAAAGAACCATCAGGTCTCTCCCCTACCACCCTCACGACCCGCGCAAACCCCTTTGCCTGTCCCGCCAACAAACTCCACAACCCCACCGTCACCGAGTGGAAATGGGCCCTAAACGCCTACTGCGAGCGCCACACCCCCACCACCATCACCAGCGACTCGCCCCTAGTCTTCACCTACCAGCTGACTGCCGCCGACAAGAAACCCATCAAATGGGTCTTCAAAGTGTGGATCGACGGCATGATGCGCGAGGTGACTGGCGGAGTGGGTAAGCCCACCAAGTATGCATTCGAACTTGATACGGATATGTGTAAAAAGAAGTTTATGGATATGGTTATGAAGGGAAAGGGTGGGGGGGTGCCAAAGGTGGTTTGTGAGGTGGGGAAGGAGAAGGAGAGAGTGTTTCGTGGGGGGAATTATAGAGATTTGGTGGTTAAGGGGTATATTGGGGAGGCGGTTTGGGAGTCGAGGCAGCTTAATGGGGATGATGGATGAGGGTATGTTTAAGTAAATTCTTCTTGTTCTTTTTTTGTTCGCTGATTAATACTTCTATCGGTCGTTGTGTTTTCCGCTGTGTATTTGTTTATTATCTTTTCATGAGTGCGACTGGTATCTAATAACTTGGAATTTCAACAACTGTATATTAGTAGCTGGTCATGACTGAATGAGAAGCACTTTGAGCGCATCTAAAATTATACGCAGCCAAGTGGCGAGAGACGTTGCTAGAGCAGAGAGACGAGAATGCGGAGGTTAGCGGTTGTGGACTAGCGCAGCCTACTTGGAGGCTTGCCGGGGTTGGCAGTAGTGGGGAATCTGGAAGCAGGGATCCAGGTAAGTTCGAGGACATTCTGGACAGGCGGCCACTTGTGCTGCGAAGACACGACAGCAATTGCATCCATTGAGCCCCGCCCGTATAGACAAATGAATAATTGAGTGGTATTCATCTAGTGTACATATTTAATTGAGCCTGTTCCTGTCCGTTTGTAAATACATGTCGTGGTCTGTTGCGCTACCCCGAAGTGAACTACCGAGACCCTGGCCGCGCACCTATTCCTCTGCCTGGCTGAGTGACAGCAGCCTATTACAATTGCTGCTACGCACAGCCAACGCACTAAAAACCCCAGTAGCACCTTGCCCATCTACCACCTTGCCCTTTTACTCACCTCACCGTCTTTGTCCTTCCTCTTCTTCCTCCCCTCCCCTCCCCTCCCCCTTCGCATACGACACCACCGTCAACCGGCCACTCTGTCCCTGCCTGCAACCACCCAAGCTGGCTCCACGCTCCTAATTCCCACCACCCACCGTCCACGCAAATACCCTTTGGTCCACTCGAAACGGTCTACACTGAACAATGTCATCCGAAGCAGTCGCCAGCTCTGCCACCGAGGGTCTCACCCCGGCGCAAAAGCTCATGCAGGAGCATGCCGACCACCACGTCACTGTTGAGGATGTCCCCGACGAGGAAGACACTGCCCATCCGCCCTCTTCGGCTGCTGGTGTCTCTGCTCCTCTGAGCGAGAAGGCCGTCGGCAAGCAAAAGGCCGATGACGCTCCGGTTGCCTCGAAGAAGCCCGTCCTCAACACGTCGTCTGAGGAGGCCTTCCCGGCTCTTGGTCCTGTTAAGCCCCGAGCCCAGGCTTCTGTTGCGCCCACCTGGGGAAAGAAGCCTGCATCGGTCACGTCCAATGGCGTCAATGGCAACAATGCCTCTGCTCCCTCTACCCCCGCCAGCCGTGGCCCTGCCCTTCCGTCCATGAGCATCCCTGGCAAGCACACCGAACGCATCTCCCTCGCATCTCACCAGGTTGCTCCCCGCGGCGAGCTCAAGAAGCCCATCAACGAAATCGTCCGTGATATCAACAGGCGCTCCAAGGCCAACCTCGAGTACAAGCAGGCTCCCGGCGCCCTCATTTTCGAAGCCACTGGTTCTGTCGAGGCCGTCAGGCAAGCGCTCAAGGAAGTTGCCAATGAGGTTGGTTCCAAGGTAAGTCTACTGGTCACGAGCAACAGCACATCCTATACAAAAGCTGACCGTTTATAGCAATCCGTCGATGTTCCTGTCCCCGCCTCTGTCCGTGCCCACATCATCGGTCGTCAAGGATCTAAGATCCAGGAAATCAGCAAGCGCACCGGTGCCCGCATTCAGGTCCCCAAGGCCGAGCCGGGCGAGGATGAAGACACTGTCGTCAATGTTCACATTGAGGGAAATGCCTTGACTGCTGAGATGGCTCGTCGCGAGATTGACGCTATTGTCAACGAACGCACCTCGACCGTCAACCTGCGCCTCAAGGACATTCCCGCCGAATTCTATCCTTTCCTCGCAGGCCCCAACAATGTCCATGCCAACAGGCTTGTTCATGGCCACGACGTCAACATCCAGATTCCTCAATACCACACTTGGCAGTCGCAGGCTCCTCCTGTGGCCCCGCGTGGCCAGCCTGCTCAGTTTGTTCCCCAGGCAAACTTCCCCATCCAGGTTTCTGGTGACCGCGTAGCTGCCCAGCAGATCCAGGCTGAGTTGGAGCGTCGCGTTCAACAGCTTCGCCAACAGTTGGCTACCGAGCAGCGATCCATTGAGCGTGGTAGGCATCAATTCATCGTTGGTGACCGCGGTCACTCACTCCACGACTTCTTGGAGGAGACTGGCTGCAGCATCGTTCTGCCTCCTAGCTCGGACGATAGTGAGACCGTCTACATTGTCGGTCCACCAGACAAGATCGAGCAAGGTATCAACAAGCTTGAGGATCTTGCTGCCAGCATGACGATGGCGACCGCAGACGCTGCCCGTGAACACAAGGGCCCCAATGCTCAGGCGCACGCCCACAACCTGACCCGCTACCTGCGTCAACGAAAGGCCCTTGACGAGCTCGAACGTAAGCACGAAGCTAGCATTGTCGCGCCTACCGACCGTCACGCGCCAACTGGATGGGAAATCTACGCCAAGGATGGAAAGAACAGCATGAAGGCTCGTACTGATATCATGAGCCTTTTCCAGTCGCACCCACCAAGCAGGTTCTCTACTTTGAATGTTGATCCCTTCTACCACGACTTCCTGCGACAGCGCAACGCACCCAAGGTTAGGCAAGATCACGGTGTGCATATTGTCTTCCCAGACGAATCCGAGCAGTCACCCGAGTTGGTCCTTGTTTACGAAGGCAACACTCCGTACGACGAGTATGACCTCCCACGAGGCGCACCATCCCAAGCTGAGATCAAGGCATACCAAAAGGGTCTGCAGGACGCCCAGCGATTCATTCTCGGCTTGACCAAGGATCAGCCAAAGATTGAGTCTCGCGGCCTCGAGTCCAACCCCAAGTTCCACCGCAAGATTGAGCAGTTCGTCAACGATGAGCAGCGTGGCCTTGCGCCAGAGCAGGTTCCCGTACAGGCTCTTTTTGGTCAGCGACGACCTGAGCCTTACAGCCACTCAAACAACAGTTTTGCCATCCGTGGCCCCACAAGCGCTGTCGATGAGCTCAACGCCAAGATCCTTGCTTTCATTGAGCAGGCTGAAAAGGATGAGCTTGAGCGCAATCACATTACTACTTTTGACTACCCTCAGAAGTATGCAAGCCACCTTGTAGGAAAGGGTGGAGAGAACATTCAACGTCTACGTCAAAAGTACGATGTTGATGTCCAGATCAACGACGGCAGGGTTGAGCTCAAGGGACCTTCAGCCAAGGCCCAACAGTGCAAGAAGGACATTCTTGATATGGCCAAGAAGCTCGAAGACGAAGCTACCCACATTCTCAAGGTCAAGCCACAGTACCACCGTGACCTGATTGGCGCTGGCGGCAAGCAAGTCGAGCGTCTACAGGACCGTTACGGTGTGCGCATCAACTTCCCCCGACGAGCACAGAACGACGAGGAGGCGGGCGAAGGATCATCACAGAAGAATGTCCGCCCCAGCCAGAACCCAGATGAGGTCATCGTCCGAGGCCCCAGGAAGGGTGCCGACGAAGCCCGTGATGAAGTGCTGAGTCTTCTCCAGTACATCATGGACAACTCTTACAGTGACACTGTTTCGGTGGCACAGAGCAACATCCCACGTTTGATTGGATCTGGTGGTCGCGAAATGGAGAACCTTCGTCTCGAGACTGGATGCCAGATCGATGTCCCCGGTGCTCGTGAAGGTGCTGACCCTTCTGGCCGCGCCGAGATCAAGCTCAAGGGAACCAAGAAGCAAGTCGAGGCAGCTAAGAAGATTCTGCAGCAACGTGCTCAGGAATTCGACGATACCGTTGTCGAGACTCTCGAAGTCGATAGGAAACACCACAGGAACCTTATTGGCGGCAGTGGTGCCAACATCCGCTCCATTGTCACCTCTGCTGGTGGTCCTGACAACTCTCGCGATTTGGCACGTATGGTGCGCTTCCCTCGCGCCGAGTCTGACGAGTCTAGCATTCGTGTAGAGGGTCCCAAGAGCGTCGTTGAGAAGATTGTCGCCGCTATCAAGGCACAGGTAGCCTCGCTCGAGAACCAGACTACTGATACTCTTGATATTTCTCCTGACAAGCACCGTCTACTTATTGGCCGCGGTGGCGAAACTCGTCGCGCTCTCGAATCTAAGCTCAACATTCAGCTTGATATTCCCAAGCAGACCACCACTGGCGCTGCCCGCAATCAAATCAAGATTACCGGTGAGCCTGCTGCTGTTGAGAAGGCCAAGGAGCATATTCTTGAGCTCGTCAAGGGTCAAGAAGGCGAGACAATCCAGGTTCCTCGCTACCTCCACCACGCCATTTCGGATAACGGCCAGTTCTTCCGTCAGCTTCGCAACCAACATAAGGTCACTGTTGACCACGGCGGCGAGCAGCTTCCTCCAAAGCCTGCTCAAACTGAAGCTGGAAAGTCTAGGAAGGGCGCAAATGGGGCTCTTCCTTTGATCACCGACGATGCAACCAACGGCTCTAACGAGCACTCGTGGGAGATTGTCGACAACAACGTTGTAGAGGAGGGTGCTGATACCTCTGCCACCATCCCTTGGATTCTGCGCGGCCCTGCTGAGAACCTGCCCAAGGCTCGCCAGAGGCTCGAGCAGGCCATTGAGGCCGCCTCCAAGCCCTCTTCCACTGGTTACCTCATCCTGCCCGACCCACGAAGCTATAGGTAAGTTCTCTTCTGTCCGTATTACACATTCGAAGTATCGTGCTAACAAGTTGCAGGCTCGTTGTCGGACCTGGTGGCTCTACCATCAACGACCTCCGCAAGAAGACGGGTACCAAGATCCAGGTCCCCCGTGACCAGGCCAAGGATGAGGCCATTGAGATTGTCGGCACCAGGGACGGATGCGAAGAGGCTCGCCAGCTGATTCTCAACATTGTGTCCAAAGGTGGCAACGGCGGTCGTAGGGAGCGCTCCTAAGCGCATGAACTCATGATATGAGTCGTGATCCAGGGGGTGACGCGTTGTTCTCTTTGATGAGTATTGGATCATGCTACGAGGTAGAGAGAAGAGGAGTCATTCCTATCGGAACTATCTCTATCTCTCCTTCTTTGATGTCAGAATTGGACTACGAAGTACATGATGATGAAACAAAAAACCCATTTTCCTCACCGTTTCTCAGGTTATCTAAAAGCGGGGATAAAACGTTATGATGATTTTTATTTATGTAGCTGTAGGAATGAGATAATCCATCTTTTAATACAAGCTTGAATGTTCTACTTTTTGGCACTTGCTTTCTATGGTCTGCTTGACTAGAGTATTTGCTTTTCTTATTGCAATTTGATCAAGCATCTAAGTATAGAAGAAGAGTCATATGGCAGATGATTCTGGGTTTCTTTTTGGCTTGTTTTCATCAGGATCCAGCCTTTCTATTCACACCTCTACTTGATACCTTCTACCAATCATCGCGTCACACGGCGCGCCAACCCTCAACACTCAAATAACGAGGAGAGAGAGGACCAAAAAGGGTGGGAAGGGAAATAAAAATAACCTTCCAAACCACCGGCAGCAAAGACCGCGACCAATAGGAGCCCCAGCCCTAACATGGGTAAAGCAAAACCAGCCAAGTAGAAGACGTATATATATATATAGATGTACACAAAAGAAAAAAAGGAGACATGAATACAAGATAGAAGAAAAAAGAAAAAGAACAAAAGTTTCTGAGTTTCCACAGACGCCAGACGCTCTGGCCCCCGAACCAGAAAAAAAATCGATGTTTATTTCATAGTACAATCCGTTTCATCCCAATAGCAGCAGCAGCAGTATCAATCATCCACAATATACACACACACACACACACACACATAAAAGCCAAGACATCCCTTGAACAATGCAAAGAGAGACAGAGAGTATTTAGGGAGGGGGGGGAAAGACAGATATGGGTCCCCAAATTCCGATACATATAAGTAACGGTTGCCTGTACGTTTTCCCTTTGAGTAAGTAGCAAGGGAGAAAGGAGAAGAAGGAAGATAAGAGAGAAGAAGGGAAAAAAGGGAAGAGAGACAAGAGACAACGTGAAGCAGTATTAGTGTTTTGCTATGGTGTGAGCAATGGGACCTAGAAAGAAAAAAAACCCCTCATCTAGGTAGTTTGTTGCGAAGATAGCAAGTCAATGCGCCATTCTCCGCCTTTGGCTTTTTGTTTCGCCTGAGACAGAAAATGATAGGGATGTAGAAAGCCTCAAGTGGGAAGAAAACAACTGTATAGGTCATGTATATCTTTTCAAGTGGGAGAATTCTCGGCGTCGGCTTCGTCAGCAGGAGAAGGTGGAGAGGATGCTGGTGGAGGTGGAGGTGGAGGTTCCGTCTTGCCTTCCTCTTGATTTTGCAGAAGACGTGCTTGCTCTTCAGGGATATCACCTGTTTCCTCTTCCTCACCCGCCATTAGATCTTCAGAGCGAAATACTGCTGCTTCCTCCATTTGTTCTGAGGGGTTCGAGACTGGTGGTTCACCGGATGGTTTTGTCACAGCCTCGTCGGCAGTGTGCTTTCCGCGTTGGAACCAGCCGCCTTTTTCCCACTTACCAGGCTGATACAGGCAGTCGTTCCGTACATCTGTGTCGACAATGGCGCGCATGAGTCGGTTTAACCGGTCAAATGAAATTGGCTTGAGGATCCAGGCATCAAACCCAGCGTCAATGTAATGCTGGCGATCGCGCTCAATCAGGGATGCTGAGACCGCAATGATAGGAACGCGACCACAAAGGGCTGCTCGGGAAGAGTATATGTTACCGTGTGACTTTTCAAATGATCTTATCATCTTTGTCGAAGTAAGTCCGTCCACAATTGGCATCTTGATGACGGTTAGTTCATGTCAGAAGATATACGTAGTCAACAGCACGTACCTGCATATCCATCAAGACGACATCAACGTTTTTGGAGTTGTCACAGTATGCAGATGCGCATTCTTCACCATTCACGGTAAGGTGAACGTGGTGTCCCAGCTTTTCCAGCCGCTTCTTAACAATCCTGCTATTTACCGGGTCGTCTTCAGCAACAAGCACATGCATGTTGTCAGCTGATAAAGGCTCGGGTTCAGCAGGCGGCTGTAGAGGCTCGTCTTCAGCAACCTCGCCGACTATGTTTCCAGATGGGCGGACGCCAATTGGAGAGCTGCCGCCTTCATCAGGAACTTTCAAGGCCACGATAGGAGCATCGGAACCGGGAATTGTCTCTTCACCAGGTATCCTTGATCGCATGATTCTTTGATGAGGCGGAACAACGGTCTGGCTACTAAAGTCTTCGAGACTTTTGGACCTCATACGGGCAGCAGCTGATACATCCGTATCTAGACTGCTGCGTTTCGTCAAAGTCGGCCTCATGGATCGCGAGCCTGGACTTGCGTCACCTCTCCCAATCAAGTGTGGCTCTTGTATGGCGTCAATAAGTCTGTCCACATCGCTTCTTTGACTCGAGCTAGTCTTGAAACTTCGGAGGCTATTCTTGCTCGCCAAACTCCCAGCACTATTCTTCCGTACTATAACATGGCTTGCCTGTTTGTCATCTTCATCTGCAGAACCCTGGCGAGACAGACTGGGCGCTATCAGTGTCCGTTCTCCAGCAGTGGGACTGGCAATGTTAGGCAGAGGCTCTTCGGCGTGAGGCGTAACGCTTCCTGCAGGTGAGGCTCCGCCAGTAGTGACGCTATCTGCCTCAGAGTCTGGAATATCGAACGGTAACTGTATGACAAATCTTGTGCCTTTGCCTTCCTCTGAGCGTAACCTTAGCTGTCCGTTCATGTTTCTAATGATACGTCCTACAATGGCTAGCCCAAGACCTAACGTCGATTTTTCACCTTGTTCCATAAGCTTTTTCTGGTCTGGTATCAAGGCATCCTCTAGCATGGAAGCAGGCTCAGACTGCACTTGTTCGAGGTCGTTGAAAAGCTGATCAAGCTTCTTCTGGCTCATGCCGGCACCTGTGTCGGACACTGCCACTTCGATATCGACGTGGTCTCGACCACTTCTGGCTGCAACGTATGCTTCAACCTTTACACATCCTTGAGTGGTGTGCTGAATTGCATTGGCTGTGATGTTGGAGATGGCCTGCCGTATTCGCCGCTGATCTCCGATACAGTGACTAGGCAAGCCTGGGTGCTGAATGATTTGATAGTCGATGTTCTTTCTTTTGGCGTCATTGCGGAACATATCTGTGGCCTCCCTGATGGTGTCTTTGAGATCAAACAGCTCGCCCTTGATAAGGGGCCCGCCCTCTTCAGTCTTAGTCAAATCGAGGAGATCGTTGATTACGTAGATGAGTGATTTGGATGCTGAATGAGATCGAGAGAGGTTCTCTCGTGTTTCTTGATCCAGAGCCCCTTCTAGCGCTATCTCCAGGTAATTGATGATGGCGTTTAGTGGTGTACGGACCTCGTGTGCCGAGTTTGCAAGTAATAACCGGGTCAACTGACTGCTTTGTAGAGCAGCTTCCTTTTGCCTCCATACTTCAATGAATTTTCCATAGACCAAACATAGCACAGAAGCGGTTTCTATCTCTTCCTCTGTCCACTCACGGCACTTGCCGACGACTGTCTCGGACCAGGTCTTGAAGCTCTTTCGTGGCTCCAGATAGCCCTCGGTGCCTTCTTTAATATATTTTTCATAAGGGTTGCCAGCCCATTTGACTTGTCTGAGCTGTCCCTTTCGGAAAAAGACAATAAAGTCCTCACCATCTATGGACAATGGAACTATCAGCATCCCGGCAATGACATGGAAACCTGGCGGGTACCGCAAGTCCGGAAAGTCTGAGGCAATGTCGGTGGAAGTCATGACGGCTTGGATCCTTCTCATCCTGAGATACTCCAACATGGCGAGAGATTCCTGTGAATTTTCTAGAGTGCCCAGAATCTTAGTCTCGTCGCGGATCGACAGTAGGCCAAAGTCTGCGTTGAAAAGTTTGAGGAGGTCGTCAGAGGAGGCGATGATGTACCCCGAGGGATTGTGCTGTGTTGGTACGGTGTTGATCAACTTGCGTGCTTGTAATCTCGATGCGTACGACAACCTTTCAATATTTCTTGATGCTGAATCACCGATCATCCGACACATTTTACGAATGGGAAAAGAGACGCGCATGCCACGAGGCCCGTACGTATGGCATGCAATAAGACCCCACAATTCGCCAAAAGCATTAATCGAAATCGACATTGACGATCGCACCGCCATGTTTGCGAGGTACTTGAGGTGAATTGGAGACATGGCGCGAAGGTATGAGTGGGTAAGATCGAGGGGAACCTCTAAATCTTCGGCCGTACGGCAGACGAGCCGCGCTGTTTGTAGGTCGCGATCGTAGAGCATGCGGACTTTGTTGATTTTGTACAGCTCTCGAGCTTGTTTGGGTATATCCGAGGCAGGGAAGTTTAAGCCCTTGTAGAGATCCTTTGTCGCTCGAGGATCTACGAGCTCGGTGACAACACGGCCATTGAAGCTCTGATCGAATTGATAGATCATGACGCGATGGAAGCCGGTCAGCTCTTTCACGACTCCAACTAGCACCTTTAGAAACTTTTCTAACGAGGGCGCAGCAGCCAATTGTTCTTGCACCTGCGACATGATGTTGAAGACCTCCATAGCCGCTGCCTCGCCCTTCCTTTTCCGTGCACTGCGTAGGATTCGCAAAGGCTTACTTTTGACCTCTGTGCTTTCCAAGAATTCATCAGCCGTAGGCTGACTCGACAAGGTATCTTCGGGTAGGTCGGGCGTGTTGTTGTTGTGTGGCACCAGTGGGTAGAGTGGGTCTTCCTCGAGCTCGAATTCACAAATGACTATACCAGGGTTGGACTCGTTCATGTGAATTGCGCACCATAGCTTGCGGGTTCGAGTGTGGCCTGCGATCTTGATGGACATGGTAAAGACCTCGGGTCCGTTAGACGTGATGTTGGACTCTTCATCCTTGACAAAGTCGATGTGGTCGAGAAGATTGTCGGCTTGCTCTTCGGAGAGGATATCTGTAAAGCTTTCCAGAGCGAAGAGCTCCTTTGGAGTACGCCCTAGTATCCGCTTGGAATTCTCACTGACAATACGCACCTGCAGATTGCCATCGGGGTCATCTTGTAATGCTACCAAGAGGCCAAAGCCCTGTACAGCGCCTGGTAGATGGATGGGCTCATCTTCGCACCGTTGTAGCGTCTCACCATCACGCCCTGTTATGACCATGTGACCGCCCTCGGTGGAGACGTGCTTGAACCGGTGTGTAACCAAGTCACCCATGTCCATACTGCTGATGCCGCTCTTTGTTGAAGTCGCTTGTTCGGGTTTGAGGGACGGTGACCGGCTGTCATCGTTTATGGTCCCATTGGATTTATTTGACGACATGTCGTTGAAAAGCTGTGAGGGGATAGGTTGTCCGCCTCTCTGCGCCGTCTTGCCTGGCGCATGGCGCATGGCCCACGCACGTTGCGACGCATGTGAGGATTGCGATGTGAGGGAGCCCTGAGAGGCTCGACGAGTATCGGTGGCAAGGCGAGGGTCATTTGCTCGGGAGTAGGGGTGGAAGTAGTCACCTTGTGCATTCTGACCCTTGGGCGTGGGACTAGGATCAACGCTGATGGCACTGCGGATAGGAAAGACACGGTCGGTAGTAGAGGGACTGAGGGGACCTGTTGTCTCGGTAGTGGAGGCGCGCGACCTTTGGCTGGGTTGTGTGGTAGCGAAGTCAATGGCGTCGGTGGCGGCAGATGGCGATGGCGGCTCTTCTGGCACCGGAGAGACAGTGGAGAATTGATGGTGGCCATTGCTAGGGGTAGAAGCTCCATCCTGGGGAATCTGGTCGGATGATTGAGACATGGAGGCGCTGCAGCAGTCGTGGGTCGTCTCTTATGGCTGATGAAGCGTAGACGGGGGGCTGGCAAGGCGAAGTGGTTCCTGGAGCCCCAGTTGGGCGCTAGGAATACAAAAACACCGGCACACGGTTGAGTCTGGGGCGTTTCAACCGTCCATGGAATTTCTAGCGAGGAATGAGGCGTGGGGATAATATTCAGGGAGGGCGTGGGAGGGTCGCGCCTTGACTTGGCGTTATGCAGGGACCGGTGAGCAGGTGACGAGGGCGAGAGTGATGACGATGGGACTGATAGTAGCTAACAGAAGACCCCTTTTTGATTTTGTCGTCGTCGTGGCCGGGGTAGGGTAGGGCCGGCAGGCGCATCAAATTGGGCAGTGTTGCTGCTGAAGGTGGAGGGTGCGGGGGCGGCGAGGAAATCTGGACCTTTGGAGGAAACAGGGTAGCGGGCAAGGACAAGGAATAGATGTCGACGGCGGGCGGGAGGCGACAGCAGCAGCAGCAACAGCAGCGGCAGACGGGGGCGCGCGGAGAGGGAGACAGGTCTCCTACGAGTAGCTGAGGCGGCGCATGCACAGTGAAGCAGAGGACGTCAGTGTCGTACTATAGGCGAAGCTGAACAGTAGTCATGACCGGCTGAACAGAGACTTGGACGGCCTGGTGCACGCCCTCGCGCGTCGATCGCTGCCAGCTTTGGGGATAGCTGGTGCATCTCTGGGATCGACGATTTAAGCCAAGTGCAGCATAGCGCAGGCAGAGGACGGGCGAGGCGTGAAAAGCTCTGGCGTAGCCAAGTGGTCTGCAAGCATGGCTTTTTGGCGACAATTGCATGCTGGCGTCGCCACGGCCCACCGACCGCCCATGCGGCTGTGCTTGCCTTGCCACCAGGGGCCACATGTCGTCACCCCTCCACCTCTTGCGTCGGAGCCCGGCCTGTTTCCCCCGACGTCCGGAACAAGTGTCTCGCCGCCGCAAGAGGCACGTGACTGTCACCACCATTGCCCTTGCCCATGTTCATGTTCATGTTCTGCCTGCCCTGCCCGCCCCGCCCCTCTGGCCCCTCCACGTACTTACGACATGCACATGCACATGCTACACCTGCTGTTGCGCCCGCGTCCCATAACCTCCCCGCCATACCCCGTCCCCGTGTTCCTGACACCCGCCCGCCCTCTCTGCCATATGCATCAGATTAGATAGCCACGAAGGCCCGGTGGGGCTGCGGCCAATGGCGGGTTAACACACTCTCTGCCACTGCCCTTTGTCCTGCTCACCGCAACCCCAAAACACAACCTCTCCCTCCCTCAATGGCACCGCAATCCCCAGCCCGGACCCTCAATGTCCTCATTGCCCTGACAGACCCCTCAGCCTTCCGCTTTGGCTGCTCCATTGTCGCCCGTCTGCACCGCCTTGACAATGTCTCTCTAAAGGTCATTGCCTGCAAAGAATTCCCAGCCGCTGCCCAGACAACTATTCCTCCGCAACTCGAGCCGCTATGGCACACGTACACGCCTGACGACACTGCGCCGCCCGGCTGGCAGCATGCCGATTACCTCGACACATGTGTTGCCGATTATTGCACCTGGGCGGACCTGCTGGTCCTTGCGCCACTCAATGCAGAGAACCTGGCGCGCATGCTCCATGGCTTCACAACCAGCCTGCATCTGCAGCTTCTGCGCAGCTGGAACGTGTCCAAGAAGATACTGCTCATACCCGCAATGTCAACACTGATGTGGGAGAATCCCATATCACGGAAGCAGATCAGCAAGATCCGACGCAAGTGGAATTGGATCCGCGTCTTGCCCCCCTTCCTGTGGTCGTTCGATCACTCCGGCCGCAAATACCAGCCGTGGATAGAAGGCCACAAAGCCTTTAACGAATCCATCCAGACTCAGATCGACCTCATGGCTGTAGGCAACCGCACTGTCGCCCTGCCCATTGCCCATCTACCAACACTGACGCCTACGAGGAGCAAAGGACCCCGTCTCCCACCTGAACTCTGGTCTATCGTCCTTGAATTCACAAAAGACTGGGAGCTAGCAACCACGCTTAATGTTCACACAAACTTGCCGATACCCAAAGAATGGCGTCAGGCCGCGAGCGACGAAGGACCAAAGACGCAAATGCAGAAACTCGAGTGGGCCCTGCTCACATATCCATACCCGGACATCAAGAAGATCTTTGACATGGAAAAGCCGACACGCATATCACGCCTCTGCATTGAACTCATCATGCGCTTTGCCATGGTGCCTGTGCTTGCCCATCTGGAAACGTGCCACAAGGATCTTTTCTGGGGAACCTTTGGTCACACATTCTTACCTCACAAGGCCTCGGTGTTTGGCAAGACGGAGATTTTGGACTATTGGAGAACGTCACCTGCCTTCTTGACAAAGGAGTACTCTGACGAGGCCATTGACGATGCGAGCCGTGCCAACTCGGTCCAAGTCCTCGATTGGTGGTACCACTCTGGTCTTGCGCTTAAATACACCGAAGCGGCACTTGAGCAGGCAAGCTCTCAGGGCCATATCCATGTGCTCAAGTGGTGGAAGGAACACAGTCGTCACCGGACTGCCCCTTCCGTCCCGTCTAGCCCAATCGACGAAGACACCTCTACCAAATCGCATCGCGAGGACCTACCGCTCAAGGTCGGAAAATCCATCACTTACGCAACACAGTCTGGCTGTCTACCGGCAATCATCTTTTGGGTCGACTCAGGTATTCCCTTCTCTCACGAGGATACGATTGCGAAGGTTGCCTCAACCCACGGCCATACTCACATTCTAGACTACTGGCGCAAACTCCGCGGCGAGAAAATTCTTTTTGACAACCAGGTTCTTGTGGGGCCTACCAAGATGGGCCACGCCCACGTACTCGAGTGGTGGAAACGCAGTGGTTTGAAAGTCGAGTACAAGACGTGTGACATAGAAGAGGCTCTGGAAGACGGGGTCGAGGGAGCCAAGGGCGAGGCCGTGAGGAGATGGTGGGCACTGAACGGGCTGAATCTCGGTGTTGGGACGAGCGAGTGGATGAGAGTCAAGGTATTGGGCTCGTGACGATGGCGTAGCACAATAAATGAAATTGATCGCATGACATTTTTCTTTACTTCTTGCATGTGTGTATATGCAGTATGCATGCGATCTGTTCAAACGGGCGGAAACGGCTACTCAAAGTGAATCGACTGCCCTGCCCCGCCCGTGACCATCCGATAGGCGTCCCCACGGCAAAGGCGCAACAGGGCCTTACCCCTTCTGGCCAGCCTATCAGGAGCGGATGTCGGCGAGCTAGGTATCCGATAGCCAATCGGGGGTTTGGAATTTGTCGTCTTGCCTTTGTCGTAGATTCCTACCTAGAGCCGAGTCCTAAAGCCGCTACGAGAATCGGCAACTTTCTGTACACCGTATCTACTTTTCAACATCTCCCCTCCACCACCCGCTTCTGCACCCGCATACCACGTTTCGCTCTCGTACCACAGCTGCCAAAGTAGATTCAGCAATCTCCACCACACCCCCGTACACACTCGCAGATTCTCCATTTCTACAATGGCGGACAAGGTATTCACCTACTCCGATGTTTCCGAACACAACACCAAGAAGGACCTGTACATTGTCGTACACGACAAGGTCTACAACGCTTCGAGCTTTGTAGATGAACACCCGTACGTTGCTTCCGTTGGACACTGCAAATTGCGTTGCGGGTGTCTTTGGTGGTGGTTATTGCAAAAGAACCCCACCTTGGACCTCGGTTGTTGCTTGCTGCTCTTCATCCCCAAACTTCAGACAACAAACAGTTGCTGACATTTTGATATGCAGGGGCGGTGAAGAGGTTTTGCTCGATGTTGGAGGTCAGGACTCTACAGAGGCATTCGAGGACGTCGGCCACTCTGACGAGGCTCGCGAGATTCTCGAGGGTCTGTACGTTGGAAAGCTGGACCGCAAGGTACGACTTGATTTTCTCCCCTCTCCTCCCCTCTTTTTCTCTTAATTCCCGAGAATGGCAACGCATAGCTGGATGTTTCAAATCCCCAGGCAAACAGAAATTCTGCCAAGCATCTGGAGTTTCGGTCCCCGGGTTGCGGAAAGGTGACATCCGCAACTCCCGGTGGAGGTGCTCATGCGGGAATATCTCGGAGCATTTCTCAAAGAGACATCCAGGATGAGCTACTAGACGGCAACGATGAAGCATGGCTGACACATCGAATAGGAGGGCGACCCAAAGCCCAAGAGCTACCCAGCGGTTGGTGCTACTGCTACTACTACCGATGGTGCCTCGACTGGTGTCGGCCTTTACGCCATTATTCTCCTCGGTGGAGCCCTTGCCTTTGCCGCCTACACTTTCATGAACAAGCAGTCGGCTGAGTAGAAAATGATGCTCAGATAGCAGCTACGCAAGAGGTGAGGTAAATGAGTACACAAAGGAAAGCAAGGGACCGTGAAGGCGATTACGTGTCCTTAAAGCGAAGTGAGGGGTGGTAGGGAAGAGGACGTTCAACGTCTCGGTGGGATTGTAGAAGTATAGAGTGGTTGAGGGTGTTTTTTCCAACACATACATGCACATGGTCCGAGAAGACTGGACTGGCTTAGGATATCTTTTGTGCCTGGGACGCAGGCTTCTGACTTGGAATACATTGATTATATTTTGACTACGTTTTAACTTGGATATGTTGATTCATTTTTTGTGTCCTAACTTGGGCTACACTGATTCATCCCACCATTTCCGATCCGTAATCTTCAATAACTTTTATTTTACCAGTGATCCATGCGCCCAAATCCAATCACTCGAAGCGAAATCATTTCATTCCCCCCCCCCCCCCTCCCCATTTCGAATTTCCAATCTTCCTCAATCGTTAACGAAAAAAAGGGTATCATTACTTTCACATCCTCATCATCTACATATTTCTAAAAACATTACCACTAGCATTCCTCCTCTGCCCCTCTTTCCTTCGATCATGCCGTTGACCCCCCTCCTCACCCTCATGACTCTGTTTCTTCTTCTGCCTGCGCTCAGGCGCAAATGTGATTTCGCGCTCGCCCACCACCGTTGTATTTGATCGGGACGAGGAAGAGGCAGCATGTTTCGAGAGCTTGAGTTTGGAGACGCGAGAGCCGAAGGTCTTGTCTTTGGCTGAAGCGGAGGAGCGGTGATTGTTGGAACTATGGGAAGATGAGACGTGCATTTCAGGGCCGCGCTGGGAACGGTGGCCGGATTTTTTGTATGTGCTAGATGAGATGCGGGAGGTGTCTTGTTGTTGCTGTTGGGATTTCTTTGGTCTTCGGACTTGGTCTGCCTCGGGATCGTCATCACCATCGGACTCCTCGTCCGAAGATCCTTTCCTGGACTCCAGCTCCTCTTGCTCGGCGGCAGTGAGGCCCTTGGGGATCTTGGTGCTGGGGTTGAGTTGCTGGAACTCGCGCGTCTGCTCGTCGATTTCGAATTCGGGGTCTTCGAACATCTTTGCGAAACGTGGGTCGTTGAGGACACCACCGGCAGCGGGTTGGGCACTGTCTTCTTGGACGGCGGGCACGGCCTGGACCATATCGTCGTCGCCGCCGTTCTTGAGTACGCGCTTGGCGCGCCTGCGTTCTTGCTCTTCCTGCTTCTCGAGCATCTTCTCGGCAAGCTTGCGGTTGACCTTGACAGCCACCTTTTTGCTGCCGCGAATTCTGCTTTCGCGCTCCTTGTTGATCTTTTCGGCGATGCTTTTGGCACGCTGTTCTTGCCAGAGATCTGGGTTCGAGATGAGTCGTGCTTCTTCGTACAGCTTCTGGGCGACGAAGAAACCGTGCATGTACGGTCGTAGGAGACTGGTGGTTCCGACGAGGTGATCGAGGGACAGTTGTTTCAGCTGGTTCATGGTCAAGAACTTGAAGTTGTCATACACGTCTCCCACAGCGCCCTTGCCGAAGGCGTTGGGGTCGTTGGGGTCTTCGGCCATTTCTTCCACGATATTGTCGAGGAAATGACACCATCTTGGCGCTGGGCCTAGTTGCGGGATGAAGAAGGAGTGTTGTTGCCTTCCCTCATTTGCAGTTAGCAACATACCAGTCTTGGGTACCCACTCGACGTGGTTCAAGTCGACAGACGGCTGTACAGAGGTCCATGGAGTGCCGTCCTTTGCGTCCCAAATCTTGATAACGCGCTGGTCGGCAGTGAGTATCTTTGGCTCTGGCGTCTGTGCACCATCGAGGTATATGATGTTCTTTATGGCGAAGCCATATCCTTGGTCCTTTCTCAGCAGCGGCTTAGGAGATCGCAGGTCGTAGAGGTGTGTTATGCCGTTGGAATCTCCGGCGGCCATTTCCAGGCCATTCGGGGAAAAGGCAAGGGACGTCATCTCTGAGCGGCCCTCGAATGCGTCCTTGGGAGATGACAAGATACCGACTCGAGTGCGGGTGCGCGAATCAAAGTACTCGACAGTGCCCAGTGAGGTGCCCAATGCCAGTAGGCCGTGCGTCTGTTCTGCAATAGCGCCCGTGTTGACGGCACCAGCGTCGATGCCGCCCTGTAGTCCACCCGCAACTAGGTCGTCGCTGCCGCCCACATCAACCTCGTAACTGCGCATAAAGCGGCCGACCTCGAGGTTCAGCCTGAAGCACTCACCCATTCCCTCGGCATTAACGCCAACAGATGGTACCAGACACTCAGCGGATCGGCGGTCGTATATGAGGTCGCGGCCATAGCGAGGTATGCGGCTAGCGTAGTGGAGGCCTCCGCCAGTATGGAACTCGATGCACCGATCTTGCTGCAGATGGACGCTCTTAGTCGCATCGGATGAGAGCAGGTGGAAGGTTTGGTTCTAACAGGAGGTCAGCATTTGGTGAAGTACAATTTGAATACATGGTATGCGTACAAGAGTATTGGTATGGCGCGCAAAGGACAGAGACAGGTGGGGAAGGTAGTGAACGTGTATCTGGGGCTTGTATGTGCCGGTGCTCATGACCCAGTCGCCATCCTCGCTGACACGCACACACTGGCTTGCCTCTTCAAATTCAAAATCCTGCAGCAAATCCACACGATTGGCGAATTCGGGGTCGTTTTTCAGACTGCGTTTGCGCTTGCGAATCAGCCATTCGGGCAGGGGACGGGCCTCGCTGCCGCTGATAGTGTATACGGGCACGTTTCCGGCGGAGATTTTCATGGTGGCGCGACGGAGCCGTAGAAAAAGATAAGGTCGCACCGCAAGAGCAGCAGACGGAGAAGAAGAAGATGATGAAGTTGGCGTGGGCAAAAAAAGAGCGGGTCCAGCCCACGGGCCAGGTCCGGGGCTTCGCGCTCCCGCAGCTGTGGACGGCGGGCTATAGATATGGACATGGCTCCAAGGACAACGCGCCGCTTGCCGAGCCGCCTTCGCTCCAAGCTGCTCCCCCGACTCCACCACCCCCAGCATAACTACATACATCTGGACATAGATATAAATCCTGCTTACCGTATCCGACGTCGCATCGCGGCATACGGCGTCGAATCCACGCCAGTGTCTGAGACCCTTCACCTCCCCTCCCCAGACGGGCCTATAGCGCATCACCTAATCATCGCCCGTTGCTCGTCACCTGTCGCCCATCCCCCACCGTCGCCCGGGACCCCCAGCTGTGCCCGCACATTCCATCACCGTCGGGGCCGGCCAGCAGCAGCGGTCGCCATGCTCCATCCGCTACACCAGACGCCCCAACCAGACCATGCCGGCTTGAGAGACGCCATCTCCCCTTACACGCCCTCTCTGTTGCTGTAATCGTTGCAGTCGCACGCGACGCGTCGAGCGACCCGCAGCGCAGTTGATGGAAAAGGTGTACAGCGCCGTCCTCGGAGTGAAGATACGTCGCGAATACCACCTGAATGTTCCGTAGAGGGCAGCCGTCTCTCTAATGGAATTTCTCAAGACGTGCACTACCAATGCGCAAGCGATAGGAGACTTTGAAGCCATTGCCTACCAAGCCATCTCCGTCACCCGCACCACCGATAATACCACTACCTCCACCACTTCACCACAATCCTCCAAACAACCACCCCCATCCTGGAGCCCCTCCGAAGACACACGCGCTGTCGAGGCTGAATTGCGCCATGCTCTCCACCTGGTTGCGCACGACGCCACGCGCCCCTGGCTCTGGCTGTTTAAGCCGACCACGGTTGACAAGATAGGCCAAGCCAGTCCCCAGCTGCCAGAACTCGACGGCTACCGCTTGCAACGTCCGTTTTCTTTCCCCGATAACCCTCGTACACATCCCACTACAACACTGACACTTTCTAGGCGAACACACGGGCGCTATCAAGGCCATCGATCTAGTCCGTCCGCCCATGCGCCCAGGCGTTCCGCACCCACCCGCTACCTCGAATCACCCACCCTCAACAAACGCACCTCAACGAGGCTTACAAAGCGGCAATAATCTAAGACCTGCACAGGGAAGCACGCAGCCGCAACCGTCTGCTGACCCACCCCCACCACCTGATTGCTTCACCTTGTATGAACTCTTCACATCGTCTGTCGTTGCATTGATCTCGTTCCATGTTGTCAAAGACTGCCAAGTGGTGGCTTTGAATTATCGCACATTCGTATCCAAGGCTTCCAAGTGCATTGCCGACGCTCAAACCGAGGTTGACCCCCAACCAGAGGTGCATCGTCTTACCAGTATCAATGTTCACTGGGCTAGCTCAGGAACGCTTTTGCTATCAACCTTTACTGACCGCAAGAACACCATACGTTGCTTGAGCAGCGTCTCGACGCAAACCGAGGAGAGAAAGCTTGTTGGCACATGCATCCGTGTAGCACCTAATGGTGTACTTGCCACCATCATCAATTTTGAGGATCCCCTTGATTCCATCAACGAGGAAATTAGCATCCGTCACCGGAAACGTACAAAATTAACATCTCTAGAGCAAAACATTGAAAAATGGAAATCGAGCGTCAAGCGTTGGCTAGGCCGGAAAGGCTACGATTTGCCTGACTTAGACCAGAGAACCTTATGGGTCAGGATTCGCACCACGCTAACGTCAAGCCCCATTCTCTCGAGCCCGGCTTCAGTCGGTCCAGAACGGGATATTCTATGGCCACGAGCACTGTGTTTCTTCCACGTTATAAACGAACCGGATCCCACCATTACGGGAACAAACACCATCAGTGCGGCTGGAAACTCCAATATACTGAGATGGTTTGAGACACCAGAGTCCATGGGTTTCAAGGACCCACTTGATGTTGCGCAAGAGTGGTTTCTGGGAAAGCCGGACCGCGACAAGATTGTTGAAACACGAAAAAAGGCCAAGAAGGCCGAAGAAGACGCTGCCCGTCGTAAAGATGAACACCCTGGCCTTCATCCATCATCGCCGCTCAACGCTCGTGGCGGAACCTATGGCGATTTACAAGCAGTAAGCGGTGTGTACCCCACCCCGCCAGATGGAATAGCCCCTGGCACTGGGGTATCCTATAGCGACACGCCGACCGTATCTGGCACAGCTTCCAATGTTGTTTTGGTACCTGGAGGAAGCAATCCTGCCATCAACCTCTCTGCTCCACCGGGCAGTACCAAGACGGAAGACCAACAAATGATTGATACATCTCCAGCTATTCCTTCTGCAGCCGATAACTTCAACACATCTAGCGGTAACGATGACCTTTTTGAGGACATGGAGGAAGACGGCTACACTGGTGACCGTATCAACGATACAGATTTCGACTTTTTTGATGGCCCGGATAATGACGACGTTGACATGCTAGATGCGCCTGCTCTACCTAATGGTAATGCACCACCCACTCATGCCACACAAAACCCGCATGCCAAAGCCGCTACTGAGCCGCAGGCTCAAGATGACATGTCGGATCCTTTTGCAGCTCTTGAAAACGCGCTTGCTACAGCTTCTGAGCCTACGATGAGTCAAGACCATACCAAAGGCAAAGAACCGGCGCATATGCCAGCACCTAAGATTGAAATTTCTGACAACTCAGGAAACAACAAGTCATCGCCAGTGCGCAGGAACGTTTCATTCTCCAGGGCACCCACGCCGCCTCTCAGTCCCAGCAAGATCCTTAAAGCGCTAGAGCCGTCTCCCCCTCGTAAATCAACATCACGCACTCGATCAGAACGAGGTTCCGAGAGTCACCCCGATGTACACTTCACCCCGGTTGTGTTTAATCGTAAGATGAGCTTATCTGATGCAAAGTATCAGGGCGGACGGTTTAGTGCACATCGCCCCACGACTCCGACTGGCCAAGTTCAGCTCAGTCCCAGCCCAGCTAGAAACACTACCGCTACACAACCGAAGAGCTTGAGAGAATTTCCCTTGCTTTCGAAGCTGCGGCTCGCCGCCGGAATTGCATCTGCGAACCGAATCCCCGAGATAGCGTCTCTGGCCCACGCGGTCAGTGACGATTCAGATTCTTCGAGTGAGGTGTCGGATGCATCTGCCAACGATTCTGGAGATGAAGAGGTAGAGGTGACGCCTGCTGCTATCATGAATAGCCTTACTATGCCCGCCAAGAGGAAGTTGCAAAGTGAGGGCAACGCGACCCCACTGTCTGTGACCTCATTTGCAGAATCCCTAGGAGGTGACTGGCTAGATTTGTATGGCTTGCACCTAGACGAAGCCAATCTCAGCAGTTTCGAACCAAGTCTTTGGGACTGGTCTCTGGTCAACGTTCCTTCTCCAGCCGAGCGGCCTGTAGCTGGGGCACGATACAGTCTGCCTGCTTTACTACCGGGCCCTGCACAGATGCCCGACACCCCTACTTCTCAGCCCGATCCCGCGTATGAGGTACTGGATGAGAAGCCGCTGAGTGCAAAGGATAGCATCTCCATCACACAAATCGTGACTGACCAGCTTGTCTCTACAACACTCGATATGCTCAGCGAGGACCCACCCGTCAGGAGTGAATTCAACAACGACACTGTGACCGAAACGCCTTGGTATAACGTTATCAAAAACCTCTTTCCAACGGCTACGGATTGCGATCTGCCTACATTGGCTGGTGTCAACGAAGTATTCCAGGACTATGCCGCTCTGGCCAAAGCACAGCAAAGGCCTCCTGCACGAAAATCAGATAGCCTAGCAGTCACAGGGAGTCACATGTATCAAATCCAGGCGCCATTCCTGAGAGTGCGCCGTGCAGAGACGCACTGGGATCTACTGCCGCCTGCGGTGGCATTTTGGGAGACTCTAGGGCTCTCCCCCATCAGCCACTCAAAGAACATTGTCACGTTCTGTGTATATCCCCACAGCGATGCAATCAGACCGTGTTTAGAAAGTTTTCTACTTAATCTTCAACTTGCCTATGATGGCTGTAAACTTGGTAATCACAGTCGGGTGGAGACGGCGGTAGAGTATGAAGGCGGTCTTGTACCCATCAGGGCAACCTCGACCATTACACCACGAGAAACATTCAAACTTCTCAAAGATGCGTGCATCCAGCTTGGTAAACTTCTCGCTCTTCAGTACGGCCAGATACGAGAGCAGCAGGATTCCAAGGTCGATGCCTTTGTCATTTACATGATTGATCCTTTTGGGGGGTCATCAGCAGTTTGGGAGCTGTGTTCGGCCTTTTGGGCGCTTTTCCAGGCATACACGCAAGGTCATCCAGGACGTCCAGATCAGCCACAGAAGCCAGATGTTGTGCTACAGATCATCCCTATGAAGTACGTCGCTTCATTTGATGCACCCGTTATCCTTGATCCATCTACGTACATGGGTCTTGCACGAGAGGTCTACGATCGATGCCCTCCCAGCGCGCCAAGTGGTGACAAGACATCTCTCAGTATATACAAAGCACCTGCGTTCCATCTAGAAGAGACACTACCGCGTAATATCCCTTTCAAGCTTATATCTGAGCCAGCCCAGGACTTGCTGCGGGAGAATACGTACATGCATCTCGGCTATGCCATTAGTCTCGATGGTGCGTGGGTTACTGCTGCATGGACTGACAGCTGTGGCAAGTCTCAAGCAGTCGTCTCGTACTACCTGGGGACAAGAATGTTTAGAGAGATTGCAAAGGAGATATGGCAAACCACTATCGAGATACTACAATCTCGAAGAGTCAACTGGCGTGTTTGCATCGCCAAATCTGGTGTGCTTGAAAGGGAAGAGCTCGAGACATGGGTCTTTCTCATCTCATGTCCCACACAGATTAATGTCTTTGTCACATTGCTCACAGCAGTTGATACGGATCCGCCATACCAATTCACGCCTACGGTGCCTAATCCGAGCCCAGCAACTAGCGCTGGAGCTACCACTCCAGGTTCTACACCCCAAGCTGGTGTGTCGCCTTCAGATCCAGGACCGGGTCTTACACCCGCCGCCACACCTGTCGCCGACCCCACGGCTACAGATCCAGCTGCCGATCCCGAGGCACGTCTCATAGATGTAACTGACGACACTTGGGGCATAATTCTTGCCCATCGTTTGCACAACTCGCACACAACGACGCAGTTCAGCCCAGCCCTCATATCCGGCCTACTCGTCAAACGCGGCGAAACATTACAAACATCCAACAGCATCGCGCACCCTATTCCAGACCCAGAGCAAGGACCCATTGTCATAGCTGTAAATTTCCTCTGGATCGGCGCTGTAGGCTCATCTCGTAATGCCACTACCAACTTGCCCTTTCCCTCAAGTACATCGTCTTCTGCAAATGCATCGGCATCCTCCTCAATATCGTCCTCGGACCTGCCCAGTCCTGGCGGTTCCAATCTCCCGAATCCATATGCCAGCAATCCTGGTACGCCACAGAGTCCTGGACCGGGTCAGGAGGGTCAGAGAATCACAACAAGTCTTATGTGGACGCCTACACCGCAGACGAGAACGACAGCCGAAGGACTGCTGAAAGAAGTCCTCGGACAGTTTAGGGCATTGGGCTTGTTGGCTAAGTTGAGAGGAATGAGGGGTACAAGAAATGGGACTATCCCCTGGCATATTGCTGCTGCTAAGAGGGGAGTTGAGGGGTTAAGTAAGATTAGCAGTGGTGCTGGAACTATAGTGTGATCAAAGTGTTTTAAGGAGGGAATGGGTGAGTATTATTTTGGTGTTTTTTTGGCGTTGGATAACATGCAAGGGGGGATATACCAATGTATCTTTATCATTAATCATTTATCATTGCTGTACTCTGTTTTTTTGGACTTATTCGCTCGTGTATAGAAATGTCAATCTGATCGAATTGAATGACCATACCCTTCATATACAAAAACATTTCTTATCTTATCCAACCACCACAATTTCTTCCTTTTTCACCCTTCAATCCCCAAATGATCAACTCTCTTCCCCTTGACTTCCCTCTCCTCGGCATTCGCAGCCGCGTACGCGCTCCCTTCGGCCCTAGCAATACCACTTGCTTCACCTATACCGCACACACGCATACATTAGTCAACATATACTTCACCTTATCTTACCCAATTACAAGAGTGAAAAAAAGAAAACGAAACAAAAAAAGAAGGGCAAGGAATAAGGTAAGGAAAGGAAGAGTTAAGTACCTCTATCCCACCTTTCCTCCTCCATAACACTGCCTCGCTTTCCATCCTGCACCGTACTCTTTTTTGACTTGGAACTGAATGCGCCGGAGAGAGCGGCGAAGAGATTGAGGTTTAGACCGGCCTTTTTCTTCACGTTAGATTGCCTGCTTTCTCTTTCTGTCGTCGTTCTTTTTTGTGGATGACTCAGCGGCATTTTGGCCGAGGTACTGTTGGGTCAAAGGGGAAAGACTCACGGATGCATTCGCGCTCGCAGTCCTCTTGTGGACTTGAGTTGCGCTGTCTTGGTGTCGCTGCTGGACTTGGTTTTGATTGCTTTGTTTAGAGAGGGCTTGGGTCATTATGCCTGATTCTTATCTTTTTAGGGGGGGAAGACGGTAATATGTTGTTGGATTTATGAGATTTAAAGAACTAGTTTGTCTTGTGTTACAATAAAGTACGCTAGGTAGGTAAGTTGCTTTGTATACTGCTCTGGTGGTTGATGGTGGTGAGACGGCGAAGAGCATGACGTCACGCATCGCAAGGGTGTACCAGCAGGTTTCGATGCGTGAACGCGTCAAAGGTCTGGAGTAAGCTGCAAGGATGGCTATGTGGGGAGCCTCACTACATGGAAAGATGGGCAGATGGATACTTGTAAGGCATATGGGTTTTGTGTTAGTTCAGTATGATTAGTTCACTAGTACCTCTACGATATTGTCCCAAAACCCTAAGTCATATACATTCTCCACTGCAGCTAGATTCCACACGCGCTCAAAGCTATCTTCTTTAGCCACAGATTTGATGCGACTAGGTAGCAATTTTGGCGCTTGCCCGGTTCGTGTTCGAATGAGAATATGCCTGCTCTCTAGAGGCCAGGTGGTAGGCGGTTCCTCGTCATCTGTTGGACTACGGTATTGCTGCATTGTGTCCTCGCGCCGGTGACCGAGAAAGACGACACCCTCTGCCATTTCGTCACGCCAATCTGCCCATTTTGAACTCTCGTTTGTTGTCATGCCCGCCCAGATGAGGTAGATGTGGTAGGTGAGGAGACCCAATGGAAGTGGCCATGTTAGAAGCGCGAGTAGGCCGACTCCGGATCCGCGAATACCACCAACATCCAGGTATATGCTCGTGTACATGAGGAAGTAATGCATCTTTCGGTCAAAGTACGCACGCCAGCTCTTAGAGTCCACGCCAATCTTGGGTTTGTATCTATACCAGCCCTCGTACTTTAGGTACTGCTTTAAGACCATCGGAGAAAGGGTATAGTAGGCCAGGTATGCTCCATAGGCGATAAGGATACTCGTTGACAGCAAGAGAGCCAAGAACCACTTGTAATTACCCCGGCCTAGGCAGTTGTTCACCCATATACAATGATGGTCCATTCTCGAAACGCATGTTTTGCATATACTGCAATGTTTGCTCCGTGCAGGCTTCAGGAACTTGCATGTCCGACACCCGGTGCCAGGGTAGTACAGCACCCTATCGTACGGATAGTGCCGCATCTGCTCGACATGGTTTGCTGCATTGATGTACGTCTGGCTGTTTCTCTTTGCACTCAGGTACAGAAAAAGGTACGGCTGTGGCAGCATGACAAACGCTAGGAGCTTGTGGTGCAGCTCAATGAGATCCCACACGGCGGGCAGAAACATGACGGCGCATGCAGTTATCAGGCCGAGAAAGAAGATGACGACGAGTGGATGCTTGTCGTACATAAGATAGTGGCCCATGCGGGAGCCACCGTCGGTGATGCGGCCATTTGTGAGAGCGAGGTCGACTCTTCGAAATGTCGAGGGGATATGAATAAGGAAGAGACGGTTGAGGAGGCCAATGGGTGTGTTTCTAGTCTTGTTAGAGACAGTCTTGTCACTCGCACACAGAGTAGGTACCTAAAAGCTGGCAGCCGTCCGAAAAAGGCTATGAAGGTAACGAGGGACACTGTAACAGTGAAGATGATGATTGTGCGAGCGACACTCATGATGGGGGAAGGCCAGATTGTAACGGACGTCGCATGACGGAGCAAAGAGGGGAGAAATTCTAAAATTATTGTCGCATTATCATTACGATGTGTTGTGGTCTACCAAGCCGTGTGTGTGCAAGGCATCGTGGGAATAGGCTGAAGGTACAACGCGGCTGCTGCCGACACCTGACCCCGCGTGAATCCTCCGTCACATGTGAGCGCGTCTCATCACAGCTCAACTAGTAACGCGTCGACTCACCACCACTTAGCGCAACAGTAACAACCCGACCATGGCGGCATCTGTTGTGTACAAAGATGTCAAAGAGGGATTCGACTTCGATTCCGGCGGAAACCTATTCGCAGGTAAAAAATTCTGGATCGCGCAGCGCGTGCCAACGCGCAACCACCTGCTGGATGAGATCAAGGCCAATGGCGGAGAGATTGTGCTGCTGGAGAAGAAGGCCGACTACCTGATTGCCGATCACTTCCGAAGAGATTGTCCACCGGGCTCGATTTCATACGAGTTTGTCACCAAGTCAATTAAGAATGGAGAACTGTGCGATCCCAAAGACCATCCAGCCGGTCCGCCGTTGGGCGAGGCGCGAGAACCGGGAGCCATCCACCAGCCTGCCAAGAGCACGAGGACGCCATTCACAGCAGAAGAAGACAGGTTACTCTACAAATGGGCACAAGACGCTGAGTCAAACGGGAGTCCTGTGAGCGGGAACGAGATATACAAACAGTTGGAGAAGAAGGTACGCGCGAGCAACAAGTCTGGCACGAGTACGTTTGCTAAACCAAGACAGTACCCACAACACACATGGCAATCATGGCGCGACCGCTATCTCAAGCAACTCCGAAACCGTCCTCCGTCTGCCTTCAGCTTGCCCGACAATGCTCCTCCGTCTCCCTCGTCCGACCAATCCAATAAACGTACGCCTCCAGCTTCATCGTCTTCCAAACCCACAAAAACACACACATCTAAACAGGCGCAGGAACCAACTGAGAAGAAACCTAGTGCCAAAAAAGATATCAACGCAAAAAATGACTATAGCGTAAATGAGCTGGAAGTACTGTTTACTGCGGATGATTGGCTAGAGCTCTACGCCTTTGCGGATTTAATCAACAGCCTAGAAATGAGCGACGAGTATGATCCGGCATGGGAAAAATGGGCAGAGGAGCAGGGCAATCAAACTGCTATGCAATGGCGGCAGTACTTTGAAAAGGTGGTTCGTCCACAATGGCTCATCGATCCAGTGTCAAAAAGGGAAAAGATCAAGAGACAAGTCGAGAAGCAGCATGATGAAGACAACCACAGTCAGAGTCAGCCAATCAGTCAACCGTTTCCTCAATTGATCAAACCAGAAGAAGAAGCTGCACAACCCACAGTTCCAGTAGAGGGCGATACGCCAGTACACACACCAGGTTTTAACGACGAACGCTTCGAAAAATTGATTAGTAACGAACATAACAACAAAGTCCCATCAGCCTACAAGTTCTTTGCCCGCGAGAAGAAGCAGGAAACTTTGAACGCACATCCTGGTAGGGGTTATGGTAAATGTCTATGGATCCGTTGTTGATGCAATCATCACTGACATACATATTAGCTGCACTACACATCGTCTTAATAAACCAGTGGTCCTCGCTCTCGACAGAAGAGAAAGCACCATATCTGGCTATGGATAAAAAAGCTACTGCGCACGCCTCGGAAGAGTCCGAAAACTCTACCAAAACAGCACAAGCGCCTAAGAGACCGCCATCTTCAAAAGCTCAACACGAGTCCCCCAAATTCCATGTTGAAAAACACAACCAGTTCATAAAACGATCACGAAAAGATGATGAGATAGAAGAGCAGGATGAAGAGATTGAGTCACCTCGACCTATCAAACGACGGAAAAGCGGAAGTGCAATGCCTACCAATAACAATACATTAGAGATGCCAACCGAAAAGACTGGCACCCAGCAGCAGCCACTGGAGATTTCATCCTCTGCAAACTCGCAGGACACAATTCAGTCAGAGCCCATCAAGGAGCAGGCTAGGCCAGATATATCCGACTCTGTAGAAGACGAAGAGGCTACCATGGTCGAGCTGGATAGCCAGAGTGCAGAAAAGGAGGTGGAGAGCATCAAGTCCGACGAGTTTCTAGATGTAGATCATATGCGCCAACTACCAGGTTACGAAACAGGTTCAGAAGATGATCTACGTTCAAACACGCCAACACCACGAGCCACGCGCCAGAGAGGGTCAAATTTCGATACTCAGGCGATTCTATCCTCACCCATCCAAGATGGGTTTCCGCGCTCATTCGGCCTTGCCCTAGAAGCGAATTACCAACAGGAGCTGTTGTTTTCGTCACCTCAGCTGCCAGAATCCGATGCGTCCACCACACAATCCATGGAAGAGTTTCGCCACTCCCTCCAGGGAGATGACGCTGGTGAAGCCACCTTCTCTCAATATCCACCCCAACCTCTCCGCTTGTCCTCTTCTCCTGCACTTTCCACAACCTCTACTAGTTCAGGCGACCCTGATCCACCCCTCAACGCTGAAGAAATCGACGAATTCTATGACGAGCAAAATGCTCAAGGGTTTTCCAATGATTTCATCAATGCAGCGCTCAAGCGTACGGGCTTACGTCCCGAGCTTGCTGTCAAAGTGCTCGATGCGTGGAAGCAGAGTAAGCCTCTTCCCAACGAAAGGGGTATATGGAGCAAAGAGAACGATACGGCTGTAGAGAGCGGAGACGGTTATGAGTTAGCTAAGCTGGCAAGAAAGCATACAGTCGACGGCTGGGGTGGGGTTACAGAGCGTCTAGTATTTTTGGAGGGATATCGAAATCGATGAAGAGTGGATTTCACAGCAGGATTGTAATTCTCTGAGTAGTGCATTTCTTCACTTCATCTTGGAAGCTGCGGTGCATGAGCACCTTTCTATACATGCTTTCTGTGTTTCAGCTGCAGACACAAGCGTCTACATACATGACTGGATAATCATGTGACTTGGCGAAAGCGCTAGTGCTGCACTAAATTATAGACGCGTCCCCCGCATCCGCGTCACCTTTTCGTACGGATCAAAGCGTTTTCTGTTTATTATTCTGAACAATTCCATATGTTATCTCATAACAGACAATCGACGGTCCGACGAACTGCCAGCCGCCATTCCGGAGTGTCTACCCCAAGCCGCAATGTTGCTGCAGACACGCTCCCACCGTACAAGAAGCCGTCCTACCCTCTTGATACCGAGGCGACCCGCGCCTTGCGCGAACTGCAGGGCCGCAGTTTAAACGATGTCAAAAGACACAGCAAGCAGGCTGCTGGCGCCATCACTGCCAGTGCTGAGAATCTCAACGATACTCTGCGCGATTATGCCGAATACATAGCGCGACGGAAGAAGAAGTGGGATGCGGGCAAAAACCTGGAGGATAGAGACGTGGAAGAGCGCGACATGGAGGAATTGAAACTGAAGGTTGAAGAAGCCACTGCGAAGCTAGAAGAAAGCATGCGTGCAGTCATCGACTCCGGTGTTGCGGCGCAGAGAATTGATGATACGCTTGACTGGCTTAGAACCCATGCACCTATAACGTTAGAAGAAGAATACCGCACCCAGATGACGCAGCGAGAAACACAGCGACAATCACAAATCCAAACAGGCACTCAGCGGCGTACCCGAAACATCGATGGAGATGGAGACACTGAGATGGATGAAGGCCCTACGCCCGGCCCGACCCCTATTGATGGATCTCGGATAGCTCTCACCGGTGCAAGCGAATTGTTTGTCTCGCGTGTGCAACACGAAAAAGATACCTATACATCACTTTCCCTCACAACACGCTATGCCCGCAATAACGAATACCGCGACTTCAAGCGAATAGTGCATGATGCAAAGTACGGGGACAATGGTCCTGTCTTGGGCCACGAAGACACTTGGTTCACCGAGACTGGATCACTAGCGCCAGGCATCACCGACAGCACACAGCGCGGTGATTTCGACGACGATGATGACATTGTCGTAGACCGAGCTACTATCAGCACGCGATGTCCAATCACGTACCAGCAGTTCAAAGAGCCTTACTCAAGCAACAAGTGTCCGCATACTTTTGAAAAGAATGCAATTCTCGAGATGATTCGGCGAGGTCCTCACAGAATTGGGCAACAAAAAGCAGTTGACTGTCCGGTCACCGGATGTAACCAGGTAAGCATGGCTTCTTCCGTTTCGTTTGATTATTGAGTGCCACCTGGGTGACTGTTTATGCTGAAAATTGTGGCCAGATGCTCACGGAGACCGATGTGCATTCGAACAAAGTCCTCATCCGCAAGATCAGGCGCATGCAGGAAGCTGAGCTTGCAGAAGCCGAAGAAAGTTCCGAAGATGAGATGCAAGCGCCTAGTTCGGACAAGCAATCTCAGCCAGTCCCGTCAGGTAGTGCCGGAGACCGAGGTAATGCTAGCCACGGAGAACTGTCAGCTTGAGGCTCAGACGGGAGGACGCACTGATACCCGCAGATCTATGATGGATAATCCGTAAAATGCATGAGGCGTTGAGATTGTGAAGTTGCTGCCCAAGTCCAGCGCCATACTACTTGCCGATAAATGTCAAGTCTTTTTCTCGTACAGCGATATCATGCCAATAAAGTTGTCGCAAACCTTCGCGAAGATGTTACTTCTTCAGACAACCCCATGTTGTTACATCCTCGGCTTATCCGACTGCTTTCCCGGATAAACAAAATGACTTTTCCTTTTGTTGACGGACTTGGGCTCGGAAAATCGTGCAGCTAGACATCAATGAAAGACCCACCGTGGTTTCGATCGGGAGCCAGTGAAATTTCGATGCTTATCGTCAGAAGCAAATGTCTACGGCCGCGGATACCTCTCGGGTACGTTAGAGCGCACATCCACAGCCGCGCAGGAATCACTTTTTGTTCGAACGCCTCACAAGCACGGAAAAGACCCTGCGTCTAACCAAAACCTGCGTGACCCTTTTGCTCCAAGCAGATGCGCAAAAGGCAGTATATCAATGAGTACTCGAGGCAGCCTAAAAGCACTGTGCATGCCATGCGCGGGTGGTAAGAACGATGCACGGTTGTCGTTCGCGATTGTCGAAAAGGCGATTAGGGTGCAGAAAAGCACGCTGAGGTCACATTGCCTACAACTAGGAGTAGGACCTGACATGAAGCTTATGTACAGTGATGTACTGCTACAGGTGATCATTGGCACGTGACAGCGCATGTTTACGACGGATGGGTTGGTCGAAGGTGGCTGCTGCGACAGACGTCATTGCTCGTGATTATGTACAGCATTAGCAGCGGTTCCGCACACGGGGCAACGGAGAGACATTGGAGGATGGCGTGCCTGAAGATCGGACTGAACCCTTTGACCCGGAGACAGGCATAGGTCCCCGAAAGCAACCATCAGAGAGTCGGACAAGAGGTTGGGTCCGACACGCGACACAAGCGCCTCCAGCTTTTGCTGCTCCGCCATGGCGTTGAAGCGTGTGAGGCAACCATGGCATCAGAGCACAGGTAACCCGTCAGGCTTGATTGGACGGTCAGCGATGGAAATGCGCATAACATCAGCTCTCCATATCAGTGGCTCGCTGGGTAGCATGGTGATGCGGGGAAAGGCCGTTCAACCCCTCAATTCATGGCACCAGTGGACTGACTTGTTGACAATATGTAGATAATCATACTATTTCTGACACCTTGACTTCTTCACTGAACATTTAGCCTTGTTTTTCTTCCTCCCATTCTCGGCTCTTACAGTTGCAACATTGTTGAAGCTCTGAAGCCAGCTGTCGAACGCACGTACGCCATAACACGCATCCACTACGAAGCCTGTCCGACCAACACCCCACTCGTCTCCTACTCGGACCGGGACATCCACCTCCGCACAGACTCCATAGCACGAGGTACGCCCCAACACCCTTCTTTCTTATTCACCGACATGTTGTGCCCCTACGTGACGGCGCGGGTATGATCGGAAAGAGGAGGGCCACTGCACACGGAGACGTTTTCCGTCATAAGCCCACTTTGAATGTTTACTGTGCGTCGGGCGCAAACTGTACATCCATGTCATAGCAGGCTAGCCTTGACAATGTCCACGGCCGCGGCGCATATCGTCTGGAACCTGTATCGCAACATGAGTCTCTTGCAGTGGCTTGGAGCCACAGGCGCGCGTCATGTCGTAGTTTCATCGTCGCTGGGCATATAGAGTTAAGATGGCGGTCTCCTTCGTCAACTTTTCCAACTTCAGTCCTCTCCTATATTGCTTTCCCCGTTTGATCATTCCAGCATAGCGCAGCGTTATACCCAACAGCACTATCCCTTTATATCATTACCCCATTCACACGAAAAATCCTTGGAATTAGGACTACGTGTTGTTGCTGACGCCTGCAATGTCAACTACAACAGCCACCACCCATACCTTTAAGATGCCTGCTGCCCGCGCCCTCGAAAACGCAAAGCAATCTTCAGAATCAGTCCTCAGCGACGCATCCTCCGCTATGTCCAAAGCAGCCGAGAACCCCAGGAAGGCGACTTCAGATTTTCTCCACACACCTTTTATGCGTGCAGCACTACCGTTTGTAAACGGAGGCATCGCAGGCATGACCGCTACGACAGTCATCCAGCCCGTCGACATGGTCAAAGTGCGTCTCCAACTCGCCGGCGAAGGTGTCAAAACCGGACCCAAGCCCACACCCATCAGCGTCCTCCGGAATATCGTTGCACAGGGCAAAGTGCTAGATCTCTACACGGGACTCAGCGCCGGCATCTTACGCCAAGCCGTGTACACCACCGCCCGGCTCGGCTTCTTCGATACCTTCATGAAGACACTAAGTGCACGGGCAAAAGAAAACGGCACTTCAATCGGCTTCAAGGAGCGCGCAGGCGCTGGTCTCGCCGCAGGCGGTCTCGCCGCCATCGTCGGCAACCCCGCGGACCTGGCCCTCATCCGCATGCAATCTGACGGCCTTAAACCTGCCGCCCAGCGCGCAAACTACACATCGGTCATTGACGCTCTTGTGCGAATAAGCAAGGCCGAAGGCGTAACCCGCCTCTGGGCCGGCAGCTACCCGACCGTCGTGCGCGCCATGGCGCTCAACTTTGGACAGCTTGCCTTCTTCTCCGAAGCAAAGCAACAGCTGCAACACACGAGTTTGTCGAGCCGCTCACAGACGCTGACGGCTAGCGCTATTGCAGGTTTCTTCGCTAGTTTCCTTTCCCTCCCCTTTGACTTCATGAAGACACGCCTTCAGAAGCAGACGCGTGCGCCGGATGGAACGCTCCCGTACAAGGGCATGTTTGACTGTTTTAAGAAGGTGGCCAAGGAAGAGGGGCTGCTGAGGTTCTATCGTGGCTTTGGAACGTATTATGTTCGCATTGCGCCGCATGCGTAAGTTTTTATTCTCCTTACTACCACCTTTTACTCTTAAATATCCGACTAACATAATGCCCATTAGTATGGTCACTCTCATCGTCGCTGATTACCTCGGTTTCATCACCAAATAAGATTCCTACACCTTTCTTTTTTCCCTTTCGTCCTCTCCATCGCCCCACGCCACGGGAGATTTATATCAGCTTTCTCTTCACGACTTCGAATATCCCACGGAGGGTCTTTCAGTCCACGTGTATACAGGAACCTATAATCGGTTCGTTTGGCGTTTTCCCATTTTTCCCCTTTGATCTCAGGGCCGTGGGGGAGAGAGGGAGACAGAAACAGGCTTGTTCGTCTCTCCAATCAGCGGGCGTTTTTTGTTGATTTCCGTCGTTCTTCCGGATTCATGGCCATGTTTTTTTCTCGTTGGGATTATGTATGTGCGTATGACACCCATTTTGTTCAATCAAAAACCCAATCTGGAATTATTGCTGTGTTGTGTGAAGCGCTTTGGGTTCTGTTTGTGGGGAATATCGCTAACCATGGCACATTCCTCCAACATGATTGAGGTATACAAATAGATAGACCAAGGAAAGCTTGTCATTCACACTCATTCAATACTTCATTCCTGCTAGGTATATCGCTATGAATCGCCTCCACCCATTGACAAACCCTCCTGATAAACCATCGTCATTGTCTGTGCAAAGCCACTTTCTCACCTCCTTCCACCACCAATATCTTGACCCAACCTATACCCGCTAATCTTCTCCCACTCAATCTTCTGCCTGGTAATCGGCAGCTGTCTCCTCAGCGACTTGAACGCGCCCTCACTCAAACTAGCAAACGCCTTATTCAAATCTTCCTGATACTTCTTCTCCTCAGCCGCAATCTTCCTCACGACCTCGGGTCCGCTGGCGCCGCTAGCATTAACGCTGACCTCCTTGGTGGTAAGCAGTCGCACGTTTCCGTCTTCGTAGTAGTGCACGTCGACTTTTATGCTGCCTGTGATGTTGCCCGAAGACGAGTCGTAGATGTATGAGCTGCGCCAGCGGCCGTTCCAGTAGTTTGTGGGCGAGTACTTGTTCGCGACGGTGATGATGGCGAAGTTGGAGGACGAAGGGATCGGGTACACGCCATGCGAGGACTTGGGGTAGTGTTCTGCGGCGTGTGTGCTCAGGGCTTTGTTAAGGCTCTTGCTAAGGTGGGGGGTTAGCATACTGCCATCTCTTTGAGTACTAGGGCCTGAAGATGCGAAGATAGACGTACAGAAGGTCGTCATTGGAAGTTTCCACAACATAGCTCTGCACGGCGCTTGCCTTGCCAGTGACATGGTCGAAATCAAACGAGCTCTGCGTGTCAATGTCGTAGTACCTGCCGTCGCCCAGCGAGTTGTACTGGCTGACTAGGACCTCAGTACTGCCGCCAGGGAGTTTGGTCGTAGAGAATTGCTCTTCATTGTACTTTTGGAATGCGGGAGAGAGCTCGTTCTGTACAGAATCGTCACCGAGGATTGACTTGATTGCTTTGGTGACATCCGCGAGCTATATTGCTGGTCAGTCGGCGCCGTAGCACGAACAATATGCAGTGCCAAAGGGAATTTACCTCACCCGGCGGTGCGCTGTCGATAAAAGAAGAGAGGGCTGCTGTTCGTGACATTTTTGCGGTTGTTTGGTGCAGCAATTGCTTGTTGCGTTGGCACAGTTGCGGGCGCACGTCGAGGGCGGAGGAGCCCAGCGGGGCGGGGTCCAGCGGGAGTGCAGGGGCCACCCCTCATTCCGCGTACACGCAGAACAGACACAGAACCCAGAATGCGACAGACGCTTGGTGATAGTATGAAGGATGATAAATGGGTATCTATTCAACAAATACCTATGCAGGAATGAACTAGTCGTGTACGTTCAATCCCTATTGCCCTCAACACCGTGCCAGAAATAAAACCCATACCTCGTACTTCCCGCAGTTGGTAAAACACATCATTTTGCGCACCTACTCGATGCTCATTTTCATCAACCCATCACTCGTGTCAGTCATGCCTTGTAGACCTATTCTCTTTGGTCCTAGTGTAGGCGTCATACTCATACTGCCTCCGCTATTTGAGCGCTCACCATACGAGTGCCCACTAATGGATGTTTCTCTGCTTGCTTTGGCGCTCGTTCCCCATAGGCTTCCATCCCGCTGAGCAGGCGACTGAGAAATGACGGGACTATTATGAACACTGACACCTGGCGAGACGGCACGGCGTTTGATTGATGCTTCATCAAAGTCGTCATCTCGCCGGCGTTTATTTGACTTCTTCAGCGCTTCAGCTGCCGTGGGGGGTTGCATTGGCCCGGGTGTGGACGCCCGAGATGCCCCACCGTTGGGGCCAATAATTGGCGAATCCATATTCATATCTTCGCTCATTGCTGATGATTCCGCTCGAGGGAAGGATGGCGGAGGAGTGTGAGCTGCACGCTGATTCCAGAAGCCATTGCTCACTGAACTTCGACCAGTGCTATGCAGACTACCAAATACACCAAACATTCCTTTAGCGTTGGAGTTATCGAGACTCATACTGCTTTCGTCACCTTCTTCCGGTACTTCTTCTAATGGTCCATCCAGTCCAGGAACGGCAGGTAGAAGGCTAGGCGAAGACTGGGCGGTGACCGAAGTCCTTTCCTGGTCTACATCACTTTCTCTTACTTGCCGTATAATTTCGGCTTCGCGGCGGAACTCGCTATCTACGGGTGCCGCCTCTTCGAATAACTCGGCTCTGATTCGTCCAAATTGTCTCGATTTCGGCTGGCCAAGTTAGCATGTGTAGTTCTAGTAGCAATATAAAAACAGAAAGGAACGTACAAGCAAGTTGCCTCTCCGTGTAACCGCCCGCCTCACCACTCCAGGAGTCTGAGGCAAACTGACAGCTTCATCGCCACTGTCGTTACCAGACGATATGTGAAGGTCGTTGGCAAAAAGTGATAGGCTCTCTCGCCGGGAGCCTGCCTTGCGTATTGCTGCTTCTCGGGCAAAGTACCCACCATCCTTACCATTCGGTGGTGACCCTGGGCCGGGACTGGCCATTGAACTATGCCCACTGGCTGAGCTCGAACTTTTCCTACTTCGGCCCTTGCGTAGCCTAGCGCGGTGCATGCTTGCAAAGTTAGGTTGTGCCCCGGGGGAGAAGAGGTTTGCCCAGAGCCCATTGTTGCCTGAGCCGAGACCTGGAAACAAGACATTGGTCTTAGCCTGTGGTGTCGTGATCATGGGATCGTCGTGATCATCAGGGTCTAACGGGTCTACTTCGTCTGAAGAACTGCTCGAGTCTTCAGATCCCATCATGTTAATGCTACCAACCGAGCTCGAAGGCGCCGTCCTATCCCCATGGCTCCATCCACTCCCGTGCATGCTCACGTTGGGCGATTCCATGAGCATCGAGTTGGAGCGAGGCTTCCGCGGTGGTATTTTGATGCTCTTCTGCGTGATGGTTGGCGAGGAGTCGGGGGACGACTGGTCAGGGAGCGTCGAGTGATGGAGATTGGTGCAGGCTCTCGAGAACTCGGCACCACGGGAGCGGCGGGGCAGGACTGACCCAGGCGAGGCATACGTGTTGCGCGCATCTAGTTGCGGTGAGAGAGGTACACGCGCAGCAAAGTGGGCGGGGCTAGGCATGTGCGACTCTCTTGGGGGCATCTGCAGAGAGAGGCCTCTGGAGAGGAAGTCTGGCCGGCGAGGGGTACTGGGGCTGGCATCGATGGTGTGGTCGTCCTTTGATATGCGTGCGGATTCATGGATTTTGGGCGATGGCTCGAGACGGGGTGTGCTGTCGGAGAGAGACCGTGCTTTGGGCGACTGCGTCTTTGGTGGTGTTGTCACTACCTGCGACGCCATTACGGCGCCTTCGCGGTCACCGGGTTCGCGTCTGCTAGTGATATCTGGCGTCGTCGAGGCCGTCAACATTGCAACCAGGGAAGAAGAAGAAGGGTTCTGCAGGGTGACTGGCGAAACTCATTATATTAACGACGCGCTGTGAACAAGAATGAACCTTGATGCAATTGACACGCCCGGCCCGCCTCGTTCGACGTCAATGTCACCAAAGTGGGGCGGCTACTAATCAAAGGCCTACTATCGTCACGTGCGAACCACAAGCAACCTCACCCTCTATTACCTCTATTAGTGCTTCATTCAGCACTCGACTACATACTATCTCTTTCGACACCTGGGGAAAAACTCTAATCGAGCATCTCGCCATGCCCGCATTCCCAAAAGAGTCATCACCGTGCTTAGATCGCTAACAGATCGTCTCACATGTGCCCGTTGCCCTAACCACACCCCTAAAAACTCACAATACCCTCCACCCACTCAATGTCTTCCCAAGTCGCCTCCCATATATTGTGGATAACCATGGTCCGCTCCTTGCCATTCCGTTTCATCGTACCAATGCATCGACACATTCGCCCTTGCTGCATCAATCGTCTGCTGTCATATTCGAACAGCGGCACCGCCTTCCATATGACTGCATCGTAAGCGCCCTTCACGTACGGAGGCTTGGCGTGGAAAAGGTCGCAAAAGGTAAAGTGCTGCTGTTTCTCAGTTCGCTCTGAAGTAAGCACCCTGGCATACAGCTCGATGATCATCTGTTGTCCTGACTTAGATGCCTGATGGCTCTGGTTGATTGCTTCACCGATCCTGAAACATGTTCTGAGTACTACGTTGGACGAAAGGCCTATAATAGGCGAGTGGTCGCGAGCTGGTTTCGGGAATGGAGGTCTGACAATCGGTGTCCGAGTATTTGCAGATCCCCCGTCGCCAGTGACAGCCAATAGATGGGTAGTTAGAGTGACTGGAGATATGAACTTCTTAAGAGTGTGCTGAGAGGTGTTGATAACAGGCGCTTCTTCAGGTGCATTTTCACTACAGTCATTACTAGCGTGCCTCTGTTCATTGTCTATAAGATAGGACTTTGCCGGTGAACTTGAAGCGTTATGAGGGACGTCGAAACACGTCTCATCAAAACCTGAAGCCAAAGTGAGTAGTTCATCGTCCGTGATATCGAACTCATAATCATCGCTGGTAGTAGTTATGTCGTCGTTGTTTCGACAAAGCACATTGCTGTCGTCAGTACCCGGACATATACTAATTACATCGTTCTCCCCTCGATCAGGCAGTGACAAACAGGAACTCTTAGTGTGTGGTACTTTCACCGCGTCTTGATTATTCATTCGCATGGTTTCTGAGTCAAGAGTGTTCATCGGGGTCACGTGCGAGACTTCAGGTTGAGCAAAGTATGGCTTGGGCAAAACCTGGTTGTCCATGATGGATGTACTGTCATTTGAGACATAGGTAGCTTGAGAATATTGAGTGCTGTATAGGGTAGGTGCCGGTGTCGATGCTGCAGGTCTGCCTGGAGGCTCTCTTGTGCGGGAGCTACGCTGTATAATCTTGTCATCAGCCCGTGATAGCTGCTTTCGCCCAGACTCAACTGATGAATTGTCTGGTTTTGCTGGCCGTGGTGCATATTTCTTGAGATGATCTGGCTCAATGGTGCTGCCTAAGCCGAGGTATCGAGCAACATTTGGATTGTGCCGTCGTCGCGGGCTGCTGATCGCCCTTGATGAGGTTGGGTTCGGCGAGACTGATGTGGCCGCCGATGATTCAGGCGTCAAGAGCTGTTCACGGTGTACCAGCCCATGGTTGATTGCTATGAAGCCAGAAGAAACCTGAGGCAGGTAAGAATACCTGCAGGCTTCATGTTAGTTTACAATAGTGAAAGACAAAAGGAGTTTGAAGTGATGAATGCACGCGTTTCGGGCTTCTCACGCATCGTCGATGTTCTTCTCTATCACCATCTCAGTCGTTTGTTTACTGCACAGATTATGTTCCGTCTCTGCAAATTTGGTTGCGAGTCAGATGATATGCACTAGATAGTGACAATTGGGGCCCAAGAGTTAGTTGGGGGGAGTAGTAGCGGGTGCGTGGGCTGTGACTTCCTTACTCAGCCCCCCACTGCGGGGTGACCTGCCTCCGGATCAAGGCAGCGATAGCGTTACTTGCATACCGCGTGTATGTACAACATCTTCCCTTCATACAACACGAGCTCTACAGTCCTCGGACAACTCTCTTTTCCGCACGTTTCGCCCGCACGTGTTCTCCCCAGTCCAGGTGCTGTTCTATTCTTATCTGTAACACCAGATCCCTACCCCCAAATCAGTTTCCAAACTTCTTCCAAACCGTGGTGAGGAAACCGATTCACCTATCTGTGCAGATCTGCAGCACTTCGTAACAACAGAACGAATATCCCATTCACGACCATTTTGCTTTTTCGTACCCAAATATAGCAGCTGTTCACCCCAAGGCCATCGCAAATGCCGGTAAGCTACATTCACATTCTGTCGCATACAAAACCACTTGAACCCCAAGATTGCCCCCTTCCATCAGTATACCTCTTCCCATTTCCTGCGCCGCTTGTCTCAAATCCTCCTCCGCTCAGCCATGGCCCCCAAAGTTCAGCGCATCGATGTTGAGCCGCTTGTTGCTGGCCAGTCGCCGGGCCGTCCTTCTGTCACCTATCGCTACTATTCATGTGACCCCCAGGCCCTTTCTTCCCCAAAGCAGAGTTTACCTAAGTCAGGCAAATTCAACGTTCTCTCTACTATCAAGGGCCTACACTATCACAAAGAGCCACAAGCATATGCAGAACTACCCATATCTGAAAACCCCTGTCCTTTATGTTTCTTTGAACACTGTCACAAGTCACTAAAGTCCTGGTTCCGGCAATAGAAGCACGTGTTTTCGGCCGTAACGGTCCAGATTGACCGACTGACGAGCGAGCAATACGAAGAAAATGTAAGTCCCACGAACTACCTACATCCTCGGTGCTAAGTGGCTTAGGATATTGGTGGAGTTGTCGACCTCATTGAGGTTATCCGAATCCAAGCATCTGGACCAACAGAAGCAGCTCGAGCTTTGCGCAAGAAGCTGTGAGTTAAGACTTGGCCTGGCTAATACTAGGTTCTAACACCACTACAGAAAATATGGCAATGCACATCGCCAAATACGTGCTCTTGTCATACTCGATGCATTGATCCAGAATGCGGGTACAAGATTCCAAAAAACGTTTGCAGATGAGCCCCTCTTGGAGCGACTTCGTATCTTGGCCAGAGATGATACAGTAGATGCCGATGTAAGACAGAAAGCCAATGTCCTGTTTCGTGGATGGGCAGCGGAGTACAAAGGAAAACCTGGCCTCGAAAGAATAGCGGCGCTGCACAAGGAGCTACCTCGAACTAAACGCCCGCAGCCACAACAGTCTCGTATAGTGCGGCAGCAAGACGCTGAAGCGGCTCGCGAACGTGAGGAGCATTCACAATCTCCTCCTAGAAATAGGTGGTCCGAACCGTCTCATAGTTCGTCTTCTAAGACGAGTGCTCCTGTTGCACCTGGCCCCAGTACCTCTACGAGTTCTTCATTGTTCAGGAGGGACAAGAAAGACAAGAAAACCAAGCGACAGCCGTTCAATCTTGAAAGAGAGAAGGGACAGATGCTTGAGACCATCGCATCTGCAAACGTTGCCAGCACGAATCTATTGAATGGGTTGCAACTTATCAATCGTGAGCAACAGCGAGTCAGCGAAAATGCAGAAGTCATGCGTCGCTTCGAGACGTGCAAACAACTCCGTCGTCAAATCCTGCGCTATATTCACCTCGTTGAGTCGGAGCAATACATTGGCGGTCTGCTCAATGCCAATGATGAGCTGGTCAAGGGACTAATGGCATTTGAAATCATGGACAAGAGCATTGATGATGACAGCGACAGCGACAATGAGGCAGGCAATATTTCCGCTGCTGAAGCGGCCATGGCCAATGTGGACATAAATGAAGCTCCTCCACCAAAGCCACCGCGACCCACGAGCATCCCTATGCCTTCTCCTATGGCTAGCAAGCAGCGTGTTGAATCGGACGGCGAGCCTGAGGAAGACGAAAACGATCCATTTGGTGACAGCAACGGTAAGCTTTCCACAACCAACATCCTAAGCGGGACTAACTTTCTACAGCAATCAATACTCCTTTCGCTGAGCGAGGCCAGCCAACTTGGAGGGATGTGTAGGGTCTCAAATGTAATGCGAAAGGCTATGTTTTGCGTCAAGGCATGGTGTTAGGTTCTCTTAATCGTTTTTTGCGATACCATTTCTTATGGGTTCATCAACTGATAGATGTGAAAACAATTCAATTAACTTACAACTCGCCACGTTCTCTACCATTCTTCTGACATGTATTCATCTCAGAATGCGAGGCGTCAGCCACGTTCACAGCCACGCGGGCGACGTCATGGCGGCGCTAGCATCGGCATGTTATTGGCCTAGCGCCACGCGCAGCAGCATTGAAGCAGGGCCAGGAAACCGTTATACGACAACCTTAATCTCCCTCTGCCCCCTCTCAAACCCCAACTTGTATTTTCCCCCGTATCCACCTCTTTTCTATCCCACCACCAACACCGTAAGTCCTCTAAACGTGCCATGGCGCGCACCCGAAGACCCAAAAACAGCCTAGGGAACTCTCTAACAGCGTCATAGCGCAACTCGATCCACACTCCCAACACTTGCGCCCCTAGACACTATTCTGTCCTCCCAACCCTTCTACGTCTCGTTCGCATACCCGAATTAAATCGCAAGACACTCCCTTACTACAACGATGCCCGCTTCAGCTACCTCATCTATCGCCTCCACCGCCGGCTCCATTATCAAGCCCCAGGGCGGAAAGTGCAGCTGCATCAGCACCGACGACTGCAGTTGCTGCTGCATTCCTTGCACCGTCATGTAGAAAAAGTGTGGGAAAGCGAATGGAAATTCGTCAAGTGGGGCACCCAGCGCCATAAATAGATCGTAATCGACGAAAGGTGTTTTGGGATACAGTTTTGAAGCGTGCATATACATACCATGGGTTGTTATTGGAGTTTGGAAAGATGGACGTGCTTTGCTGCCCCCTTGGCTGGGTGTGGTTCGTAGCAAATGTTATATTGTAAACTTTTTTTTCTCCCCAAGCTGCGTATTTTTGCTTTGCTTGTGCGCTATGTAAGCGCGTTTGTCGGTGATTAGGTCATGATTGTGTCAGTGTTTCTGGAGTCGTAGTGGTTCTTTGTTGTGGCTTGTGAGGATTCGAATGGAAGTTGTTGACGTAGTTGTACGTGTGTGTATAACAAGGGAAAGTATAGCAGTTGCGGGTGTGTGGTAAGTAACGCGCAAAGGGTTGAAGTGCTGATGTGAGAGCGAAGCAGTCGTTCCAATGCGTGTTAGATAGGCTTCTTGGGCGTAAGGGATGGTTATTGTAACATTAATATGAATGGTGATCAACACCATAGAGAACCAGTTCTATTGTCACTCGTTTGGCTTAATGACACCAGCTTGTACTAATGCAATCACACATACAGGTACCAAGGCATATCTTCAGTATGCATCGGATATTCATCTTTTTGTTCGCTCGGACTCCAGATGCGTCGAAACTTTGTCCTCTCGGTGAGACGGTGAGATTGGTTGTTGGAAAAACGATTTGGTATTACCAATTACCACTTTAAACTGTCGTTTTCATCTATCAAATCAAATAAGTCCTCTTTCTTTTCCTCAGAGTCTCAAAAGAACAACAACGACAGAGGGTGTTGCAATGCCGCTATGTCGTGGCGTAAGCAAAAACTAGCGTTCTGTCAAAGTGATCTTTGTCGTCCTTTGCTGTCCTCAGTCTACATCCGGCGAGGTTTGTATCTTATATAGGCCAGACTGATTTGATCCCAAGTACGATCGAGCAAGAGAAAGAGCAAGATACACGATCTATACTCACTACCATACACGCCTTCGCATCTCCAAGTACGAATGAATTTCTCACGTATAAATGAGACACCCTCCATTCGAATCTCTCCTCCTGCGGTATACTCATTCAGCAACCACAGGGATGCTGAAAGTGCAGCTATGGCGATTAAAACAAGTTTTTTTTTGGTGTGATAGTAATGTGAGCCCGAGCCTATTTCTTTTTTCAGGGGGAAGGACGGTGAGCAATGGTTATAAAGAGTAGCATGGATACTAACGGGTTCTGCGATAGTGCAGATCGACGTGGTTTGTGGGGTGGGCGACACCATGGGGGTATTTTTATTGGTGTTGTCAGTGAGGGCTGGAGTGGTGATGGTTGGAAAGGGGCGAGAGGGTGCTAGGAGCTTGATAGCGGTTCGTGGGTGGCTTTGAATACATAATGTTTACCGTATTGCGTCCTGGCTGTGCTTGCAGTTTCTATTTCACTGTGGCGAGGGGGTTTGTATGTGGATCTACGACTTCGCCTTTGTTGTGCTTGTGACAATCACGATTGGTGAGACAGAAAATCTAAATGAGGTTTGCTCGGTTGCATTGGCTGGTTGTTAGCAACAAGGTAAGAGTCAAAAACTACTAGTACTAATGAGACTGATACTAAAGAAAAGGAGGGAAGACGATTGGTTCAGGGACTAGAGACTAGAAGGTATAATAAGCTCATGTTAATCTGAACTGATAATGTACTTGATTCTGTTCTTTTAGCAGCTATTTAGCGGGTAATCGTCATAAGTGATCTAGCATCCGAGAGTGCGAGAAGTTCATCCACCTGAACTTGGAAAAGTGGTGAACTTGATTTCAGTGTTTGCCGAACGACATCGTAGGCGCGGGCAGCTACCGGATCGCTGTTTCGCACAGCCTCTAACCAGCCAAGCAACCTCTGGATTGAAGGTATCACAGGAAACTTTTGTTCTCTCTTGCCTTGCATGTTATACGTCATTTCTAGCAGCAGGACTGTGATTGCTTGCATTACTGGAGATAGAAAGTTAGTATACATCGTCTACTCTTGTTCGGCTTACTGACTGATATGGACAATTGCCCACCACGGGCCCTCCTTGTACACGAAGTTCGTGTTGAGCTGGACAGGAAACATCTTTGCCAATTCCAAAGCAGCGGTGATGCATGATTCAGCCGTCCTTGTATCGAAATATGCAGAGGTGCTACTTTGATTTTCTACATGCCATCCCAAGCTGCGAAGGCATGGTTGCGTAATAAGTACCTTGGTGCTCCAGTAATCTATTCTTAAGAGGAACTGCTCGCGGTTAGAGTCGGTTGCGCGGCTATTGTATTGTGTTCCAGGGCTCGTGGAAAGTGCTACTGCGCTCCATGTGTTGAGATCATTGAGAAGGTCCGAAATTGTCCTTTGTACAGACTGTGGATGTGTGAATATGGTGACTGGAAATTAGAGCGACATGTAATAAACGCGAAGAGCTTACCTCCCAAGACTGAGTAGCAGTCTGTGGCGAGTACAGGCACCGCTGAACCTTTCTTGTGAGACGTGCGATCTCGATACGGCTGATGAGGTATGGCTTCTTGCTTGACGCTTCCTTTTCAGATTCATGATTAGGTAATGGCACTGTGCAGTGTTCTTCGTTGATTACTGGGGGCCTGCTAATTACAGTATTTATCAGAGTCTCGATGCAGTACGCAGCCCACCATGTGTGTATCAGTGTATCTTGATTGGGGTCAGGCGATTCAGCAGTTGTGTTGCGGAGGTGTAGGCCTAGAGCAATGGCATGACGTAGTGAGACACCAATAAGCACCCAAGCTCTGCTTACATGGCCAATTGCGAGAAGATAAAAAGACATTGAGCAAGTCTGCAAAGTTTTATGTCAGTGAAAACCAACAAAAGTGTTGAAGACATAGTATATGGTTAACTTACCGCTTGCACAAGCTCTAAACTGGCTGATGGAAAAACTCTGAGAGAACATTCCGATTTAATGAGATGCACAGCTCTCATCATATAATATCCATGATCACTCTCGTCTGCTCTCCATTCTGCACTCGTAAGGTGAGAACACTTTGCGCCTATCGCGAAGATCAAGTTCAACTGAGCTCGCCATCCATTAGACATGTTGAAGTTGCGTTTTTCTCTGACAGATTCAACATATGCACGGAATTGGTGCTCGAATTTTGCATTTACCTAGAAAAAAGGAGACTATGTCGGTATGCCTTTCATACAAAACGTAATTATATTGACTCTTACAAGCGGAAAAGATGAGTGGACTGTGTTAATGTAGCAGCCGAAAAGCCGTTCTGCAGTCTCGGCATTCGGGAGTTCGTAAGGGTCTATGAATACATCTGTGGCTATATCGGAGCTGTCGAGATAGAATGAGGTGTCGGTCATATGTTTCCAAGAGCCCTGTAGTGAGACCTGCTGGGCATTGCTTGTACGCTCAGGGATGGTATTAGGCCGTGTCCTTTTCGCATAGCGATCTGGGTTTCGTATGATATATGCTGGGATACAGGGCTCGGCTTTGATGTTTTGCAGTTGATGCTGCACATTGAGTAACCACTGGACTTCGGAGGCTTGACCGACGTAGCCAGTTTCTCTCGATCTGTGACTCCGGGTCAAGTCTTCAAACAAGTTGTCAAGGCTTTGGTTAGATCCGATAGAGCCGCTTACAAGCGCCTCGCCATACTTTGGTGCCCTCCGGAGTTCCCTATGAGGTAGTTGATTTCGTTTCCCTAGAGTAACTAAAGCCGATTCTGTGGATTGTAGCTTTGCATACTCTTCCACCTATCAACGAAATACACAGTTAGCTTTCTTACTATGCTGAAGACGTAGTTCTCACCACAGATGAGCATACAATGTCTAGAACGGTTTGTATCTTTTGCCTGGATTCGTCATCGAGGTGCTCGTTCATGTCCCAGAGCAGGGTGGCGAGCGTATGGTTTAGTTGTATCACTCTACACAATATTAACAGATAAGAGAGCGCTTGCAGATTCAGGAAAGTATACTCATTGAGGCGTTCACGCCGACTCTGTTCGTATACACAAGTCCTGCCAGCAGCGTCGCAGTTTTGACAACTAGGAGTAGTGCCCGAACATTTCATCCCTATGAAAAAATGAGTTCGTACTTTGTCAAGTCTTTTCCACGGCACGTACTACGCTGGCGACAAATCTTGCAGGCTTTTTTCCTACACAACTTTGATTATTACTGAGGAAGGTAATGCAACTTGGCGTAACATACACGCGATCTTCCTGGTCTCTTGTATTCAATCCGGGGCGTGGCTGCAGCCGAGGAATTGCCAATTTCCGCTTTTCGTTGCGGCTGTCGAAGTCGATCATTGTATATTGTGGTTTTAAAGTAGGGCTTGAGATGTTATGGTTTGTAGGACCAATGGGGTCTTTCGATCTTTATCGAAGGATTCTCGATTTAATATCCGTGATTGCTAAAGCTGGAAGGAGCGATTTGCGAACAGGTCATGATAAGATGCGGGGATGACAGAAATCATGGAGCTTTTGCAGCAGTACGAGTATTGGTGGATTCCCAAAACCTAAATGTACTTGCTATGTGCATCGACGATGAGCTTGCGGTCTAGCAGCACGGTCAATTATTAGCGGGAATGGTCGGAACGAATCCGATGCGGCTTCGCTATTTACAAGAATTTGATCGGCGATGTAAGCAACGGAGTAGCGTGAGTATGCTAGTCTTGTTATTTGTACTTAACCCTTGTTCAAATAGCACAAGTTGTGTCTTCATATCACTCTTCGACCCATGCTGTATCTGTTGCTTACTGTATCCTGAAGCCTGCTCGAACGTATGCACAGTATTACAAGCGTCGCAAGAATTTCCTCTAGTGGGTGGATCGTCTTGCAGGACCACAATCCATCGTCTGCATGGATCGTTACAGAGTTTGACGTCCGGAAGTCTATGTGCTCATTTATCGTCGGTATGGCGAAGACTGGTTGAAGTGCTAGTTGTGGGTCGCGACATCAAATGCGATAAGGATCAGATAACTGTATGTGGCACGAGAGGAATGGCTTGATTCTCCAATTTGAGTTCTGACTACACAAATGTGTGATGGGTAAAAGAGTAAGAACGGCCGAGATCTCGAGTACTGCCATCATAAGGTTTAGCAGCACATTGTGAAGCGAAACCACCGCCAACATGATCGTCAGAATGACATCATTTAACTTCCAGAAGAAGAAAACCTCCCAGCTTGCATACGCACAACATCATGTCTTGCCGGCATTGTAATGTCGCCAAGAATCTGCAACGCCACTCGCCGTCCTCAAGCAGCTTCTCTATGTATGTTTTGAACCCGGAAACGGTGGGTGTTGCCTCGGGACGACAATGTTTCGAGATGAATCAAGGGAAAATGAACTTGGAAAAGAGAGTACCCACTTTTAATGTTCTTCCTCTCCACAATAGAGAAAAATAGAAAATATTAATGTCTGCGTTATGGCACATGTGGCCAGCAGGCAAAGAGCATGAGGTTGCAAAAAAGCCCAGGAAGTAATGGTAGTTCCCCGCTCCGCTCCGCCTGGTTTATCTTTTACCCGTACGTTCTTTAATTTCCGACGCGCACCAAAAATAAAGCTGTTTGAGCAGCAATTCCATCATTGCGCCGCGAGACCAGATCGTAATTGCATAGGCTAGTCGTTTTCTTTTTTGCTCCCAGCCTTAGATGGGCGCGTGCCGAAACACCGGAAATCTGATATGTGACATGTCATCAGACCATGAGTGCAGATTCCAAGAGTCTTAGGTGGGGTACGAAAGGTTGAGTGGGTCTCTCCGGGGGGCCCATTTATCCATCAAGGGCACCGAGGTGGGGTCAGACGGTTGTATACACGCTTTTGTCAATCCATAGAGATAAAGAGAACTGAGAATGAAAAAGTTATGCGCATGAGTGTTGTTTCCGTATTATGCATTTGAATAAAACTAGCGGGGTGCAGCTATGCCGAATTGTTGCATGCAGACCAAAGTGGTTTGTATAACCTATATCTCTACCAGAGTTGGTGGATATCGAACTGAAATACTAAAAGTATGTGGTATCATAAAACGCGGCAAAAAGCAGAAATGGAAGAGGAAAAGGTAGAGATAACAGCCTGTAAACGCAGAATGGGCTGTTCCCGTGACTATCTTGGTGCCCTGTTCTCCAAATGGTATCATTACTGTCGTGTCCTTAGACGTGCCATCGTGAATAAGATTGCTTTTTGAGCTTCGTCAAGAAGCAGCATAGACAATGTTCTAGCTATCACGCATGGCCATGGTGTTTGCTGGCGTATTCCGTGTCTCCATGGCGCATGTGTCGTCGTCTCAGGAGTCGACGTGCCCTGCAGCGCCCTCGATCCGTCTCAGTGAGCCAAAATGTATTCTGAAAGTCTTCACTTGGTGCCACTTGTGATGATGGTAGTGGTTTGCGGGGTCTTGTGGGAAACAGGGAGACCCTTTTCGATGTCGCGCATCTTGTTGGTGTTCTTGCCTGGGGGTGGGGAGTTGAGGCGAATACCGGTGCGCCGATCCGAGCGGTTTTGTTTGTTGTCGACAGTTGAGCGGCCAGTAAAGCGACGAGAAGCACGGCGAATGGATGCTCGAACGTCCCACTGGCGCTTCTTTGCAAGCCACCAGAGAACCCCAGATGCGACTAGATTTTTGTTAGTTCAAGTATGTTTAAGAAGTGGAGTGATGAACGTACTTGAGCCCAGAACGACAAGAACGGCTACTACGATGATAGCAGCAATGGCACCACCTGATAAAGAGAAAGCGCCTTTTTGCGAGCCTGCAGCGCCAGCATCGCTAGGGTCTTGCGGGTTGTCACTGCCTCCATTGTATCCCGGAGGCGGGAGGCTGCTGCCCGAAGACGAATCCTGCGCAAGGGCTAGCAGAGGGAAGAGGAGCGAGAGGAGAAAAGGCCCGTTCATGATGATGCAGATGGGAATGTTGGAATGCGGCACGACGGAGAATTGATTGAGTTTTTGGTGACACCAGGATGGCGTGAAGGGCATTCGATCAGCTGGATAGAGACCAACAACTCGCTACCAGCGCGGAGGGCAGGTCCCTATATTTGCATGGCTGCGTGCACATCTCTTTACCAAAACCACTGCCTTCTCCAATCGTCGTCCAATACCCCGCCAGTCTCAAGCCTTGTCGGCGGTTAGCATCGTGCGCTTGGACAGCAGACCAGGTTGGCTGTCGGGAGGGCCCATCAGGCCATCTTCTTAATATAGCGGCATTGGCGTCGAGTTTTGTCGGCTTGGGAGCGTAAGCTGCGCGGATTGGCAGGGCGTAATGGGTCGTGGGCGCGTAAGGTGGTGGATGGACGCGACGGTGCAGCGAGGCTAACGAGATGGCGCTTCTGATTGGCCCGACCCTGGCCTCAACCGCCCTGCTAGCGATGTCGTCGCCTCTTGTGTTTCAGGGATACCAGCCAGCAACGACTCTTGATCCTCTATGGCTACAGGACTCAAGTGTGATAGCAGCCCCATACTGCAGTCGGTGAAGCCGTAGTATGTAGGTATTTTTGCCTCTTGTCTTGATTTTGAGTCGTATCCAGCTTCTTGTTACAATACAACGTGTCATTATTCAGACAATGCTGTGGAGACGATTCATGCAAATATCCGAAAGTCTTCTGGTTAGCAGTGAACAACGTTACCAGCTGTCATGCTAAGGACCACTCATCGGTAGCGCCGACTGTTGGTTGCGCAGAGCATAGGCAATCAGGCCATAGTGTGTGCACGTATTTCTGTCCCTTCATTTCTAGCGCAGGGCGGTGTGAGCCATTCACGGCCTGTCGGGATGATCTTTGCAGGTGCAGGAATAATAAGGAAAACAGACAGAATGGGCTGAACAAGAGTTACTATGGAGTAGGAATTCGATGATTGACATGCTAATCAGTAGTACCCTGATTTTCAGCTATCGGTTGCAGTCACGTGTCTACCACCTAACACGTTTAGCACACCAACACAAGGCCAAAGAAGTGTGACATGTCAAGGTTGCCTGAACCTAAAGAAACAGCAAAAGTAAAGAAAAACAGCTGTGGAAGCTAGGTGAGCTTAGCAGGACATATGTGGTAGTGATTTTGGATGAGGATGCGTAGGCATGAGGCTTCATAAGTGAGTATTGTCGGGTAAAATCAGCGCCTTCAACACGCCATTACAACTCTTCATGTTCGACCTTTTATTATCTTCAGCTTGCGTATACCGCATATACCACTGACCGAGGCGCGTTACCAAAGGCAAGCGTCACTTCCTTATAACGACCAGGGAAGGCACGGAGAGAATGGTAACCCTTCGAGTTTTGCTACCCCTCACATCTGCCACACGAACTCTCCTTCCACCAGAAACCTTCCCAAGTACTGCCCTTCAGAGTCCTCGTTGCCTATTGCCTCTAACTGTTCATTTCATCACGTCTGTTGTTCACAACCCCCTATGGCCGACCAAGCTGCTCGAAGACGCATGCCTGTAAAGGGGCAGAAGCCCTCTCGCCTTCGTCATGAAATCCGACCAGACTCAGCCGACAACAAGAGAGAAAGTCATGATCATGCTGTTCAAGAGCTGCACAGCGATTTGGTCATTCCCGATACCCAAATCGATTCCAGTAGACATGCCAAAGAATCCTTGGAAAGCCACCACACCACATCCGATTTGCCTAATGTCCCCTTAAGTCCGAATTCGCTAGCCACCCTCAATCGCTTCGGAGCATCGAAAAAAACAAGCGTTTTGGAATCCGATCCGGCTATTTTCAAGACTTTCACAAAGAACCTTCTTGAAATTGAGAGTGCATCAGTCTTTACACCGCATGTATTCTCTCACAAACGGCCCACTATTCATAAAAGCTTGGTATCGTCAGTGAATCAAGAGAGCAGTAAACAGGAATCGCATGGTAGAGCAGATACCCTATTCCTATGCATCAGACTCATGTGTAGATAGATAACCCTCTACTCGCCACTGTGGCAGCCGTTCCTTTGCAAGGACTCACAGCTCTGGTAAAAAATGTGCAGGATAGTGCACGAGTCCAAGCACTGGAATTGCCTAGTTCTTTACCTAAGCTTCCAACGTGCCGCCCCCTTGCCAAAGAACCTGCGTAAGATCTCATGACATTTGGCAAAAGATTTCGCTGACAACTCCAGAACCATGCAGAGGGAAATAGCACTTCCCCCTCCACCTCCGTCGCCTACAGTCATCAAAATGAGGGACTCGACAAAGAACAATGTCAGTCTCAAGAAACACAAAGAGCAATTGACGAAATCGCCAAACCATCCTATTGGTCACATCCAGAACTTCAACAATGACAATGGAGCTGTACCTAACGAGTTTACCCAACTGCCCGACTGTTCTACATTCCAGAAACACTATAACCATTCCCAAGTTCTTTCAGAAGTCAATGTGGGCTTTCCACTTATCAGTTGTGATCACAAGAAACTCGCATCAGACTGTCAAACTCATGAAACACATGCCCAGAAAGAAATCCATACTGAGCTTGGGACAGCAGCATACTATAAAATGAGAGATGTGCCTCAAAGCATGCCTCTGAGTCTCTCGGATACATCGGCACAACACGCTGTTCCAACTTCTGCTTTGCAGTTATCGTCTCTTGTTAGTAGGCAGCTCCGTGTCGCTGAAACAGGTGAGCAATCCCTACCAACAAGCCATGATGAGGCCAAAGAATCTCAATGCAAGATGAACAGTGCGAACCGCCAAGATTCCATTTCATCTGAAAAGACCTGTGATGATACTTTACCAGATTCAAGTGAACGCAGGGGCGATCAACACGAGCACCAGTCTCAAGTGCATCCAAGTTACAACACTAAACCACCTATTGCACAAACTGTGGCATCTAAAGACGTATTGCATAGGACTTCTAGCCGGGGAAGATCAGGTCGTGTAACCAAGCCACGAGGAAATTCACGCGAGGACAGCAAATCTACACACATATTATACGGAGTATCCACATCACCTGCTATCGAACGCTCAGTTGAGGACTTGAGATTGGCGTTCTTGGCAGAAAGCTTCCGAAAGCATTACGAGTACACCACGCAGTTGAAAAATAGCCAAGAGCAGGTTACCACACTTCTCAAGCAGGTGAATCACCAGAAAGAGATAATTGCAGAGCATATGAAACAGCGAGACGAGCAGAAGAAGACATTGAGTAGTCTGACCAGTAAAGCGAAAACCAACCAAAAGTTCCTAGAGGGCCTCCGAAATGACTATGAAAAATTGAAAAAACTGGCTACGACGACTGAGGAGCACAACAAGAAAGTCCTGCAAGGAAAGATTATTGAAATTCAAGAGGAGAGGCAAGAAATCGTGAAAGAGTTTGAAACAACCACCTACAAACTCTTAAATAGTCAAAGAAAAATGAGGGTGGTGGCTGATGAGCTCCATGTACAACTTGCTGTAGCCAATTCGGTGAACAAAGCCTTGACCGAAAGATTGAACAGAATAGAAGTGGAGTATACAAGCGAAAGGGAAAAGCGAGAAAAGATTGAGAACGAAGTCTTCGGTCGAGTTCAAAGCCTGCAACGCCAGTTCAACGACGGCTCGAATCTAGTAGCGAAAAAACTAGAGCTGTTCCAAATTTCGATCGAGAAGGCTGCTACGCACAACCCACAAAACATCAAAATCGAAGAATGCCTCAAGATACTAAACAACCTACAAAAGGATTCCGTCTTGACGTTGGAGGACGTCCATAAAGCAGAGAGAATATTGAGCTTCGTCCAAGAACGGTACGTGGTACCTCAACTTAAAGGGAAGAGCTGTTCTGACACGTAAAACAGCATCGGGTCTGGTCTTGAAGACTTTTCCCAAGCCCTTGTTCGCAGTGCCCCATCCAATATAGAGTTTCACGCATCGATAAAAGGCCAGCTAGATGATTTGAGAACAAATATGATGAGATATGAAGAGATCGCTGCCGAGAACCGTAAGATCAGTGACTTAAATACTGCACTCGTGAAGCAGCTGGTAGCCCAGCAGCAGGAGTCCTCGCTCCTCAACGAACGCATAGAAAACCTACAGCGGGCTAAGATAGATCTGAAGCAACATTCTCGTGAACTGGAGCGCGAACTGAATGATTTGAAAACAGCGACCGACGCATCTCGCTTGGAAATGTCAGCATCTGAAAAAATAAACCATGACCTGCGCCTACGGCTCAAAGAAGTTGAAAATGAACTCAGGTCAGCCAGCGAAAAGATTGATAACGGAGAACAATTACGACAGGATCTCCAGAAGGAAGCAACTGAGTACAAGGTAATACCTGTCGTTCTCAAATAGAAACATGAGCTTGACATATCACAGAAGCGTTACGAGGCTGCGCAAAAAGAGAAAACAAAAGCGGACCAGGAGCATATGGACGAGGTAAGGTACGAGAAGCGAACCCATGAGAACATGGTTGTTAATTTTCTTTGCAGCAGTAGAATGCAGCGACAATCTGTGACACACTCTTGAAGGAATACGAACTCAAGCTAGGCGAAAAAGAACACGAACATATATGTGAAATTAACCGACTCCAGCTCGACCTTAGCGAGAAAGAGATGTTCCACCGCAACCTGAATGAAAGGCTCAGCATTGCAAACGAGCAGCTTGTGGAGTTTAAGAAGGAGCTGAATAATCAGCATCATGAAAACACTGAATTGCAGGTTCAATTATCACAACAACAGTCTGATATGAAAGTCCTGCGCCAAGAGGCAGATGACCGAATATCTCAAATTGGACGAGACGCTCAAAATGAACTGCAATCGAGCCAGGACAAGATCAAAGTCCTAGAGCGAGAAAACCAAACCCTCCTTTCCAAGCTAGAGAAAGGTCGTATAGATGAGGAGAGAGCGAAGGAAGTCGAAATGTCTTTGCATGCTGAGAAGACTCGTCTACGAGAGGAGTTGCGCAACCTATATTCTGTGGTTGATGACAAGAACAAGGAGATGACACAGATACGCAACGAAGCTGCCGATGAAAATCGAAAGCTCATCGAAGCACATAGCAATGATGTTCAAGATTATAGGCGCCGTTTAGCTGAAACGAACGCCATGTTGAAAGAAGTTGAGGCGAGGGGTATGTTGTTGGAAGGCCAGTGTCAGACCCGGATTGCAGCGGACCGAAAGGCAGCTGAGTCCAAGTTGCTCGCACCAAAAAAGGAATACGGTAATGCGCTCCAAGAAGCCAAAGATCAGAGTGCGCCGAGCCAATGGCATAGCACTCGTGATGCAACACCAAACTTGTCCAATTCGCAATCTGATCAAAATATACCTATCACCAAATCTCGAAAGAAGGTGAATAGGAATAACCAATCAGTAATAGAGGTTACTCAGGGGCAGACTGGTGGTCTCCAGTTTCCGACACCTGTCCGTGCCGAGGTTGCACAAGCCCAATCTATTGACCCAGATCTATTTTCGGTTCTTCTTGATGATGTCAACAGCGCCCATTTAGATGGAATTGATGGCAGCTCAATCTTCAATCACAATTTCAATACAGTTCCAGAAATTCAGGATCTAGGGGATTTGAAACTTTCACAAATGATTTTCTCAGAAAGAGCCGACCAAGCTATACAAGAAGATACCTCGCATCGGGCCTTGAGCTCAACCGAGCCGACACAAATACGGAAAGAAGCAGAATCTGTCTCAAGAGACAAAGTCCACGTGAAGGGTTCCAACTCAAATAAGCCTGGGAAGTGTCTGGATATCGGAAGAGCGAGTTCAATCCGTATGGACAGAAATCCCATGGAAAGCTGTCATTCATCCTCATCGCAAGAAAGACCCAGGTCGCAGGCCAATACATCATCTCGGATGATGCCTCCGGACAGTTCCTCTCAACAGATCCAAACTCCACCTGGGTCTCGGGTAATTCGAATCAAGTTACCTGATCGCCACGAAAGATTTGAAGATACCCTTGAGAATATCAGCGGCAGCGGTCCTCTAGATACGCGAAAACGTGATAGAAGCTGGTCTGAAAGGGATCCGACCTCGAAGAGGCAACGTGAATTACCCGCAGCTAGATCCGGAGCCTCCTCTTCTGGCTTCCGGAAACAGTCTCCGCGTTGTTCTAGACAATCTGCTGCCGGCTTGGGCTCATTGGAGAGAGACGCGTCATACACAAAATGCACTCCTTCGAAATCATCCCGTCCAAGGTCCCAGGAACATTTTTTTGCGACTCAAAGTCGTACTCACAGCCAAGTTTCTCCGGACAAGGCTCATACATCCCGTCCACAGGGATCTTCGAATCCATATACTGCTCTACCCACGCGTCGTTCTTGTCGAGTCACACGTAGTAAGAGTGAGTATAGCCTATTTGCTGACCTTCAATATGTGATGGATACTAACTCGAAGATGTAGGCAGAAATGGTGCCACATTTGGAGATAATTTTAGTGACAGATTCAACGAGGAGCTACACGGATGGTATTGATCGTTCGACACGTCTTCCTTTCGCACTCGGATGTGACAAGCGGATTATTGCGCTTTTCGCCCGGTCACCGGGGTAACTCAACAGAGACATGTCAAGCCCGTGAATAAGCCACCTGATTGAAAGGAAAACACAAGGACTATTTCAGGAAACTGATGGTATTAATTTCAAGTCTTAGCAACCTTTTGCGACATTAGTAGGAGGCACATTGTTCATCCGATACAACATATCTCTCTATCTTCGGTTCCACGGCAGGTTTGTTGATGATATTGAACCTTGTGGCGAGAACCTTAATATGCAGTATGGGGATAGGGAACTATGAGAGGAAAGAGAGGTTCGTACGAGGAAATAATAGTGAGCAGAGATGAACGGAGGTAGTATATATCAACTGAGCATGACTAGCAAACGCGCGAGGCGAAGATATTATATAGCAAAAATCATCAAGACAGCTGTCTCGTATACATGTATCTTGAAGAATTCACTGAAGAGCCTTGAAGTATATCCGGATATGGAAAGGTCTTACAATCTGGTCGTATATTGCAGCTGATTCCTTAGTGTGGAGTGAGGCGGAGGCGAATGGCGGCGATGGAGACCTCAATCAACGCTCATTGGCTGACGAGGGCAACACCGCAGAACTTCGGCTTCACAACACCAAACTATCCACCTTGGACACAACCACCATTGACGCCGACCCGATATATACTCGCGCGTCGCCATGGCGAAGAAAGGTATGCAAAATCTCTGCAAATTCAGCATGTGCCCATTGTCGCCGCCCTACACCGGTCAACGTTCCCCCGCGACTGTCGCAAGTTTGCACCGTATATACGCTGACAGCAGCGCTCTACAGCAAAGTCCCGTACCATCATGGTGCGCCTCATATCAATGGCAATGACGGGATACTACCGAACCATGCAAAGACCGCGCGCCCACCAGCCACTGAGCATGCTTAAATACGATCCCATCGGTATGAGGCCCTCTCTACTATCAATCCCGAAGACTAGATTGAAGCCACGGCTCCTTGCAAAATGTTCCCTTTATAATTTCCGACATATACGACAGGAAGGAAACCTGGAGATTACTTTGAGGGCAATGCACTGGTCGAATGATGGCTGATAAGCTGGCAGTTCGGAAACAAGTCCTTTTCCTCGAAGCTAAACGCGGCAAGAAATAATATCACACACCACACACGATACCACCGCATGCGATAATTCTACCAAAAATTTAGGGCGAAAATATCGGCTGAATTCTCATATAGAGTTGTGGGGGCCGGACGCCGTGGATTACCGCCTGCATGGGACACAAAATTCGACAACCGTGATATTCATCGGGCTGTCCGAAACCTCATACGAGGCGGGACAAAGCCTTGTACACTTATGTACCAAATATTCGCATGGGCTGGCGTTAGATATAGTACATGCACATATCAGAACAATATGTCTGAAATAAGACGCACCTCGTTTCCTGTTTACATCTATGCCTTCACCTGCTCATCGACCTCCACGTGCTCAAATCCGCGTTCCACTATTACCTTCATGCTATTCCGAGCCTCTGCAACAATTTGCTTTTATGATACATCGAGACGAGGCTATCCGCCAAGATCAGAGCTCCGCCCCGCTGCTTTCATTGTCTCTTGGCTGGAGCTAATCTGGTCGACAAGTCTCCACCGTGATGCCGGCTTCCTGAAGACTTGGACTACGTAACTCGAAGTCTTTTCCTACACCCAAATTCCCCGTCTATGTGAGAACCAAGGCTAGAGTTGAACGTGCTGGAGAAAGACGGAGCATGTTCAATCTTGGCTTTGTCGTGCATCTGGCAAATGTGTCGAACTAGCAGGGGCACATCGTTGTAGAAAATGACATCTACTAACCCTTTTCTCATTCTTTTTCTGGCTGTGCCTTGATCGCCTTTTAAATTTTGAAGATGGATCCTGAAAAGTTAACCGAGAAGCGTTCCGAGCACTCTCCTGATACCCGCATCGATGATATAGACTATCACCAGTCCCAAACCCTACCCCAACGTTTCATCGAGCAACAAAAAGCAGCGGAAAAGCCAAACTCAGCCTCAGAGTTGTTCTCCAAGCTCGGTAACTTACCAGAATGGGACGTTCCTGGAGACGGTCGCCTCCAAAGCAAGGCACTCAACAACGCCGTCACTTGGTGCTCATGTCTCGCCTTCCTCATGTTCGGATATGACTGAGGTGTTTTGTCTGGTGTCTCGACTCTCGATGACTTCAACGCCACTTCCCTCTCATGACATCTCGTGAGCTCCATAACAACTTGTGTTGACTTGATGCACCAGCTAACACCATATGCAGCCCGGATATGTGTACGGAAAGTCCGAGCATCCTCTTAGCTGCCATTGCTATTTACCGGATCGGGTGCTTTCTAGGCGCAGTTCTCATCCTGTTCTACGGCGAGGTCTGGGGCAGGAAGAGTAGTAGCTTTTGGGAAGTCTCATCATGATTATCGGAACTATACTCTAAGTTGCACCTAGAGGTGCCAACGGTGGGAATCCTGGAGCCTACGCTTTGTTTTGTACCGGAAGGGTTGTAGGAGGAATCGGAAATGGGATGGTCACGGCGAGTAAGTGTCGAGTTTGTAATATGTCTTTGTATGAGACTGACACCCATACAGCGATACCCACCTGGCAATCCGAGTGCGCGAAACCCGAAAAGCGAGGACGCTTGATTATCACATTTGGAGAGTTTATTGTGGCTGGTGTCATGATTTCATACTAAGTCACCTATAGATTCTATTTTGTACCATCAGGCGAGAGCTACAGCTCTGTCCGCTAGAGGTTTCCAATCATGTTGCAATCGTTCTTCACTATTCTTGTTATGTATGTCCATCTTCCAGTGTCAAATTAACGCTAATGCTTTACTAGCATTGCCTTTCTCTACTTGCCAGACTCACCACGTTGGCTCGTTATGCGCGGCCGCTACACTGAAGCTTGCGAACTTATTCCTCGTCTTGTTGGCGCACCTGTCGATTCTGAAGAAGTAGAAACGGAGCTTACTAACATTATCGATGCGCTCGAAGCGCAGAGCAGGGATGGTCCGTTCGAGATAAGGGAACTCTTACATAACGACCTGAGTCAGAGCCTTATACGTACTACACTCGGTGTTATATTGCAATTCTTTTAACACATCAGTAGTATCAACTTCATTGCAAGTACCCATAAGACTTCCGTTTTAATTCATACACTGATCTCAGCTTTTTAGACATACTATGCCACCTACGTCTTCGAAAACTCATTGGGTTTCGGCCCAGACATGTCTCGCCTTCTTTCTGCTTGCAACGGAACCGAGTACCTTCTCGCCGGTCTCATCGCCATTCCCATAATCGAACGCGTGGGCCGGAGCAAACTCATGCTCTTCAGTGCCCTCGGTGAAATGGCCAGCATGGCCATCATGAGCGGTATGACCTAGACCGCCACACCCGACGAATTCGGCGCCCCAATCTTGGAGCCACAATACGGAATTACAGCCGTCATCTTCATTGTCGGCTTCAACATCTTTTTCGCCATCGGCTGGCTCGGCATGACGTGGTTGTACCCAGCTGAAACCACCAATCTGCGCATCCGCATCCAGGCAAACACGCTGTCCACTTGCTCGAACTGGCTCTCTAACTTTCTCATCGTCATGATTACGCTCCCAGCTTTTGCTAACCTGTCGTATGATACGTATACGATGTTTGCTGTGTTCAATGGGGCGATAGTGCCGAGTGTTTATTTCTTTTTTTTCTTAAGCCAATAGGACACAGTTTGGAGGAGCTGGATGTCATATTTGCGAGTGCGAATCAGATGGGGGTCAGTCCTGTGAAAAGGGTGAGGGAAATGGAGAAGTTGGTGGGGAGAAAGTTGGATGAGGAGATTGCAAGGTTTTTTTGGGGGTGATGTAGAGGAGGTGAGACGGAGGAGGAGCAGAGCTTGAGAGGTGGGTTGGAGTTTTCGACACCAAGGGAGGCGTGCGGATGGATTGTTGTGATTTTGACGTGGTCTTGGGTGGCACTTCTTTCTCATGCATGTTGCCTTTGAGCCCAGCCACCTCGACACAAGTTTCCGGTCAACAGCCAGATTGTAAGGAGACGGCTTAAGTTGAGAACATTAGACCCTTGCAGCACGAGCTGTACTGCAAATCCAATAGCACCCTGTCGCAATAATGGATGGATGACGACCTGCCGACTGCAGCTAGCGTTATACACCGGCAATATCGCTGTCGCGTGGGGCTGCCGGTCTCTTCTTCTCTTTTGCAACGGTCCAACACGCCACAACGCCTTTTACTATATTTCAACCTCCAGATTGAGGCTACAACTATGACGTTGATAAGCTTTCCTCGGCTCACCGAATGACTTGGCAAGAGGCCTTGTTTCGCCACTGCGCATAGCGAGCTGCTTGTTTAGGTATGGTGCGTGATTTGATGCGCGCAGACTACCCGGACCTCGTGTACAGCATGTTCGACAATGTTGGAGAAAAAACAAGGGCCGTCACTTTCTTTCATCGATAAAAGACCTACCTCAGACAGCAGTTTGAATGGTCGAGAAATTGCGGCACAGGCTGCATCTTCGACACGATGCTGTTTACCCTGAGTGATGCAAAATGCTAGGTTGCACGGAATTCAACCGCTCATGACGTGCCGGCAACTATTTCCGAAAGCTCCTAGTATTGTTCCCTAACGCATAACTCGTAGGATCTTCATACTCATGTTATCCGGCCAATCGCAATAACCAGTCTTACTTTGCAGTTGCCTGATTCAGATTAATCTACTGTACGGCTACCCACAGATCGCATTTGGCTCCCATGAAGCCTGCCCGTGATGCAGCGCTCGACCATGCAAGGCGGAAAGAAATGTACATAGCAAGAATATTCCATGTTAAACGGCCTAGCTTCGTACGAATTCAGAATATTTAAGAAGGCTGAGAGAAGCGGCATTCTCGGCAAGCCCACTTGTTCAAACCTTGGTTTTCCTTCTCCACGACAAGCTTTTCATCATGGCGCGCTTCACCCAGATCGCTGCCGTCTTGGCAGCAGCGACGCTCAGTCATGCTCGCAAGCCATTCATCAGTGAGCGTCAGGTCCCTGCTGATCCGACTGGCGTCACGACCATCAAGTCTGCCCAGGGTGCTGAGATTCGCTACAAGCAGCCTGGAAAGGCGGGAGTTTGTGAGACTACTGAAGGTGTCAACGATTATGCCGGCTACATCAGTCTCAATCCTACTACCAATATGTTCTTCTGGTTCTTTGAGGCGCGTGAAAATCCGTCCGAAAAGCCGTTGGTAAGTACAACCCGTACTTCAACTCAAAATTTGTTAGCAAATTTTAATTTTATCTCTAGACACTTTGGTTGAATGGTGGACCAGGAAGTGACTCCCTCATCGGTCTCTTTCAAGAACACGGCCCATGCAATGTCACTGAGGATTTGAAGACACAATTGAATCCTTACTCATGGAACGAGCACAGCAACATGCTCTACCTCTCGCAGCCCGTTGGTGTAGGCTTTTCCTACGAGACCACAGAAACCGACGAGGATGGTCGATACTCACTTGTTGATCCTGATACAACAAACACTACCGATGCTGCAGCCATTGGTGCGTGGCACATTCTCCAAGCTTTCTTGGACCTGAGCCCTCAGCTCGACCCAGATATTACTAACTTTACATTCAATCTGTGGACTGAGAGGTTAGTAAATCAGCAACAGGACTAAAAACATATTACTAACTAATACCTAGCTATGGAGGTCATTACGGCCCTGGTTTCTACAATTACTTCTACCAGCAAAATGAGAAGATCAAGAACGGCTCCTCCCCTGGTGTTGAGATTCGCATGGACACTCTCGGCATAATCAACGGAATTGTCGATGAGCAGATCCAGGCTCCTTACTACCCTGAATTCGCCGTCAACAACACCTACGGAATCAAATCAATTAACGATACAGTCTACACCTTCATGAAGAACGCCTACTACATGCCAGAAGGATGCCACGACCAAATCGAATACTGCAAGCAATCCGACCGCACCACCGAAGACGGTTATCTAACCTGCTCATCCGCAACCAACCTCTGCCGATCGCTCGTCGAAGAGCCTTACTACGCATTTGGCGGGCGTGGCGTTTACGATATCCGGCACCCCTACGACGACCCCACGCCCCCCGACTACTTTCAAGCTTTCCTGAACCTAGCCTCAACGCAAGAAGCCATCGGCGTAAACATCAATTACACCAGCACCAACGCCCGCAATGTCTCCCGCGGCTTCGGCCAAACCGGCGACTTCGTCTTCCCTAACTTCATTGAGGATCTCGAGGAAATCCTCGCCTACGGAGTCCGCGTCGCCCTCCTCTACGGCGACGCAGACTACATCTGCAACTGGTTCGGCGGCGAAGCCGTCTCGCTCGCTGTCAACTTCACCAATGCTGAGGCCTTCCGCGCCGCAGGCTACACGCCCTTCCTCGTCGACGGCGTCGAGTACGGCGAGGTGCGCGAGTATGGCAACTTTTCTTTTACGCGAATCTACGAGGCCGGGCACGAGGTGCCGTATTACCAGCCTGAAGCTAGTCTGGAGCATTTCAAGCGCGTGTTGGATCATGTGGTTATTGCGGATGGAAGCCAGGTGGTCACGAGTGATTATGGGACGAATGGCAGCGCGAAGGCGACGCATACGGAGGATTTTGTGCCGTTGCCGCCGACGAGTACGCCGAGTGCTGTTAGTAGGGTTAGGAGGGGATCGGTGTAGGTTGGGTGATGGGGATGAGGGGGGATGAGGGGGTTTAAAGTATCACGTTGAGTATGGTATACCGCGTTAATGAGATTAAATGAAACGAAATGAAATAAGTGAATTGTGATTTCGTAAGAAAAATCATTTAAATGCTGTTACGAGGTATCTAAATGAGTAATTCCAAACCCTATTCTATCAGCACCACTTACCGATTTGTATATATCTTCTTTTTCTCAACTTTTTTATGCTTCTTTCTTAGTATTGCCCTATATTGTTGACTGTACCAAGGCTTACTTGGCGAATGAATTATTTTCTGACTAACGCTCAGTCGAATCGAATGCCGTTTACTTCCCAGTTCTGGGACTTCTGAATTCTCATATTCTCTATACCGTGTCCGTGCGCGTGATGCGCCGAACCACCAAAACACTATACTCATTACAGCCACACAACAACATAACATAATGGGATTAAAACAAGCGCTTGCAGAGCGTGATACTTTTATATCTGAAGATGAGATTACATGGTCTAAGATAGCAGAGAAGTATGGTGTTGTGCAGTCAACGTTGACGCGCACGTGGAGGGGTGAGACGCGCCCGCATCAAGAAAAGATTCTTGCACAACAGAAGCTCACCCAACAAAAAGAGGAAGAGCTTGTAAAGTATGTAGAGGAGCTTAATGCTCGTTATTTGCCTCCTAAAAGACAGATGATCGCGAATTTTGCGTCAGCAGTCGCCCAGGAGCCAGTGAGCGAGAACTGGGTTACACGCTTCATCAACAAGTACTCTATCCATCTCATCTCTCAACACTCAACAGGTATGGACGCCGATCGCCACAACGATGATTCCTACAGCAGGTACGAGCTGTACTTCAACTTACTGCAGCGTAAGATTGCTGAGTATAAGGTTGACGCTGAGCACACATACAAGATGGATGAGAAGGGCTTCATGACAGGAGTCATTTCAAGAACAAAACACGTGTTCAGCAGGCGTATGTGGGAGAAGAAGGAGGTCAAAGTATTACTTCAAGATGGCAATCGTGCCTGGGTGACGCTCATAGCGTGTGTGTGCGGTGATGGATTAGCTCTGCCCCCTGGCCTCCTCTACGAGTCCGCCAACAACACCATCCAATCACGCTGGGTGGAGGAAATCAAGCCAAGGGTACACTCTGTGCTTGTTTCCTCATCGCCTACAGGCTGGACTAGCAATGAGCTAGGCCTTGCTTGGCTCAAACAGGTCTTTGATGGCTTCTCTGAGGCCAAAGCACGAAGAAAGTACCGCCTCCTGATCGTTGACGGTCACGGCTCTTATGCGACAATGGAATTTATGAACTACTGCGATCAGAACAAGATACTCCTGGCTATCCTCCCTCCTTATTCGACCCACACGCTGCAGCCGCTTGACAAAGTGATGTTTAAGCCTCTTAACTGCGTACTCAAAGGAGCTCACAACACACCTTCACAGCGGCCAGGGACTATCGGTAATCAAGAAGAGCGACTTCTTCCACCTGTTCTGAAAGGCTTGGACGAGCACGTTTACTCAGGGGTTGATACTCAGCTCCTTTGAGGCAACGGGTATATCACCCCTTCAGCCCAACGTCATCCTCCAACGCTTTGCTAAGGATACCCCTGAGGCCTCCGACGGCAGCACGAGCTCTTCTTCAGTCTATTCTGGCAAGGGTTGACTCAAAATTGAGACTCTGCTGCGGAAGGTTGCCAGGGGTGAGAGCAGTAGGGACAAAGTTGCTAACAATCAAGTTGATTGGCGGATTGATCCGCGAACGTGCCACATCACGCTCCGTGACGCCATACACGTCCCTGCCTCTGGCACGTTCGCAAATCAATCTGCCGATCAACTTGATTGTTAGCAACTCTGAGTAGGGAGCTGAAGAAGATCAGCCGCTCGCTCTACCACATCTCAGTTCAGAATCAGCTCCTCTACCATGAGATAGCAGGCCTTAAAGAGGTTCTTAAGACTCAGAAGAAGCACAAGAACAAGAGCAAAGCTCTTCAGTTCCAGCCTCGTAAGGACTATCACGGTGGGGCTGAGTTCTACTCTCCTAGCAGAGTAGAGAAAGCACGCGCTGATGAGAGGACTATCTAAGTAGTTGAGCGTGTGTGAAGTATTGTGTATTCTGATGTGTATGATGATAGGAGCAAGTTTAAATACAGCGTTATTAGTCAGTGAGTAACCACGTGACTATACATGGTACTTCTGGGCTTACAGACTAAGCAACAGAACCAGAAGGCAGAAGAACTCAAAAAAGCAGAGACGGTGAAGCTCAGGCATGATAATAAGCTATACAATGAGAAGATTGCTTAGGAGAGGCGTGAGCAGCGGGCGAGAGGGAAGGAGGAGCGTGACCAAGTCAGAGCTAAGAAGGCTGAGGAAGCCGCCGAACGCAAGGCTCAAAGAGAGTGTGATAAGCAAGCCAGCGACGCTGCAAAAGCTGTACAATTGCCCCAAAGAGGCAAGCGCAAGGCATGACAGTCTACAGCACCAAGGAAGAAGCAGAATCATGGTGCAGTGGCTGCGCGGCGTGGTGTTGTTGCTGCAGAGCCTCCTGCCGCACCTCGCACCCACACCACGCCCAGCGGCCGAGCAGCGATTCTATATATTTAATTTATATATGAATATTTTCAGATAGCCTTATAGAGCAACCCACCAAGATTTCCTGTGATAATAGCCAGTGGATGTGGCTGTAGAGCCTCATTTTTGCAGGTGCTTGTTAGGGTGGTTCGGCGCATCACGCGAATCCACGCATCACGCGCACGGACACGGTAGTGGGGTGATCATCACTCGAACATGATCATCTTGCGCATAGACACGGTACCCCGCACAAAGCAGAGGGCAACCCCTACAATAGGACCGAAGCAGAGAGCATAAAAAGAGAACCTTGTACGTACGTAGATGGGCAAGAATTCTGAATACACACACCTGTCTTTTGGCAACCCTCCTGCATTCGTGCAAACCCTCTTTAGCCCGCGCGCACATGCTTTGTACCTTGCTGTTTGTACCTGGTCCACACTTATGCCAGCTAGCTACAGAGCCAATTCAGGCATCCAAAAAGCTAGTAACAGTTTGACTAGATAGAGGCCGAAGCACCACAGCTACGCTATACACCATAAACCCCCAAATTGTAAATAAGTACACTATAGAATGCCCTTTGGCCTGTAACGGGCTGAACGCCCTTTGGATAGCTCCTCGATGGAATCTCGGTCTACTCACGGAATCTTCGTGTACCAACCGAACGACGTTCAAACACCAGCAGAAGATTCTAGGTGCTGCCTCGAGCACCCAGATTCTATCGGCCCGATTGTTACTCGAGCAACTAGCTTGTATATAGATCGCTACGTAGCTTGGAAGTTTAGCTCTCTATCGAATAGAACCTCTTGTATACCTCGCGATTGCTCCCCGGAGCGCAGCCCCTTACATGGCCAAAGTCTTACATAGCCACGAGCTGCATGGACTATAATGGAATAATAATAATACAGAGCCCATTCAACAGAGATCGTTATTTCCCAAGGCTCTAGTTGGCAGGCCCCTGGTTCTGGCTGGGCCTGTTACAGAGCTTACCTCAGCAGACCAACTGGTAAGGGCTGCATCTTTGCGATATCCTACGCATTAATTCTTCACAGAAACGAAACTAAACTTCCCTCTTATAGATTTTTTACAGAAAATTTTGCACGTTTATACATCAAATTTTTCTACTCTCCCTTTCTACAATGATCTATTGTCAACATGGATATTACACACACCTCTTTACAATGCGTGCTATTGTTTCTCTCTCATGCTAGAAATTGCAGCCGTATACAGTGCAGATCTACACAGGTAATTTGCCATCAGAGAAGCGGGGTACGCAGAATAACTTTCGTTGTCCGACCTAACGCAACAACTGCGAACAGTAAGCCGCAGATCGTTATAACGATTAACCCACACTTTAGTGCTAGCGCTTACACGTAGTATTACACCTGGGACCCCTTTTTCAATGTAAGCAAGCCTCTTGGGGAACCAAAAGGGCCGGATACAAACTACGTCCAGCATCAACCCAAATCACAGTATGAGTGACCACAAACAGCGTCATAAAATCTATGAAAGCTCTAGAAGTCCTACTGAGTATAATAAATATTATTTGTCTGTTTAATTTCTACAGCTGAGCAGTGCGTATTGTTGGCTTTGTTGATTAAATGCACTATTGTGTTATCCGGCTATTTCGGTTCCCCCAAGAGTAGGTCTGCCTCAACAACGTCAGCCTCCTTAGTATTGTGGCAAATTTGCTCTTCAGCATTAGAGTTTCAAGGCCCAAGAACATGTATACAGTACGTTATACGCTGCATCAGCACTATATCCGAAAGAGATTACGTGGCCAAGGCAGGAATTCGTATAGCTGAATATCTGCAATTCTGAAACTTATTTCCGTGAAGGATCGTTCAAAGTAACTTCTAGAGCTTACGCAAGGGCCATGTCTGATCGCATACAAATGTCTCCAGTTGCCTTTATTGTACAGGCCACATAGTTTTGAACTAGTGACGCTCTTTTGTTCTACACTCGTTTTATGTGTGTCCGCCCTTTTTTGCTTAATCTCTTACTTGTTTTCCAATAGTGTTCATCATGGGTTGGAAATCATACCTTTTACCACTGTTGCTGGGAGCTGTAGCTGGATCGAAACAGCCACAGATTGTCCCAGGTGCTTTCATTGTTGAATACGAAGAGACCGGGCTTGGGGTAATGCTTAACCAAAAAATGAATGAACTATGCTAAATGTTTCCAGTTACTTTCATCCGCCCTGGAGATTCTTGGTGTTGTCAAGATACTGGACTTGGACTACGATCTGTTCAAGGGCGCTACTGTCCTGTTCAACAACGAGAAATCCTCTGATGAACACATGTCTTCATTGCTTTCGAATCCAGCTATCAAAAACGTCTGGCCGAAGACGATTGTCTCTATACCCAACCCTCAGGTTGGGGGGGTTGGATCGCCTGGATCAGCAGGCCCGTCCCACCTGATGGCCAGAAATTTTCAAGACAATCAAACATACTCGCCCCACGTTATGACTCAAGTCGACAAGTTACATGCAAAGGGCATAACTGGTAAAGGAGTTAAAATCGCAGTTGTGGACTCTGGTGTAGGTGTTATAGTTAGTCGATATATAGCTGCTAATCTTGACCTAGATTGATTACACCCACCCAGCCCTCGGTGGATGCTTTGGAATCGATTGCTTAATTGTTGGCGGTTATGATTTCGTTGGTGACGCGTATAACGGATCTAACACCCCTGTTCCTGATGATGATCCAGTGGATAATTGTTTCGTAAATACCCTTTCCTAGAGAGTTTCGTTCATTGGCTGAACTTAAACTAGGGACATGGTACGCATGTAGCTGGTATTATCGCTGCCCAAGAAAATAAATATGGGTTCATAGGGGCTGCACCTGTAAGAACTTCTCAAAGGGCTATAAAATAGTTCTTCTAATGTATCTATCTTAGGGCGTCAAAATAGCAGCCTACCGGGTAGTAGCTTGCGTTAATTCAGCTGGTGATGACGTTATCGCAGCTGGCCTACTGCGCGCACAGCAAGATGGAGCTCATATCATCACTGCCTCTCTTGGAGGTTACGACGGATGGAGCGAGAGTTTTTTGGACATTATTGCTTCCCGGATTGTTGCCAAGGGCGTTATTGTTACCGTCTCTGCTGGGAACTCTGGTGACAATGGATTGTTTTACGCTAGTGCCCCAGCTGGAGGAAAGGGTGTTGCTGCTATTGCTTCTTATGACAATACTGTAGCGCCTGTGTTATTAACGCAGTCCTCTTACTCGGTTTCAAACGGCACGAAGCAGAGCTTCAAATGGGCTAGAGGCAGCCCGGGCAATTGGACAGGCGCCGGTGTACTGCCACTCTGGACTCCATCATTTAACACCAACCAGACTGCGGACGCTTGTGCACCTATTCCTGGTAACACGACGGGCCTTTCTGGAAAAGTTGTTCTTCTCTCTTATGATGGGTGCATTGACCAGTATCTGCAAAGCGCATTGAAGCTTGGGGCCCATTACATCATGGCTTCGAACAAGCCCAATACTAACGAAAGAAACGTCGACTTGATCTCATTTCCAGGCCTCCTAGGTCTTGGTATGGTCTCTGCCGCGCTAGGTACCAAGTGGTTCGCAGATCTGGCCGCCGGAAAGGTTGTTACGTTGGATTTCACCAATATCGCCACTAGCCTGGTCACGCTTGAACAGCCATCTAATAACAGTACTGGCGGACTTCTAAGCTCCTATACTTCCTGGGGACCTTCTTTTAAGGGCGATCTAAAGCCTTCATTTGGTTCCCCGGGTGGGAAGATCCTGTCAACGTTTCCTGTTGCTTTGGGCTCTTACGCCGTAATGTCTGGTACCTCCATGTCCTGCCCACTTGCTGCCGCTATCTACGCCCTTGTATCAAACGTCCGGAGCACCTTCAACCCAGTTGAGCTTCAAAACATACTTGCTACTACAGCTAAGCCTGTTCAATCCGATGGTAATATCAGCTCTTTGTTTGCACCAATCGCACGACAAGGAGCTGGAATGATTCAGGCGTATGACGCAGCCTATACAACTACAGTAGTAAGCTCTTCAGGTCTTGCTTTTAACGATACTATTCGATTAACTAGCAAAACCTTTACAATTTCTAATACTGGATACAAGGACGTCACCTATGAGTTAGACGTTATCAGCGCAGCTACTGCTTACACGTTTTCTGGTAGTAGTATTAGGCCAGCTGCGGCCCCTGATGGACCTGAGCTCGACAGTTCCTTCGCAATAGTAGACCTAAGCGATTATAACGTTACCATCCCTGCAGGTGGCAAAGTTACAATCGCTGTTAAGGTTACACCCCCCTCAGTTGCTATCACCCGACTCCCAGTATACGGAGGCTATATCCGGCTCAACGGTACAAACGGCGAAAGGCTATCTCTCCCTTACCAAGGCATTGCAGGAGACCTTAATGCTATAACTGTTATGAACGCTACGTACCTATCAAATGCCAAGAGTGAACCCGACTATCCGGCCTTTAATAATACCAACTCGACGTTTTTGTTCCCACAGGCCGATATCGCGGATGTCGCGCTTATCACCGATGACCTTCCAATTGCTGCTGTTGACTTTGTTTTTGGGTCTCCGCTTCTCAATATCCAAATTGTGTCAACCAGCAAGCAGACAGTTAATCTTGGTCACGCCGTGGGCTCACCATTCAATTACACAAGCCGTAATTTGTTTTCGTATACGTGGAACGGTCAGCTGGCCGATAAATCATTTGTACCAGCAGGTAGTTACAGGTTCCGTGTTTCAGCGCTGCATATTTTTGGTGAAACAGACCAGCCGCAGGACTACGACGTTGCCGAGACGTCTTCTTTCAAGATTGCCTACAAATAATTTCGGTTAGAGCGGAGGCAGCATGGGTGGTACCTTGTACATGGGGCCAGACTACACTGCTCCGTCCTGGTCCTCACTACGGCAGGAGAGCCCGATACTACTGTTTCGCGCGATTGTCTGGCGATTTCTAGTTTTAGTCTTTCACTCTTTACCTCTTATTATGTGTGCTGTTTTAAGAACAGTGATTTTCTTCTAATTTTGAAAGAAAGAGAATTTCAACTGCTTGTTCTCAGATGAGTTTTGACTGTGGCAGATATAGGGCATGTTCAGATGGAATACTGGGATTGGTGGAGATCTATGGCTTGGTGTTCTATACTAGGTTCATCAATTCAATCAATTAAGACCTTCAGGATGATCGGATAGGATGTTGAGGGTAGATGAGATATGTTGCCTATCGTTACACGCTTTGCTGCAGTGGATGCCTTTTCACACTACCAATGATGACTTTACCCGATCAGCCACTGAGGGGCTTAGCAGCGAAATTCTATCTAGGCAAGGCGTAATTACCCCTCCATATTTGAAATTCTCGTATGTGACTGGTTGTGCAACTTCGAAACATGGCGCAGATCTTGCTGGGTATCGGCCCCCACTGGCGGCCTGATTCACACGTAGCCGAAGTTGACTCGACGAACTTTCGCCTTGATATTAACCTACCCCAGACATTCCGACTATAGTCAGACATCTATCACTGAAATTGGTGTGATTCTACGTCGCAAAGTGGTAATGTACGAATCGCTACGTCGCACGACCGATGGCGGTAGAAATTCTGACGATATCGAGCTACTCCAGCCTCATGGGCATCAGTAAGGCTCTGAATGTTGCCGAACAGTTCCAGCGTTCTCTAAATGTCCGTTCAGACAAGGCCCTTCGAGTATCCGAAGCAGCGACGATGATACCATTGATGGTCGGCGCACCCCATCTTTCGTAGAGCTACTCCATTCTGCGAAGACCACCGAACAACTATTAGACGACAGCGGTCATCATCAAAAGCTGCCTAAAAAGAAATTTCTCTCTTCCGGATGGCGTACTGGCGCACTTATCTCATTGATCGGGGCCGTCTTCGTCTTCGTCTTCAACCTTGGCATCACCATTTGGGTTTGGGTAAACCCCAGTTTTCAGGCCAATGATGCTATCGGTACAATGTATCGCGGAAACTGTGCGGTTGTCAGAAACCTGAATGTCAGGATACACCTGCTTGTCAATGTAAGCTGTCTGTTCGCATCTAAGACTATCTTGCTTACGACGCACCAAGGTTCTCAGTACCATGCTGCTGTGCGGTAGCAACTACGTTATGCAGGTTCTCGCAGCCCCGAACAGAGAAGACGTCGATTGCGCCCACGCTCAGCGTCATTGGCTGCATATTGGTGTCCCGAATCTCCGCAACTTGCGGTATATCCGGCGAGATCGGGTCATCATCTATATCTTTCTGTTTCTGTCATCGATGCCATTACACCTATTGTTCAACTCAGTCATTTTCACACAGCTCCAGGCAAACGAATACTTTGTAGTACCTACTATGGAAGGCTGGGTTCAAGGGAGAGAATACAATTTCGACAATTTCGACAATTTCACGGACATCGAGAGTATGCGGAACAAAACCTTCATAAAGGATTTCGAGCACTATCGGATCAATATTAACGACACCCTAAAATTTAGCAACGGTACTATTGTACCCATGTATCAGAACATGACTGCAGCGGAATGTTTCAGCAAGTACGGTAGTCACTACGTTTCCGACGTTGGTAATGCCTACTTGGTTCAAGCGCAGCCAACAGTGTGGAGAAACCCAGAGAAATGGGAACTCCGCCGATTAGAACTGGGAGGTTTTGAATGGGCGCAAATTACAAATGATTCATCGATCAACGACGACAGAGATGACACATACCAGCGAGTGGACTTTAACGCCACCCTCCCCTTTCCAAGCTCACCCCGCAAATACCTATCTAATATATGGCGATGTCAGTCACACACAGCAACCGGATGTAAGCGATACCACATGCGTATATGAATTCAAGACTGGTGCTAACGAAACTGCATTAATCAGGCGATCCGGGAGACGAAAGCGAGATCCCACGGGATAGATCGCAATGGAAGCCATACGGAAGCGATCTATCATACTGTCTAGTTGAACAGGTCGAAGAGCTCTTTGAGCTGCAATTCAGCTTTGCGATTGCGATTCTGGTTATTATAGCCAACTTGGTCAAGGCCACTTGTATGGCTGTTACCCTCTGGAAATGCGGAGGTCATGCTGCATTTGTAACCATCGGGGATGCCATTGCCAGCTTTCTTGACAACCCGGACCCCTCGACGAGTGGACGCTGTCTGCAAACCCGGCGCCATGTAGAGTTGTGGTGGGATTGGAACGAATGGGCCAAGGACAACCGAAATATTGCAATGAAGAGAGATCGCAGAAGATTCAGGTCAAGAAGACGTACATGGTCAATGGCGCCTAGCGAAAGGAGATGGGTTGCTACGTACTGGTCGTAAGTCTACTCTTCGCCCTCTTGTAACAAACAAACTCATTATATGCCCTATACAGTTACAGTGCCTTGTTCGTGGCTGGCATTCCCCTAACAGTCTAAGCATTGAAAAACATGCCCCGGGACCCTAAGAGATTGTGGGAGACAGGATTCGGCGCCATCCAGGGCAATAACCTACTCAACTTTGAGACATCGCTCATGGGCGGCATACTCCTCGCCAATACGCCCCAAGCGCTCCTTTCCTACATGTATCTCGCTTTCAACGCGCTCTACACCACCATGTTCATCTCGTCGGAATGGGCAAGTTACAGCGTTCAGCGCAAGCCCCTGCGCGTCACATCGCCTGTAGGTCAGCAGCGCCATACGTACTGGCTTGGCGTGCCGTACCGCTACGCAATACCAGTGACGCTGGTGTCTGGCCTCTTCCACTGGCTTGCGTCGCAAAGTCTGTTCAAAGTACAGATTTCCGTTACCGACATGTACACACGGCAGGTCAAGGGCCAGATCTCGACATGTGGATACTCACCCGTCCCTATAATGCTGACAATGGTAGTTGCAACTTTTATTGCGGCATCTGGCATTGCTATTAGTAGAATACGCTTCCCATCAGGTATGCCGCTGGCAGCAAGCAATTCTGCGGCTATCAGTGCTGCTTGTCATCCGCCGAAGGAAGGTGGCGATGCAAGTGTTCTGCCGGTGCAATGGGGTGCGGTTGGTCATGAGGAAGACGCGGAGTTGAGTGGGGACGAACACATTGGGCATTGCTGTTTTACCAGTTCTCCAGTTGAACCTCCGATTGAGGGGCATTTATATGAATAGAGGATTACTTCTACCTTCAGTTCGAACCGGCATTAAGATACAAATAAAGTCAAATGCTGAGTGAGAAGCATATCCATTTACCTGTCCCACATCTTCCACCCAGCATAACCGCATTTAATCATCTTCCACTTTACTCTTCCCTCTGAACAAACCACATCTCCATCGGCGCCCCCCACCCCTTCAACCCCTCAATCGCCCCCTTAAATTCACTAGTAGCCACCAACTCTTCAAAACACCCCATCCCTTCCCATCCCCTCACCACAAAAAAACACACCGCCTTCCCGCCCTCAACACCCTCGTGCTCCTCCTCCTCAACATCCCACCCAAACGCCACTCCTCCGTTTCCCCGTGCAACAGCTACGCATTTCTCATCGAAAGCACGGAAGTCACGCTCAATACTACTGCGGAAGTCTGGTGTGGCGCACGAAGCGGAGAAGGAGATTTTTACAAATTCGAGGAGGGGGAGGACATTGCGCCTTCTGGGCTGAATATCGGCGACCCGGAGGAGAAGGCGATGTGGTTGGTTTTTTGAGGTGGGCCGAGGGTGGAGAGGATATTGTTAAGGTAGGTGGTTTTTGTGGAAAAGGTAGTTGCGGATTGGATGTCGGGGTGTTCGGAGGTTAGTTGGAGGATTTTTGGATTTTGGAGGTGGGTGCCGAGCGAGTAGTTGGGTGGTGTTTTTGTTTTTTTAGGGTGAGAAGGGTGGCGGATGCAAGGTTGAAGTGGCGGATGCAAGGTTGAAGTGGAGGATTTGGGTTATCGACATTGTAAGTGGTGGGAATAATTTTGCTTTTTTCTGTTGCGAGGGATTGATTTCATAATTCTATGCTAGTTTTATATTTAAATTCTGAGGTTTGCAATGATATGTTCGCAAGTAATGGTGGTGAGTTCGGGTTGCGTGGACAGCGAGCTTGGTAATCGACATTGTTCAGCTACTAGCCAAGAGTACCAAGACATCGCACAGATGGTTTAGCTGCGTTTTTCTCTGCCTTTACATCTTTGAACAACTTATAAAGAAGTTAATACACATAAACAGTTTTGTACACTTACGCCCTCGTTTCCGGTCTGGCCATGTTATGCGCATTTTCCTACAAGAAACTATGCACGGTGATCGCTTCACTCTAACATAAGAAATGGCAAGCCGCTGCTCATCCCCATACAACAGTGACCCGCTGCAAGCGACGTTGCGGAGCGTCCCACATGTGACACGTCGCATACGCACATCTCGTACATTCTCATCCCGCTGTTGCATAAGTTCGTGGTGGAGACACGGGAATTCCAACACAGGCAGGATGCGTTTGCGCGAAAGCCGCAGAGTTTACTAACCCCAATTCGGAAGTGCATCCTTTCGAGCAAAATGCCAAGGCATGTCTAGTGATGTCATCATCAGAGTGGCAAAAGCGCAGACTTGGAGCGAGAGGAATGCGGTGAGTAAAAGCTTTTGTGCAGAAGTAAGTGATGCATGCATTGTACGCAGTCAATAAATGTGTGTTGAATCATATTATCTAATTCTGTAGTTCATTCGTTGCGTCGTTGTAGGCTAGCAACAAGAAAAGAAACTCCCAACTCCATGTAAATGCACAACTCGCTTGCTTTTTAAACAAAATTGTAAAGTGAACGTCCACTTTGGACGCCATAGGCAAACCTTTACCTCCAAGATATTGTCAAATCCAACATAGCTGCTCTAGAAACTGAACAGACCCGACCTCCTCTTGCCAAGCGGGTACACAATAAGTGCAGCTAGGAACAGACCAACGCTGATACCAATCGCAATTTGCACGACCGAAAAACCAACATCTAGTGCGATGGAATTGATCGAACTGCCCGTACTAACATCGGAACCGCTGATTGTCGTGGCGTTTCCAGTACTGTTGTGTACGATTTGATCCGCCGATACAAGACCAGATATAAGGGACCCTTGAACACTGAGACCAGAGGGGACTTGAACAAAGATGGCTGGCAACATAGCAGCAGCGGCCAATCCGTAGCCAATTTTGCGAGTGTGAGGCGTGAACTCACTCACGGAGCTAGCCCTTGAAGCGTGGCCACTGCTGCTGTGTGTAGGGTCGTAAGCTGAACGCTCAACCTTGTGGGTGCGAAGCGGTCCGTGACTCTTCCTGAGGTACATCTTGCGGAACTTCACGAAGTGAGGTCGCATCCTGTTCTCCCATGTATCAAGACACCAGTTCTCAATGTGACGACCAAAGCGAGCATGCACGTTGGCAGCAATACCGATGGCAAGAGCGCCTAGGGTGTTGCTGACTTGCGCGTTATTCTTGAAGTACTTGGAGCTTTGGAAACTGGCAATCCATCCAATAAACGCAATGATGGTCATGGAAGGCATCTGCTTGTACTTGGCTTGATTGACAATCTGAAGGCAAATCGCGAATGCGGGGACAAAAAGATAGTAGGAGTATGTCGACATGGGGTCGTGGCATGTTGTGCGCGAGGTTGCATTCTTGTCCATCATTCCGTACAAGACTGTACCAATGGTAATGCCGAATCCCAAGAAGAGGGAGTAGATGATTGCGTAGACCATACGAACTGAACCAGCGACAATGTGCTTACTCTGCAACTCGAGCGAGGCACAGAGAACCATGAAACCAGGTAGGATAAGAGCAATACTAGACTGCGCCATGGCACTGAAGCAAAAGATCTCCTTGCCATCGTGTCGGATGGACCCAAGGGCACGCGCCGCGAAGCTCGTGATGACCGATGCACCGATTTCGAAGACGTTGCTGATGAGATCATTGCCTGGTGCGACGATGAGTTGTAGCCATCCAATGATGCAGCCGAGCAGGAAGCAAAAGGGAAGATCGATGAACCGAGCCTGGAAGGCGAACGGCCCAACGGTGGCAGACGCCAATCCATACACCAGTACTCTAAGCCACTTGTTGAACTTGCTCTTGCGAGTTATGATGGCATCAAGACGCGGTGTGGCTTCTTCAACATTGATGCGGTCGTGAACGACATCTTTGTAGATTTCATGCACGTCACGAAGCTTGCCGAGGTCGACACCTTGACTGGTACGAACGAGTTTGACTTCACTAGTGTGGACCGAGGAGTCATCGAAGGCGATGATCATGCAGCCGGGCATGTACAAGAACTGTGCCTCAATCTCCAAGACACGAGAAGACATGCTCAGGTATTCTTCCAGACGATGTGTAGGCGCACCATACATCATGAGCGCCTTACAAAGCTTGCGGAGATAGTTCTGGCGCGCCAAGGTACCAGCGAGGTGAATCTTGATCCTGATCTCTTCTTCCTTTCTCCTAGCCCTCTTGAACGGCAATATGGAATCGTCCGATTTGGACCGCTTTCCCATGCCAGGGCGGGTCTTTTTGTACTGTTCATCCAACTCCTGGCCCAGCTCTCTCTGCGCAGGGGTAGCAAAGCTGTGTGTCGATGCTCCAACTAACTGGGAGATGGAAGCAACTGATTGATTGTGATGATGATTTCGGAACCAAGAGCGACCTCCACGTGGAGTTGAGTATCCAGAGACGGGCGGTGAAGGGTTCGGTGAGTTGGCTGCAGTCGACGCACCACTGAATGTGCCTGTACTGAGACTTCGGTGAAGAGTGTTCTTGCGAGCTGGAGGGGCTACCGCGTTACTTGACATCTTCATCAAGGTACCAAGCACTCCCGTGCGATATTTGGTGGGTCGAACCACACGCTCATCCTCCACTTCCAACGCATCTGGTGTAACCTGGCCGGATTGGAGTGGAGTTTTGATGTGGTAGAGGTCTTCTGGGACCAGTGGAGGTTGGTTGTTGGCTTCTCGGATGGTATGTTGTCGAAGGATCATTGAAGCGCGCTTCATGAAGCGAGGATCGTCCTCGTCATCATCAGTTGTTTCTCCCACTGACTCATGCTGCTGTGACATGTTCTGGAGCTCAACCGGTGGTGAAGTGAGCTCGTTGGAGTTACGTCGTGATGCAGGAGCAGAGTATGTACCGACCGATTTGGATAGTCTTGCTGCACGGCGTTGAGCTGCAAGGCCAGACCGCTCTTTGAGGTCTCGCCCTATTGAAGACTGCCTGGATGGGACGTTCTCGTCAAAGGGATTGGGCTGGTCATTGAGGTAGAACTCTGGTGGAGGTGTTCGAGGACCAGGTTTCCGTATAGCTGGACGAGGTTTCTGTACATCCTTTGATGTAACAGGTTCCTGGATGACTTCTTCAGGGAGATTTTCGTTTCCAAGGGCCAGTCGTAGCGAAGCCCGGATCTTTTGAAGGTCGTCATGTGATACATCTGAGCGTTCGAGGGGGGTGTTGTGCCCCGCAGAACCAGTGTCTTCAGGCGATTGGACTGAACGACTAGCAGAGGGTTCTGAGCTCCAGCCTACACGCTTCCTGCCAGGCGTAGCAGACATTTGTTCTTCTGCTTCGGGGTGGTTCTGGCGAGAGGAGCCAGCATCGTGAAAGGGGTTCATGGTGTTTTGTATGGCTTGGGCACTGCTGTGAGACTAGTTGGGCACTTCAGAACGGACCACTCGACTCCCAGTAATCTGTAACGCGCCGAGTTCCGTTATTAGGCGCAGATAACGTTGCACTTATTGATTTGTGCGCATACGATGTATTTTCGGCGATTCTCAGAAGCCAGTCTGTGGTCCAGAACCGTTCACGCACTTAGCGGTGGATCTCCAATGAATAGTGCGTGGTTCCAACCGATGTGCGGGTATCAGTGGATAACTTAGCAGGCAGGTACGGTCGCTTGCACTTAGTATGCTATGGATATGCTCGGTAATGATCAATGAGAAAAATGAATGCAGGACTGGGATATCATGACAATGTGACTGGCAAAGTACCCCTTCCAAGGTGTGTGGGATTGATAAGAGACGCTAGCGCGGGGGCGTGTTGCAAGCATACGAACGTCAAGCTGACAAGTTAGAAACTTCTCAAGTTGTGTAGTGGCGGACAGACCCAATTTTTCTTGTCGAAACACAATGGCCAGAATGTTCGGTGTTGGGCTCAGCAGCTTGACAAAAGCTGGGTGGAGCCAGCGCTACCAGGGGACCTTGCACTTCGGGAGCACTAGCACCAAGATGTCGACAGGCACCAAAACTGTACAATAAGCAAAGGCTAAGATCCCTGAATACTGCAGCGGGAGCGGACAGCACTGGCGTCGGATTTATTTTAGGGGAAACTCATGCGAGGTCCGGAAATGACAATGACGCTGTCGGCGTAAAAGAGTAGAGCATCTTCTTGGCGGATTTGCCGAGTCAACAGTAATCTAGCAAATCACTCGAAAACAATTCACTATGAACAATTTCAAGGAAATGTTTGTGCCCAGCATAGGATTGCACAATGTTTGATAAACCTTTATTGACTGACGGCACCGGACGGAGCGCAGATGCCGCAATGGCCAAGATTTTCATGCGTGCATTCCAAGGGTGGTAGCAGAAAAGTGGACTCATTGTGCCAAAGCTTGGGAAAGGTCTAATGAGGAAAACCGAGATAAGGAGAGAGTGGGTATAACTGGGTCTGCCCAAGCCTGGCTATGCTCTTCTGCCCAATGGTTACAAATCTAGGGGCAGCGTGGTGCGGGTTTTAAAGCGCCGTAAGAGAACATCAGTGGAGCGGTAGTGCCGTCTCATCGATCGAGAACATGCGGGACCACACTGCTACCTTATTCTGTGTGCAGGGTGGCAATAGCAAGAAGAGCAGGAACATGTTGAGGGCAGATGGAGAGCTTTGCAAGATTAGTTCTTTGGCACCGGGCTGTTAATGGTGGTGTCGAAGGGTGGCAAACAAGAGGCTGAAAACCCTAGAAGGGCCGGTAAAGCTTGTTTGTGCGAGGCGGCGCCGGGAGCCCCTGCGTATCCCAACCATTTCGACACACGCGAGAAGATCTGAGCGGATGTTTCGGGTTCGCTCCGATGATGACGATAATCATCACATGCTGAAGAGGATGATACGACTCGCTAAAGAGGCATGATAAGATGAGCGGTGATGGTGTTAGCTTGGTTACGGTGCGGTCGTTGGCTGCTGGGACTTTGTGCCAGTCTCCACTATGGCTGCGGCTGTTGATATCTCATCAGTCGTACGCGTTGCTGCTTTCTTTCGTCATCACATTCGTCACATGTGCTTGGAATAGCAACGACAATCCGAGACCGTCAGCAGTTGGGCGCATTCCCAAGTCATGGCAGCGAACAGTGACGCGCGGTTTTTTGAAGAGGCCTGTGCTTGCGTTATGTAAGGTAAGGTCATGTGATTTTCTTACGTCATGCACGATCTTGTCTCTTGACTCCACCGAGGCCCACTAGCCGTCCTGTCATGATTCATGAGGTCACGTGGTTTTGGTACCCCGGCTGCATGATGCGCCGTTGCCGAACGTCCGTGTGTGGGGCCCTGTTCAGATCTTCCCCGCACCGCGATACGACTAGGACATCGAGGAGAAAGTCATGAAGAGGGCTGGGGCGCGGGGAATTGCCTGCCCCACCGTGAGGGGCGTGTAATTGAAATATGCACGTTTTTCAACATGTGTTCCAGCAGCTCTTGCAGCAACAAGTATCAAGTAACCGCTATGCCAAAACTTAACCACGTACACTCTGCCGTCTCTCTACGCTTTTTATGTTTATTAATGACTCGTGCAGGTCGTTATTGTGGGCGCCGGCCCTTCTGGTCTTTTGTTAGGTATACTACTAGCGAAAAACCTCGGCATCAAGGTTACAATCCTCGATGCTGACACTAAAATCAACGGCAATCCCCGGGCCGCCCATTACGCTCCATCTGCGGTATACGATTTCCATCGTGCCGGTATCATTGATGATGTCCGTGCAAAAGGATTCACGCCCAAGGGTGTATGTTGGCGTCTACAGGACGGGACCTTTTTAGGCGGTATGGGCCGCGAACCAGAAAATTCAGAGTATGCCATGGTTGTTTTGCCACTAGATCAGCTTGGTCCACTACTCGTGAAGCATTTCGAAAGCTATCCCAACACCGAGATCCTATGGGGGCATAAACTCGTAGGCGTGGAGCAAGATGATAAGAGCGCGACAGCAGTGATAGACATGACCGAGGGAGAAAAGAAGAAGATCTCTGGGGACTACCTCATTGGTGCGGACGGTGCCTCAAGTGGTGTGCGCACTGCACTTTTTGGGAATGAATACCCAGGAGAGACGCTGCCAGCGCAGATTATTGCTACCAATGTACGTCTACTGCCGATATGCGAATAAATGTGTCACTAAATCCCCAGGTCTACCTTCCCTTTGACGAACGTAATGGCTGGTGGGACTCAAACTTCGTGGTCCACCCGACTGATTGGTACATGGCCGCCAAAATCACAGAAGATGGCCTTTGGCGAGTGACGTATGGCGACTCGGAGGGCCTTTCAAAAGACGAATTGGTCAAGCGCCAGCCCATCCGCTTTGAGCAAATCCTAATTGGACACCCAAAGCCCAATGAGTACGAACTCGTTAGCATGAGCCCGTACAAGCTCCAGCAAAGATGTGCTCCCAGCTTCCGAGTTGGCAGGATCTTATTAGTCGCCGACGCAGCCCATCTATGTAATCCCTTGTAAGTTTCCCCAACTACTACCTAGAAAATCACTAATCAAGTCTGCTCAGCGGCGGCCTGGGCCTGACCGGTGGCTTCGCCGACGTCGGCTCTATCTACGACTGCTTCGCTGGAATTCACCTGGATGAGCTTGATGAATCGATCCTCGACCTCTACTCCGAAATCCGCATCAAGATATGGCGCGAAATGATTGATCCCCTGTCACGCGAAAACTTCCACCGCCTCTGGGACCCCACCCACGAAGAGAAGCGAAAGGAGTTCTGGAAGATGTGCCAAAAGGTTGCCGACGATCCCGTCTGGGGCAAGAGTATTGCAGAGAGTATTCACCAGGTTCGACATGACTTTACGCAGTACTTTAAAAGCAAACAAAAAGGCCAAGGAAAAGGCATGGATGAGATAAGAGCGAGCAACAGGGTGTTGGCGGAGAATAGCGCAGCTGCGTGTACTATAGTTGGGTAGTAAAATTGAACAGATATTCTTTCATTTCTTGGGTGATTCATTATCCTACGTCATAAACTGCTTGCCGTGTGATCTTCCGTGCGAATGCACGACATCTTTGTATAGTTTCCCACGTATCAAAGCTCAAGGACATTTACCCCGATATCCTCACGTGACTTACCCGTCTCACATACCTCATACTTTCTATGATGGCAATATGAGAATGATACAAAGCTGGAAAAACACCGTCGTCTTGAACAAAAGTTTCCCGAGAATTTCTGAAGAGTCTCCTGAATATTCACTCCATCCAATCCACACCATAATATCCTAAGCGAATTTGCATGACCCGCATTTCCCATTTGATCCCCTCGTACCATTCTATAAATCAAGTCAGATACAATAATTCAAAATACTTAAACCATCGCATTAACTTTTCAAAACTATCTAACTCCTCCATTTCCTCGGCAAAGACAAAGCCGCAACATATAACTCTACCGATTAAATTCCTAGATATTTCCAGCAACACTCTGCAAGATACCACCATCAATGACGAGATTCATACTCCAGATATAATCGTTAGTAGCGAGCGTAAGAAGACCCTGGTAGCAAAACAAATCAGCAACATTTATATAAGCACTTGAATGTAAACGCACACTAGCCAAGTCCTCGGCCTTGCCCATACGGCCGGGAGGCACGCGCGCACCGACATTGCGCATTTCCTGTTGGAAGGCGGAATCTTCCTGGGCGGTGCTCTCGTTGTTTTCGTCGGAACCACCGATTGTCATTTCTGAGGGGAACCAGCCTGTCATACATTTACAGTTAGACATTTGTTTGTTTTCGAGGGTCTACATAGGTCTGGGAGGGGATTTTTGAGGTGGAGTGGGCTCATGTACCTGGTGCGATGCCGTTGACGCGAATCTTGATGTTCTCGTGGCTAAAGTCAAAGGCTAGTTGGCGGGTCATGTGGACTGATGCGGCCTTGCTAACCTGGTTGTGGAGTCAGCGGCGAAGAAGGGAGCGGAGAAGTGTTCATTGAGTAGGAACTTACATTGTAGGCCAGTTGCGAGGCCTCAGACCTTGGTATTCTTAGCATACGTTCTTCTGATCGAGGAATGCATAGCGGGAATTCACATTCTAAGCTGGCCGCTGTTGGAAGTCGTGTTGATCACCCTGCCCATCTTACCAGTGGGGCTAGATATGGACTTAGCTAGCAGAGGTAGAAAAGCTGCTGTTACAAAGTAGATGGAGGTAGCATTGACAAGGAAGGCTGATTTTAGATGATTAGTATTGTGCAGCACATGTTAGTCATACTGAAGTTATTGCAATCACATACCTTGTTGCCAGAGATCAATAGACTGGTCAAACATGGAGCTGCCAAACTTTTCAGGTCCATCCTCGGGCCCTACGTCGGGCTTTGTAGTCCACACACCAGCATTGTTTACGAGCCTATTCCTAGGATCAGCTTGTTGCTAGCACAAACTCACTAATGAGTAGTTGCACTAATCTTATGAATATGCGCTCAATGAATGAAATAGAATCTTACAAGTTGATATAGCCGTGAGTCTTGTTGATGTGCTGAACAGCACTCTTGATGCTATCCTTGTTCGTTACATCCATGACAAGGGGAACAATTTGACCCCCAGAAGAGCCAACCTTGTCTGCAGACCCGTGGACGCTGGCACTTTTTTCCAGGACTTCTTGACGTCTTCCGGTGATGTAAACTTTGGCTCCATTGGCCGCCAATGCTTTTGCGTACACTTGTCACATAAGTTAGTAGCCAAATAATTCCGATCCATAGGAGAGCGCTTCGCCGTGTAGGTAAAGGCTGGGCGACAGGGTTGAAGCGCTTTGTATGAGGTGGCCGTACTCAATCCAATTACAGTGCCTCCACCAGTTACTGATTGTGCATATCAGTCAGTAGGGAAATTCTACGGACATGTTATGCTCTTATGTTACTCACCAACTGCAACCCAACTCTTAACAGATAGCAAAGAGGAGGCTGCCAGTGAGGGTGACATTTTGTATGATTAGGAAAACGAATCCTGCAATGGCTTGAGGAAATGAAATAAATGAGAAAGTGATATGAACAAATTCTTAATGATGGGCAATTAGAAAGGATGCGATATTATTTATTTTCCGTAGTCATGAAGACGCTGTCGTAGGTATGCGCGTTAAATATAAGTAATGTCAACATGTTGTACTGTATCACAGTCTTCTTGAAGTAAGCATCATCCGCTTCTCGGTGCAAAGAGACGATGATTTCTGAAGGCGGAGACCAAAACAGACTGAAGGCAGAGAAAGCGCGCTCGGGGGCCGAATGTGAAGCGAGAACGCCAAGATGCCGTTTCCTACAGTACTTTCATGGAGCGCGAGCGGGACCCTACACTTTGGGAGACGGGTAGTACAATGACGTGGTTTAAGTATAGATGGTCAGCCGGTTGCATGGTTAGTGTTTCAAGAGATAGAGAATGTGAAGGCCCTGCCCTATCAGAGGAAGACAGTGGAGCCAGTTAAATACCTTCCGAGAGTTGGCCGGTCAGCTGTTCAGTCACGTGATGGCTCTAAGCCAGAGGGTCAGCCGGCTGCATTAGCGTGACAGGGGTGTGGTCTCATGGCATCTGGTTGTCGGACATTGCTGAATAATGCTCTCGAATTCCTATTTGAGAAATGCATCGACGTATAGTACTACTTAGCAATTCACTATTGGGCTCGCGTTGGAGCTCTCTTGGCTGCCTAACTCCAAGTCCGTGCCGCACCCGTTCCTGAGCCGGAATCTTCTAAGCAAGGCTGTTGTGCTCACGCTGTTGGCTGATATTTCTTGATTGCTTTTCATCTTGTTATGTATACTGTATTTGAAGGAGTCCTTCTTTGTTTCTAACAATGGTCACCCAGCTGCATATCTTGGCACGCATTCGTCGTGTTACCTCAATCATGTTATTCCACAAGCATGAACTGGGCCGTCCCTGTTCGTTTCACACAGAGCATACAAAAGCCATACCTTTCCCAGCTGCAGTAACAAAGCCCAATTCCAACATCTCAAAACTCTATTGTACCTTGTGTCATTAACTATCTTTCACCTCTACTAACCGTACACCTTGCTAAGACACTCCGCCCGTCGTACGGGACAAACACGCTAGAGACATAAGTAGCAAGCACAACCAACGAGTTCATATACAGAGTTGTTTGTGTAGTGGCGGGCAGTAGCTGCCCCTAATAACACATCCGCCAACACATTACACTCAAATAAGTGAAAGATAGCAACTCATTTTCACAATGTCATCGTCGGAAAAATACGCTTCCTCCTCTACTCCCGATATATCGTCGTCGGCAAAACTTTCACTCGACAACAACGCCCAAATGAACGACACACAATTAAGACGCTCTCAGAGTCCAGTCCTCGACGAGAAGCCGCTAGAGATGACAGAGACGATAGAGGACGTAGGACCAGAGTATGAGCGTAAGATCCATGGTATCAAGTGGGTCATGACCGTTGGAGCCATTCTCTCCTGCGTCTTCCTCTACGCTCTCGACACAACCGTGGTGGCAGATATACAGCCGAATATCATTGCGTCTCTAGGAGACTTCGAAAAGTTTCCATGGCTTGCCACGGCCTACGCCCTTCCATCCACTGCGTTGGTACTCATCCAGTCCAAGATGTACGGAATTTTCGACATCAAATGGCTCTACTTCGGTTATGTCGTCTGCTTCGAGGTCGGCAGTGCCATTTCTGCAGCTTCTCCAACCATGGATTCCCTCATCGTTGGGCGCATGATTGCTGGTGTTGGCGGTTGCGGCATCTACGTCGGCTCCTTAACATTCTTCAGCGTTATAACTACCCCCAAAAAACACCCTCTCTACATTTCTCTCATCTCTCCCACATGGGGAATTGGAACTGTCCTGGGCCCCATCGTAAGTATTTTCCACTTTGCCTGTTATATCGCATGTGCATGACTGACTTTATGTACAAAGGTCGGCGGAGGATTTGCCGAAAATAGCCTCGGGTGGCGATGGGGTTTTTACATCAACCTCTTGATCTTCGCCCTGGCTGGACCCATCCTTGTCTTCATCTTGCCTCCGATTGATTTCGCAAAGGGCCAGTCCGCCAAAAAGAGGTTAGGTAAGGTTGACTGGCTTGGACTAGGTGTATGGACTGGCTGGTGCGTCTCCTTCTTCATGGCTGTCACCTATGGCGGAACCCTTTTCGAATGGGATTCTCACAGCATGGTCATCCTTTGGGTCTTTGTGGGCGTTCTCGCCATCGCCTTTGCCATGACCCACAAGTTTCACCCCTTCGTAGACGTGGAAAACCGACTCTACCCTAGTCACCTACTACGAAACTTCAAGCTGGGAATTCTGCAAGTTGCCACTTTCTCTGCTGCTGCGGCTGTTTACATCCCCATCTACTACGTCCCGCTCTTCTTCCAGTTCGCCAAAGGCGAGTCTCCCGTGGACGCTGCTGTCAAACTCCTTCCTTTTGTCGTCATGATCTCCACCATGGCCATTCTCAACGGCATCTTCATGTCGAGATGGGGCTACTACATGCCTTGGTTTCTTGTGGGCTCGCTTCTGGCTGTTGCTGGAGGTGCACTCATGTACACTGTCGACGCGGATACAAACGTCTCGGCTATTTACGGATACAGCGTGCTGTTGGGTATCGGCGGAGGTTGCTTCATGATCACCGCCTTTGGTTGTGTCTCGGACATTGTTGCGCCCAAGGACATTTTCAACGCGATTGGTGTCATCAGCCTCATCCAGTGTATCGGAATTACCCTCTTCCCCTCTCTCAGCGGCAGCGTATTCCAGAATGTGGGCGCCCAGTATATCGCTCCGCTCCTGCCATCGGACTTTACTAGCAATCCGCGCGTAATCCTTGCTGGCGCGAGCAGCCCAGAGTGGAAGAGCTTCTCTCCAGATGTACAAGGTCTGCTTACGAATGCCATTGTGGATGCTATGAGCAACGTTTACATCATGACCATTATTGCCAGTGGTGTCACAGCTCTTCTCTCGCCCTTCCTTGGTGTAAGTGTGCTTCATTGATATTGAATAAAGCACAATTTGCTGACATTGTTGTAGTTCCGCAAAGTGGGTGGTGGGCAGATTGCAGCCATGGCTTGAGATGGCTTAAGATGATGCATTGGCAATTAACTTTGGGCGGCGAGGTTCACCTGAAGGTGGAGTCGAGAAGCTTGATGGGTGGAAAGGCACAGTTTCACTTTGTCCCCTTACTGAAACGATTCCTTGGTGTTTTTTCACGAGTCAGCTCAACGTTTTATATGGGGTTTTACAGCATTTCGATTCGATAATAACTCCCGCTTACGGCATACGGTACGTTAGAGACATGTGATAAAAGATATAGTTAGGAGTATGTAAATGAATGGAGATGATTCAGATTCACAATAGAAGATATTGGATTCAACACTTGTTGACGCTACGTATGACAAATTTTACCGTGTGCTCATCTTGACTAGAATTTTGCAAGCCCAACACTTCTGCATCTATGTTTCATTTCACCATACCAGATTGCCATACAAAGGAGATGAATTTAACTCTATTTATTACTCATGTGAATAGTCGTTAATTACCGAAGAACTAGCCTTTCCTGCCAAGTATCATATGTCAATCTTCGCTTCCATCCCAAGAACACGTTAAACGCAAACATTCAATGACTTCGACGTCCAATTGATTTATGCCAGCCGAAATTTATATAGGCACAGGCAACTGATTATTCATTCTATTTAAACGTAACTTCAAGTGTTTGATTCTCATACAAAATTTTTAACTAGCATATCCGCAGTCACAGCCATAGCTACTGAACGGCAGCCTTACATCTCGCATTCTTCTCAACCATAAATCTCAATAACACAGATAGTCTCCATAGATTGATAATCTAGAACCAAAACAGGTCGAAACCACAAATACCGCGAACACATTCCAATAGGATGTCCGGATTCCAGGTTACACCGACACCATCGGGGTCTTGGCATTTCTTGGGATGCATGCAGGCAGGCAACGGGTGATGCAGCAGCAATCGGAGCATGACGGCATGCAAAATTTGCAATTGCCTCACTCCAAGAGTTTAGTTTCAAATACATAAATTCACACACCCTATCGGTGCGGAGATATTCGGACAGAGTAGTCGGATCCCGTGGACATGGATGTCATCGCTGAAGCCATTATCTCTGCACGAACAAACCCTTGGCTCGAGCATCCCCAAGTCTCCGATGGACTGAAATTTTGACCACCATGCAGTCAGTGTCGGGAATCGGCGGCTGAAGTGTCATGCAGTCATGGTCAGGGTGGCTACGGATACTGGAGCAGAAAGTTTCGCGTGCTATGGCCATATGGATTGTATATCAGCTCCAGCAATGCTTAAAACATTCCATTTCACTTTGAAAGTACAGAACCCTACACTCGAAGAGCTGTTTGTTTCATTGTTAATATCAAATTTCTATCTCGAGCCCTTTATTCACCATTCCGTCGCCATGACCAAATCAGAAGACGCCCAGAACACCAGTGTAGCAAGTTCCATATCTGAGACGAAAGAAAATACCAATAAATACGCAGTTGCATATTCCAAAGTATATAGATTCTTCGGATTCAATCGCGGATACAACTTCCCGCTATGTAAGTTTGCCAGCTGAACCTTTCCCTTTTGTCCAAGGCACAAAACTAACAATATCACTCTAGGGGTAATCTTCGCCGGCGGCATGCTCGGATTCTCGCTCTCCCGCCTTGGAGATCTAGACTACGACGGCTACTTCAAAAAGCACTTTGCCCTCGTTCCCGGCTACTGGTACTACTTCCGCAGCGGGTCCTACCGCTACGGCATGCTGATCCACCTCTCCTGCATCCTCCCCGCCGGCATCCTCATGACCTTCCAATTCACACCCGCCATCCGCCACAAATTCCTTTTGTTTCACCGCCTCAACGGCTACATCATCTACCTCTTATGTCTCATCAGCAATGCTGGCGCGTTCGTCGTCATACGGCATAAGCAGGGCGGAAACCGCATCACGAGCCATGCGGTGGAGACGCTCATGGTGGTCATTACCACGATTGGGATTTTCATGGCGTGGTGGAATATCCGGCGCAAGCAGATTGAACAGCATCGTGCGTGGATGATTCGAACCATGTTTTACATGGGTGTTACGATTACGGCACGCGTAATCAATTTTGCTGCTACGCCCATTATTACACGCATTGGTAGCTACTGGTCTGTCTGGATGTGTGACGAGATTAATTTTCTTTACATGAATTATGGGCTGGAGTTTCCCAGGGCGGACTACCCGGAGTGTATCCTGCCGGATGGATCGCTGGATCGCTGGAAGCGTGTTGCGGTTGCTGCGAGGGAAAGTTCAAATCGCTTGGAGGAGCTTGGTGCGAGTGTTGTGTCGCCTTTTGGAACAATGGTAAGTTTGTCCTTGAATACTACTGGTAATACGTGAGATTAGCTTCATGCGACTAATAGTTTGTGATTCAGTTGTGGATTTGCCTGTTTCTTCATATGGTTGGCGTGGAGTTGTATCTGCGAATGACTCCCAGAGAAACTGAAAGACTTCGTCAAATCAGTTATGAAAAGCAGGTCGAGGCTGGTTATCGTAACCCAGGTAGTGCTGGGCTAGTCTTGGATCGATGGGGTGTTGCAGATAAGTGGACTCCTACAAAATAGGAAGGACGTGCTGGTAAAACGGATGGACACCGCTCTTGTTTGTGGCCTAGACGAGAGTTTGTTCGTTAGCAGAAGGGAGATCGTTTGATAAGATTAGATGGCATTGCTATTGGAAAGCAGTTGGTAAGTTTGGTGGATTAGAATCTATGGAAGCTTCAAACTATGTGCCGTTGCGCTAGTAACGCAGATTATGAGGCCTCCGCCACCCACGCAGTGGCTTTTCTATGTGCTGAGAACTTAATCTTCTCACAGATATCACTATATATGCTTTTTGTAGATTTGTTACATTGCGAGGTTATCTTAGGCCCACTAGCTGGCCAAAGAAGATAATACATATTGTGGCACGATACAAGTTGGAGCTCAGAAGATCAAGGGGCGATCCGCAATCGAGCTGGTAGAATAGAGCTGAAATTTGATCGCTGTATTGTGTCGAGGGAAGAAGGTGCCTATCTACTCCGAAAAGAAATATTCTCCGCATTGCGAGGGTGTTTTTCGAGAGGTACTCGAACCGCTCCACGCTCAACATCAACCCTTCGAACTGCTTAATCAGCGTAGATACAGCCGGATCAATCTTTGGTACTACAGGCTTCGCTGGCTGTTGCTGAATCGGAATTATTCCAGGCGCTGGCTTTGGCTGATAGACCTGGGTAAACCCTTCTATCCGAAAGTTTTCTTGAATCTTCTCAGCATCCTTTCGGGCTTGAATCCTACTCACTGGAGAGTAGTCGGTAATCAGTGCATTAAGGCTCTCCTCTTGTTCGTGCTATTCTCGGAGAAACTCAAAGATTTTGGAAAGCTTGAAGCTTGAGAAGTCATCGAGTCTTGGCCGATCATTCTTCGGCATAAGATGCATCACTTTCTCCATATCCTCTCTAGCTAGGCCTCTGAAGAACAGCGCACCCTTCTCTTGCTTAGTGACTTGGTTTCGGCTCTCAACCGCTGTGAAATAGGTTACGAAGTTCTGGTAGTACTCCGAGATTCTTACGGCAGGCTGTCTTTGATGAATCTCGCTGATATAGCTCTTGATAAAGGATCGGGTGCCTCTCTTCCTGTTCTCATCCTGGCTAGCGTAGAAGCTCTTGAGCTCCGCTTGGTAACTGGCGCACGATACCTCTGGATCTAGATAGCTAGGAAGCTTTCAGATAAATGCTTTATAGCGCTGTTGCTTTTGTGTCTTTTCTACCCACGACACCCTATCGCACTCAAAATTATACTCTAAGAACTCTGTAATGTTCTGGCCATTGAACTTTGGCGCGTTAGCATCGGTAGGCTCAAACCTTCCCTGATACCCCATCGCCATAGCCATGGCTAAATCTCTCCATAGTTCCCTCCAATTATCTCTTCTATTTTTCTCCAAAACTTACTCGCTTGGTCCTTCTGCTGACCAAAGCTTTTCCTCATCTCTTCCTAGCTTCGGGACTGTTCGGGGGTACTTCACCGCTTCTCTTTCACGGAGCTATCCCCTTTGTAAGTATCTGAAATCTGTTCTTTTCTGAATCTGCTCTGCTGCTAAACATTTTGACCCTCTTCTTCAGCGACTCGCTTTCGAGTCTGCTGCAATAGCCATAATTCTCCAGCTATTTCTCCTTCTTTAATAGATCGTCGATAGCCCCCTAGTTATTATTAATTCCATTTATAGTCCTGTATCAGCCGTTGGCTATGTAAGACTTTGGCCAAAGGCCGTTCTATCTAGTTCTTATTTACAATTTGGAGGTTTCTGCTATAGAGTGTAGCTAGGGTGCTTCGGCCTTTATCCAGCTAAGCTATTACTAGCTTTCTAGATGCCTGGTGCTAAAGAGCAGTTTGGTGACAGGGAGAGATGTAGGGCGGCTAAGCTGCCTTCCAGCGAGCTCTCTAGAGGGAAAGGAAATAGTACTAATAAACGCAAATAAAAGCAAATGTGTTTTTCTTCTTTTTCTTTCTTTCTTGCTGTTTTCTTTCTTGTTTTTATTCTTTTCTAATCTTCCTGGCCTAGGTACCACTTTCTTGTTCCTATCTTCGTACTAGTAATAAAAGCTAAGGTAGCTTCTATACCACACGAAGTATGGTGTAGGAGTGGGAGTTTAAGTACTTTTTGGTCTGGCGTCTTTTTAAGCTGGTTTCTTTCTGCGCTATAGAAGCCGCAGTATAGAAGTAGATGCTCTGCTGTTTGTGGTCTCCCACATTGGCAGAGGTCTGTTTCTCTTCTATTTACTCTCTTTAGGTAGGAGTTAAAGTATCCGTGTCCTATCTCAAGGGAGTAGAAAGAGCTTGAAATCTCTCTTTTCGTGCCTCTTGGGATTGCTAGTTGGTTTTTGAGCTTTAGATCGAAGATAGCTCCATAGCTAGTCTTCTTTTTCTCTTGCTTTTTCCCTATACTCTCTCCACTCTTCTGCTTGGCTAGCTCGTTGAAGGAGTTTGATCTTAGTACCTAGAAAGGCTAGACTTGTTTGTGATTTTTTGGTGCTTGTTTTGTAGCTTCCTTTGCTAAGGAGTCAGCTTTTTCGTTTCCTTCTATATCTGTATGGCCTGGAGCCCATTTCAAGAAGATCTTTGCTTTTTTGTTACGGATAGCTTTTGCTGCTTTTTGGCACCGAATTACCCACTGTTAGCCAGGCTTATCTGATAGGCTTTGGAGCTTGTAGATTGCGGCCTGGTTGTCAGCGTAAACGTGGATGTTTTGGTCTTTAGTGGCAGTTTTAGCAGCGTACTCGAAGGCCATTGCAATTCCTTCAAGCTCTCCATTATAGACGAGTTGGTTGTCGCCTATATTCTCTTTTCTTGCGTAGATTTTTTCTTGGTTTGGGTTATAGACTGCTAAGCCCACTCCTATCCCATCTCCGTCTTTAGTTTTAGAGGCGTCTGAGTAGATTACTATAGAGTTATCCTCTATCATTTGGATGTAATCCTTGTGCGCGGCTGCCTCTTCTTCTTTCGATTTCTTTGATATAGAGATATTGTAGTTGAGAGAATTCCATGGTCTGAACTTGTATGGGATGATTTCTTTTATCTCTTGGGTAGATGGGATGGAGCTCGTGATAGCGCGTAGCTGTCTAGTCTTGTATGGCTTTTTTGATAGCTGAAGGGTTGTTTTTTGTAGCCTTGCAATAGCTTTTGTAATTGGATGGGTTGGAGCTAGTTGTATAGCTCGCAGAGCGTATTTTCGATT